>BLSH010264468.1:347830-383382 GCA_018402905.1 Glandirana rugosa
GCGCGCTCACAGTATCTCTGTAACACAGCCGCCGTCGTATGACGGCGTTTTGCGTTACAGAGCCACTTTGCCGCCGTCAATCTCCGATCGGCGGTCGGCAAGTGGTTAAGTGATTTGAATAAAGAAACTATGGTTATCTGAGTACAAATGCAGGGTGCTCTGATGTTAGCAAAGAATACCAGTGGAAACTAGTATATTTGAGATAAATAGCTCCTATAAATTAACTACGTTAAAGTAAAACTATAGGCAAAACGTTTCATTTTGGATAGAGCAAGGGAGGATTATAACCCCTGTCAGATTTTTTTTTTTACCAACTCTGTCCCATTGCGAAGATTTCCCTTCACATCTTGTCCCATAGCCAAACAGGAAGTGAGAGGAAATCCCTCTAATCCCAGGTCACCAGAACTAGTGTCCCCATTGGAAGATTTCCCCCATATTACTTTTCTGGGGACAACTCAACATTTGGGGCTTTCTTTTACTTTTCATGATAATAGTAAACAGGACAAATAGAGAGGGTAAATTTCCTTAACCGGGCACACACAGCAATAAAAACTGACAAGCATTCTAATCCCTCTTGACTCTATCCAAATGTAAAATAAAAATTTTGCCTTTAGTTATACTTTAAGGATGTGCTTTAACCTCCCTGGCGGTATGATTATGTCAGATTTTTGGTGCTGAAAGCGGTACATTATTTTGCATAGAAATTTGGCGTTTTATATTGTAAACCTGTAATTATTAGGAATAACTCACTTAAATCTGTCCAAACAAGAGTCTAGTAGACATCCCGGGTATGATAAAGTTTGAAACATGAAATCATAAATTATAATATAATAAATAACTAAAAATAATTATCAAAAATAATAACGTAATAGTAATAAAATGTATTCAATAATGTAATCAAACCAAAAACACTGAAATTTGCTCAGTTGCAGAATTGTCGCTGTCGTCACTTTCAGTTTCTGATGATAAATTTCCCCAAAAATCAGTATCACTCAATTCTGCAAATGATTCTTATTTACTATCGCTGTTTTCTAGCCGATCAATAACCACTTTTGACGTAACGGGGCACTTTTTGGTTGCCATGGGCATTCTCAAGTTTCCAGGCAGAAAGAATGAAATATATAATATAAAAGTGCATGCAGGGCACTGGGCAAAGCACTAGGGACAAAGGGGATGTGAAATGATTTGATACAGTAATGTAATCTTACAGATTACAGTGTTCTGTATGTTTACTGTGTGTTTCACTTTTTGAATTTGCCGCCGGGCTCCTCCCCCATGTGACACGACGCTCGCAGTGAATGGAGCCCGGCACACAGAGGCATCAGGCGGAGGGACAGACACGCTGACAACGCGGGGGACATCGCTGGATCCAGGGGACAAGGTGAGTAACCCAGCCTGGATCCAGCGATTAAATCCCGAGTGTGGCTTGGGGTTACTGCTAATGGTACTGAAATTCCACCCCGAGCCACACTCGGGATTACCGCCAGGGAGGTGAAGGAGTACTAGTGTGAACAAGTCCTTAGTTTTTCGTTTGAATTCATATTAAAGTTTGCTTAGTTTATTTGAAGCTTCCTGGTCCTGCTGAGGTTTAGATTATAAACCTTTTCTTAGTTAAACTGATTACAAGCATTCTTCTTTCAGGACTGAAAATGATATGTAATGATTCACGTCTTCATTAAAAACTGTGCTTTCGTACAAGTTTATACAGCTACAAATGTCTTAAGAGACTTATGTACTCAAACCCAATTGGATTAAATGATTGTTCATCTCTTTAGCAGGCCAGCAGATGTATACTACCATATTATTCACAGAAGCCAGGGTGATGCATAATAGCTGCTAGACAATTATGGCAGATGCCATGGAGAACAGTAATAACTTTACACCCACTTACTTTAGATTAGCAGAAGTTCCTCTCAGTTCCTGTGAAGGGATTTGCAGAATTCATTTTGGTAATTTTGCAGCTTCCATCAGAAAATAAATATTACAAATATAAATATTATAGATATGAAATAATAGAAATATATATATAAATACATTTAAAAAAATGGGTCAGACTTGGTGGACCACTTGGTCTTTTTTTTCTGCCGTTACTCTTCTATGTTTATGTGGGTGCTACTGATGTGTTTTTCCAACTGGAGTTCTTCTATAGATTCTTCCGTACATTTCCTAGCTGGATCTCTAAAATCCATTTGGAAGCTTTTACTTTTATGTCATTGCTTTAGCAAGTTCTCTGCGGCCTATCAGTAAGTACATATTCCAGTGATTGATCAGTTTGACTGTCTGTGCAGGCAATTCTCTTTAGCTTTTTTACAGCATTATATTAGTAAATCAGTGCTCATTCTAAAATGCTAGTATTCTGATTGGGGAAGGACTTTCTATCTTAAAGACTGTACAAGCCACAGTTCATAAACAGTTGAGTGTAGAGGCAACAGAGTTAGTTCTCCCATTTGAATTAGAGAACGACATTGGGAAATATACTGAGGAAATATCATGTTTCATTCCTTTTGTATGTAATGAAATGTCTAGGCCTGTAACATCGTCTTGTGTGCTCATTTACTCGGCAACATTGCTCATTGTAAGCCTAGGGAAGCCAAAGTGACCTGCTGCCATGGACTCCAGTGACATGTCAAAGCAATCCCTATCGGTGTGTCTGCCTAACATGTAATTGCCACGCATACATCTTTGTGTTAAACCAGATGTTTTTTCACAGCTCTGCTTTCAGTATTGCGATTTTCAAAACATGATTAATATAGAAAGTTAAAAAGCAGTTACTTATAAATATAATATGTTTAGTACCAAAAAGACTACAACAACTAGATTCATATGTGTAACGTTTGTAATTTTAAATGCAATTAAAGTGTACCTAAACCCAAAAACAAAAATATAATATATTGCAGCCTACCTGTCCTTAGATGTGGTGGCATTATTTTTTTTATATGCTTTGTTCTCTTTAGGGCTCATTCACAAGGGCACTCAGCTTTATACAGTTTGAAGAGCCCTTTATTTAATTTTTTGTCGTAGCGCTGAGCTACGTGCAGTGCATATTCGTGAATGGACACACATTGACTGTACCAACTCATCCGCATAACCGAGTACGACAGGTATGCAGGGACGGGCACATGAACTCAATGCAGAGTCTGTAGCTACCGTGTTTCCCCAAAAATAAGACCTACTGTGATTTTCGGGGAGGGCTACAATATAAGCCCTACCCCGAAAATAAGCCCTAGTTTAAAGTGATTGTAAACTGCTAAAATCCTCTCTAAATGTAAAAGGTGTTTCTGTAATCTAATTCTCAAATACCTTCTTATAGCGGCGTTTGGTGCTCAGCTGATCTCCACTGCTCTCCCCTTCTCCTCTCCTGGCTATCACTCAGTGTGGGATCTCGGGCCCCCCTCCCTCTGCAGTTCTCGGAGTGGGCCAGGGAAGCGCTGAGCATCTCTCAGCTGATCTCCACGGCTCTCCCTTCCTCCTCTCCTGGCTGTCAGCGGGGGATCTAGGGCCCCCCTTTGCCGTGCTTGGAGTGGGGAAGACAGTTCAGGCAAGTCACAGAATGACTCTATGGAGCCTAAGAAGGTATTTGACAATTAGATTACATAAACCCCTTTTACATTATGTACAACTTTAATAGAGAGGATTTTAGCAGTTTACAACCACTTTTACTATTATTTACACCTGGAATTCCTGATGGGCAGGGAGGGAGAAGGGGAGAGAGGACAGCACACTAAGTGGCAAGCCCTACCCTTAAAATAAGCCCTACTGTGTTTTTGGTGGCCAAAACTAATATAAGACCCGGGCTTATTTTCGGGGAAACACGGTAGGTTTCAGCTGGTGATCCTGCCAGTAACATACTTCCTCTCCTGGTGGGTAAACTCAAACTCCCTGGTCCGTATTTGTGGAAGAGAACCTTTTCACCCAAGGCTAGTCTCTGGATTTTGCCTACAAACACATCGTCCTCTACTCATCATCATTACATGGGGTGGGGGAATTGTAGTTCACAGAAGATAATTGACAGAAGGTGACATGTACACTGCATTTCTGGCAAGCTCAACAACATTATTTGTGCACTTGCATTAAATGCACTACACAGCCACCACATCTTAGGACTGGTAAGCTGCAATACATGACATTTTGGATTGGGTTTAGACTTTTTATTCCCTTTAACATTGTGGTGGTGATGGTAAAATGTGTCATAAGCATCTTGTTTTATTAAAGACAATTGTTGATCTAGAATTTTACACCACCAAACACAGAAGACCAACTGGTGAAAGGGAGCTGTCTAAATTAAGAACCCATATGTCACTTGCTACAGTTCTCAACATTTAATTGTTTCAATTGAATTACCCTAAATATGTAGCTAATGTCTTTAGAAACCATTGGTTCCCCTGTTAGCATTATTTCATCGGACATGGGTTTTCTTGGTTTAGTTGTTGCTGGAGATCTTCCCTTTGAAAAAAATCAATATGGTTGCTAAATTGGCTTAATTCCCTTGGGTATGTAGGAAAGAGCAAGTCATCACTAGGGGAGCAAGAGCTTGTTTCCTAGCGACTAAGATGGCCATCTTTAAAATGCAAAATCTGCAAAGAATTCTGAGTAATGATATTATCACTACAGGGATCTGAGACCTGAATTGAGTTGAAAAGTGTTCTGCTGCCTCCACTGACATCCTCCTCCTCTGCATGATGATTTCTAATATCCTCATAAGGTATGAGAATAAAGAAGAAAAGGTTGTGGAAAAGCAAGGGGAAACTGGAAACACAAATTAAAGGATTTACTTTATTGCCAGACTTAGTGGGCTTGATACATTTCAGAGCATTAAAGCAAAAACTGTGTGGGGGAGAACCACATGCTTGCACATTATGGCAGACTTTTTTTTCCCCTCCTCTAAAAAAAAAAGTTACTGACCACCCTGGAAATATGAAACATACCATAGCTTACTGTTGTCAGAAAGTGTGATAAATCAGTACCTTTGCCAAATGATTTCAATTGTCTTTGCTCCCATCTTATAGAAAGAAGTGCTGTGACATAGGTTCTATGCTCTGTAATTAACAATTATTGTATTTTATATGACCAGAAAAGCCTAAGCTACATTAATCATGCATCAGTTTTATTAATGAAATCACTACAGACAGTTTTGTTTGAGTTTATTTCTAATTGGTGGCTCGTATGTGTTTACTACATAAGTATCTCGATTTTGTACATCTTTTGGGGGGGTAAACTTTAACTTATGAAAGCAGCATGCCACAACAATGGAAAATAGATTTAAAGGCGTATTTATTTTCTTTATTTTTATTAGGGAGTAACAAAATGTTGTATTGTATTTTCATATCCCCAGCACCTGGTGCAGTTTTTCATGTTTTTCAGTTTCTTACTTATTAAGAAGCCTGATGTTTCCAGAGCTTAGCAGGCTTGAGATGAAATGTAAATTCATAGGTTCATAGGTTAGAGCAGGGGCTCATGCTCCTCTCGCCCACTGCCTCTATAAGTTTCATCTGAGGTTTTCAGTCTCATGCTCCTCTTAAGGAAAACCCACAGTACTCTGCGAATCCTTTGTCATGGGTGACCCTATAATCAATGTATATTTTAAAGCAATATACAGTATTATTATATAGTAAAAGAGAAAACTTCAGTTTTAAAAAAATGTATGAAAAATGTATCCTGCTCCTTGGGTGACAAGAGTCGCACGTTGTGGTTTGCCGCAAAATTCTTCATATGACAATTGTAGCAAAACTGCACCGCGTTGGAGGTGCCATTAAAAATTAATATCACGCAAACACGCATGGTGCGTTTTGCCACTATTGCAGTGTGAATTGGAATTGTTGTGATTTTGCTCGTGATCCCAGATGTGAACGTGGCCTTAAACGCAAAACCATTCTAAGTCATTTAGTGGGTATTCATAAATCGTCATAGAGATTAGTGGAGGCTCTAGACTGCACTTTTTGGGATATACTTGATTATATTTTATGTACTCCACTCCCTTCCCCAGAAATCCCCCCCCCCCGCCCACAGGGGGAAACGGTTAAGGTTGAACTCTGGGCAGAAATCTAAAAACGTTGTAAATTACATTTCACACCTTATATACAATGTATGTGGGTTTTTTTTTCATTCACTGCAACAGCCATTGAAAATTGTTCCATAATTGATGCTTTTACAGGGCTCACTGTCCCTTATTTTCTGTTAGTAAGACTGGAGGCCACTACACTCACTGCTTCCCAGGGGTCAGAGGTTAGTAACAGTCCCTGTGCAGTTTTAGTACATGAGCTACAGATGGAGGACCCAGGCTTCTTAGACTCCCAGTCTGTCCCACTTCCTATGACAGCTTAATGGTGTGCAATGCTGTGGGTAGAGAGAGAAGGCTAAAGGCTGCCATACACAACTTGAATTTTGATCAATTCAAGAGTAATTGTTTCACAATTTAAGCTGTGAGTTCTCCTGTTTGCACCAACCTACTTGACATAAGTCAGTTGTTTATTCAACTTTTGTTGAAGGAGCAAGGTGGAAAGTTTTTGGCCAGGTGGAAGGTTGCAGTGACTGCATCCATTGTTCTGGTACCCTGACAGCTATGGGGGCTAATGGAAGATTTGTCAGTCTGTACTGTTTAGATTTATGCATGTATGGCCAGCTTAAAGGGTTTGTAACCCTACATTATGATTTTTGGGTTGGAGACAGAGACACAGCCTCCTGAACTGGCAGGCAGGGAGGGGAGGGGTGAGAGGACAGGGGAAAGCAGAGAGGAGAGCTGTGGATGACAGAGGCACGTAAACTGATCACAGTGTCAGGGCTCAGCAGCCATGATAAACCGTGGTCAGTTTACAGGGAGGAGGGCAGAAACTGGCAGGCTCAGACAGGTTTTTTACAGTTTCCAGAGGGCAGGTTATACAGTATTGTGCTGTTTAACCTGCTATCAGGGAACAGGATATGTTTTATTTAAGGGTTTCAAACACTTGTGATCACCCACAATTATGCCCACTGCCAGCAATTATATTCATTGCATAATGGGAATTGTAGATTGTTCATGTTGCGTCTAATACTGAACTGATATGATGTTTGCCTGTTAGTTACCTCTCCTCTTAGTACCTGGGCATAGCTGCACTTTACTCTGAAAAGAGATAATATTACACATTTTTTAAATGTCATTTTTAGCCAAAATAGGTAAGTTGGAAAAAAGTGTAAATTTTAGGGCCTAAAGAAAGGAAGTATTGGGCAACATTGGAAAGTATTATGAAGTTAATATGTAAGGTGAAGTTGCCTTTTACGTTAGTGTGATAGTTTTTTAGAAGTCCATTATTTTAATTGATACCATATATTCACATCTTTTTTCTGAGTAGCATATTTATATGAACTCGTTTTGTTCGTACGCCAACACATTATATATCTAGACAGTGTACACAGCTTCTCTCTAGGCAGACAGGTTCTGCATCCACTTATATGGCATTTGCAGTAACCATTGCTCTACAGGCAGGAGCTTTTAAAAGCCCAGCCCTTTGATGTCGTTCGCTTATTATGTGGAAGTGTTTATTTGTTTTTCACTTTGTTATTCTTACATGGACGACATTCTGTCTCTACTTCATAGACTGAGCTGTCCATTACTTCCTACCACACACATGGAGGAACGGGTGATAAAACAATGCCACACATGCAGTCATTTTCCATCCATTATGTATGAGACCCATTCAATGCTATATCTTTGATAGTTGTGTTCACATATTTAATTACATGTATCCTTAAGTCTTACAAACCTAGAATCTTAATGGAAATTTAAATGCATGCACTTAAACAACAGTGCAAACACCCTGCAGCTCCCTCATTTTATCCACTCTTACAATACGTAGATCGTTTTCTTAAGGATCTCAGAGAACAGTAAAAGACTCAGCAGAAATCCCTGTTAAGTCCCAGAAGGATTTTAAATTTCCGCCTATTACCAGTCAGTGGTTTCACCTATTGATCTTCTGAAGAAGCACAACGTTGCTTTTGCATGCTTGCGCTTGCTAATGTTGTGCCAGAGAATTGAGCTAAACAGTAATTGTTAAAAAAAAGAGCTTATTTTTGTGCAGTATTATCATCATAGTTATTATAGTTTCCCAAACTATAAAATAAATTGAACAAAAAAAAAATAATGTGGTTATTTAATGTTAAAATGAATTCAGATAAAAATGATTTCAAAGAAGGATTTGATTTAATAATGTGGATTCATTTTATGCAATAATTTATAGCAACCAATTACATATCAGCTTTCATTAATCTAATAATGCTAAACATTTCAAGGCTATCGATT
Source organism: Glandirana rugosa (assembly GCA_018402905.1). NCBI lineage: Eukaryota > Metazoa > Chordata > Amphibia > Anura > Ranidae > Glandirana > Glandirana rugosa. The sequence continues at coordinate 356,103 of BLSH010264468.1, forward strand.
GGTGACACTAAATTACTGTATATCATTTATAGGCTTGATTCACTAAGCTTTAATAATCGTTATTTTCCACGAAAGCTGAAAGTTACAGGAAGCAGAAATACAGTTTTCTTTTCTTTTATTTAAAGGTGTGCAAAAGATGTAGACTTCACATAGATCACAATGGGTTATAAATTGCTTAAATCACAGTATGCTAATAAGTCCTTCAAGGAAACTAGGAAAATTGCTGTAAATAGCTATCAAAAGGGTAAAACAATAAAAATACAAATGCCACTTTCAGTTTAAGGTTACCATATATGTTAAGATTTACCAAAATAAACACCATGCAGTCAGCTTAACGTATATGGATGCAGAACAGACATATAGAACAATAGCACTCCTTTATATACTAAAGTGTCTGTATTCTCATTTTCATGAACATCATTGACCTTGCTTCTCCTGGCACATATTCTGACGGGGAAATGTTTCATAACATCTAATTACCTATGTATAAATGACTGCACATTATGAATAAGGTGATGAGCACACTCCCATTATAAAAGCACCAGCGAACGGAGCGTAATTGGTTGCTAGCCATTTAAAAAAAAAAACACTTAAAGCCAGCACTCTTCATTATTCAGTGATGACAAGGACAGCACATTTATAGTCCACAGTAAAGGGTTATAGGGCACATGACATTCATTGATTATGTATGATTTACTTCATGCAGGTAATATGGAGCTAAAGCTTTACTCTGTGATTTTCAATATACAGGCCATACAATGAAAATAAGCATTGTGGAAATAGCATTGCACCTGTTTAAAGGCAGATTTGAGCTAATACGAACGCATACAGTGGAATACTTTAATGGTTGCAATCAATTTATGTTTATAAAAAAAAAACAAATGTGACAAAAAATATGTTGTTAAGCAAATTCATCTAGTAAAGGAAGAATTGTACTGAAGGAAGCAAAGCTGTTTTTGTTTTCAAGCCATTCTCTGTTTGAACCAAGCTCTAAAACTCACCAAATAAGCTTTACTGATTTATGACTGCCAGCTCAGAGTTAAGATGATGGTAGCTGACAACGCAGCAAGAATAGAGAGAGTGGTTAACCTAGAAAAATCTAGAGGGGGTAGTTTACAGTGAGGATATAACAGCTACAATATACAGAATGTGGGAATTTCTGTTTTCATAAATTTTTAACCATATTAAGAAATACACAGATAACAGACAAACATTTGGTGTCACAGTGATACATATGAAGATATGGAATACACAGCAGATTCTCAAGATGAATAGGAAACGTACATAGTCTTACAACAACATGCACCTGCAGGCATCATCCCGGTATGAACATTTTCAGCCGCAAATTCCCTTTTAGGCAGAAGTAATTCAAAAGGCGGTCCCCCCTCCCACCACCGCCTTTCCGGAGCTCTGCCGTCCAATCGCAGAACCCCTGGAGCAATGTGACGGCGCCACTACACAGAGTTGTTCCTACGCTGACATTTCACCCTCTCTGTGACCTCGGAAGCTGGAAGCGACAAGGATTTTGCCACTTCCGGCTGTTTTTTACCTGGCCGTTACTGGCAAGGAAAGCAGCCAATCAGACCGATCTGTGTCTGATCAGCTGCATTGGAGCCTAGAGGAGAGATCTGAAGTCTGATAGACCCCAGATCTCTCCATAAAGAGGACCTGTCACAGCCCTTGCCTTCACAAGGGATGTTGTTTATTTTGAGACAGTGTAAAAAAAAAAGTTTTGAATAAAAAAAAAAAAAAATACATTATTAAAGCACCCCCCCCCCATGCTTACATGTAAATGCATATGTAAGTCCCACGTGCATATGTAAACAAATGAGACACATGGTATCGCCGCAAACCTTAGAGCAAAAGCAATGATTTTAGCACCAGACCTACTGTGTAACTCTAAACTGGTATCCTGTAAAGGCTTTTAAAGCATCCCTAATAGAGATGTTTAGGTACCATAGTTTGGTACCGTTCCATGGGCGTATGCCATTTTAAAGCGGCACATATTAGGTACTTATTTACTCGGCGTAACATCATCTTTTATACTTTAACAACAAAATGGGTATTATTTTGTGTTTTGTGTTTGTATGCAAACAAAACCCATTAAAGTGTATTTTTTATAAAAAAATGTGTTTGAAAAACTGCTGTACAAATATCATGTGACATAAAAAAAGCAGGGCCCTCTGGTCCCTCCTGTATTGAATTGTATTGTAACTGTACATGTTGTAAAGCACTGTTCAAACTGTCGGCGCTATATAAATTGTGTATAGTAATAATAATAATAATATGCTGGCTGAAACATAAATCTTGGAGTGAATCATTGTATCTATCTCAGTTGGGTTATATAATTTGCCTGTGCATCAATAGTAGAGTTATCTATTTTCCCCTTTGGCTTTATACCCTCTTGTGTGACTTTGTAAAAATAAAGAATTTAAAATAAAAATTCTGAATGACATCCACTATGCAAGTGTTTGAATCAACGTATTTGTTGTGATTTAAAAAAAAAAAAACAATTCAATTGATTTGGTAAAGTTTTAATTTCCTATTTTCCTAGAGGGATCTGCATCAGGTCAGTGGAGATCTGAAACAGCCCCAATGCATCTTTGCAGCAACAGATACTATAGCAGTGATCTGTTGCTGCAGTGAGAGACAGAACAGAGATGCATCACCTCTCCTTTTGCCTCCGGACTAAGAGAAGTGCTGTGATGTCACACAATATGTCACTACCTATGCAAACACAATGCCAAAGATTTGTTCTGCATTGTGTTAATAGAGTTCTCTGCCACTGAGCACTCCTATATAGCACACATAAGAGGACCAAAGGCCCTGGAATTGATTCAACTCCTTTTTTTTTTCATAAAGATTTTATTAGATAAAAAAGTAGTTTTGGTACATCAGATTTGAAATACAGAATCATGTAGTACAATTCAAGTGATACAAAAATAGGTGAAATTTTGTTTTTCTGATTGCTGGAGGCTTGACATATTAGCTGGTTATAAACTCAAATTGTGAGAGAGGATGTCCTTCGGCTTATTAGGATCCAGGAGGTGCGGTATATTCAAACGTGTTGGTACTTGGTTACTTGTGTGTGAGAATGAAAGGAGTTGTGGGTCAAGGGGCTGTCTATCCGATTTGTAGTTGTCATTGAGTTTTACGTTGAGTCGTAGGTCTTTTGGTATATGGTATGTGCTGGTCTAGTCGAGGGACTTTGGTCTTGTCAATGAGTCATCAGTGTAATGTGTAGGGTCTGGGTGTTAGATTCTTCCATCCTGTTGGGTAAGTCATTAGTGGAATCCTTTCTACTGCTGAATGGTCATCTGATAGGTATTCTGAGATTCTGTCTATCTAAGGTCTGTTCTAAGTCTAGGGGTAGAGTAGGTTGGGGTGATGGGTGTGCATTGGGGATTGGGTGGAGGGGTAAAGGGAAAGGGAAAAGGGTATGGAGGGGGTGGGTTTCCATCTCTCTCTCCCTCCGTGGGGGTGTGTAAGGAGGTAGGTATAAAAGTAGGTATTTTGGTAGGGTATGGTTGGGGGAAGATTATGCCTGGGTAAATATTTTTCCATGGATGTGTGCTTGGATGTATTTTAAGGATGGTCTTTGGTTATTTTAAGTTGAGGTGGTGCACGCGGTAGATGCCTGTGGTGTGTTGGGTATGTTGATGTCGTGGTAATCTGTTGTCTGAAAGTGGGTCCAGCAGGCCCATTTGGTGGAACATTTTGTGGGTGTATTATGGGCTATGTGTATAAGGCATTCCATTTCTGCTATCTGGGTTATTCTGGTCAGCCATTCTTTGATTGAGGTGGGTTGTGGGGTGCACCAATGAATTGGGATGCATTGCTTGGCGGCATTTACCATATGCATGGTAAGGGATTTGAGGTATCTGGGACTAGAGGAGGTGGAATAGCATAAGAGGAATTTTGCTGGGGTGAAGTCAAGAGAGTATGTGGTCACCTTAGCAATAATACGATGGACCTCTAACCAGTAAGTTTGGATGATGGGACAGTCCCAAAAAATGTGTAGGAGAGTCCCTTTCTCATTTTTGCATCGCTAACAGGTATCTGGGGTGTTTGGGTTAAATTTGTTGGTAATGGTGGGGGTGCGGTACCATCCGGTCAAGATTTTGTAACCTTTCTCCTGCGTGGTGACATTTATGGAGCCTTTGTGTATGTTCCTGTAGGTTTGTTCCCAGTCTTCTGGGAATAGGGAAGTTGAGAGGTCTTTTTCCCAGGAGGAGCATGCCCTTCCTGTATTTGGTGGGGTATTCATGAAAAGAAGAGAGTGTGACGTGGAGAGAAGGTGGCGTTGGGGCGCTTGCATGAGACAGAGGTTCTCGAAGGGAGTTAGAGGTCTGGATACTCCGAACTTCCTGTCTAGGTCTTGATTGTAGTGTGATGATAGCGTATGGTTCCAAGGATAAATGGGGTGGATGTTGTTTTTTGATGGCAGTTTATCATGTTTCAAGGGTTTGGAGTGTTCAAAGAGGTAGTGGATTATAGCTTTTTTGTGTGGCCAGTTGTCATTTCAAAATTTGTTGTGTGTCCCTGGTGGAAAGTTGGGGTTTGCGTAAAAAGGGGGGAGTGGTGATTCAACTCCTAACATTAGTGTTGTACCATGGCTGTCACTGACACCTGCCAGAGCAGCTATCACTCAATGTGCAGCCCGCTGTGTTACAGAGCTAATGTGAGAGATTGAAAGAAGTTGGTGAACAAAGCAGGGCAGTCAACATTTATAAAAACTGACCTTGCCATTTGTTACAAAAGCTTGTTTTGTTTGCCAATAACAGATAACTCTTTGTCAATACATTATCCTGTTTATAACTCGAAAACTGAGAAATGTACTAACAGCTTACATACAGCTACTTTTGTCAATCCCCTCCCCCTCCTAGTAGCAAGAAATAGCACTGTGTCAGTAAACATCGCACCACTTGCTAGGTCTCTATTTAATGTGCAAAAATATTCCAGATGCGTAGATAGCTTTATCACAGTTATAAATAAAAGGTTGCAAGCAAATTTACAGAAATAAAACAGAACTTCACCCAAAAGGGGTAGTTCTGCATTTCCGCATACCCCCCCCCCCCCCCCTTTAACTCTTGGGACCTTTTTTTGGGGGGAGGGCAGTACTTAGTTTTGATAGGTACTTATTCCCACTTAGGCAATCTGAGAAGAAATTACCCCCCCATTTGCCCACAGGTCCCAGAAGTCTGTGTGTGGGACCATTCACACAGCTTGCGCATGTGCACTGGGAAGCCGACTGTGAGGCCACAAGGAGTCACAACCGACTTCCCACACTAGACATGGTGGCACCAGAGATCTGAAGACGGGCGAAGAACCAGCCTGGGCGAAGACTCTGCTGGATCCCTAGAAAGGTAAGTGTACTTGTTTTAAAAGTCAGCAGCTATGGTATTTGTAGCTGCCGACTTTTAATTTATTTTTTGGGGTGGGGCTGAACATCCTCTTTAAAGTTGCAGTGGCTGCAAATTCAAAGAGCAATATTGTAAATTACTTGATAAATAATGTACACTAGGTTTACACATTGGATAGAAGTCCGGCTTTCCTGTACCTCATTTTGTAATCAAAGCCACTATTTTATTGTGAATTTGCTTAAGTTGTACTATGCATAAACAAAGCAGAACGTAATGCATTTGAAAGTCAATTCCCTTCTATGCCTTAATTTATTGGAGAAGAAAGAGCCATTCATCATATTCACTTCTACATTTCATCTGCATCTTATTGCCAGCACATGAGACACCATATGTTGACAAACTCCAGATTCTTACTGGCTGCTTATGATCACTATTGAAGCTTTTCAACATGTCTCGAATGAGTATGTAACAGGAGAACAAAGGCACAGAACAAGTAGACATCATGTAAAGCCAGATGACTCTGCTAGAGAAGCACTTCAAGAAGTGGAATAGCTTTTCTTACAACTTACACAGAGGATGAAACTGCTGTTTGCGATGTCACTAGCAACTCCATTGCAGAAAGATTTAAGTTAATTGCTACAAAAAGTCATCATGTCTTCTGGGAAAGCAGCTTATTTTTTTCTTCTAGATGACTTTAGTAGTTCCAGGCATGGCACTGTACCCAGTGACACTTTGCATAATAATTAATGTAGACTTACTGGAAGGAAATGAGAGGCCTGGAACTTTAAATCAATTCCTTGTTGAAAGACAGTGATGGAATGACAGAAGGAGGCGAAAGCCTGCCAGAAACAACATTACTATGACTATCTGTCGCCATCACGACTGCAATTTTACTCCTACTATCTACTGCACAATTAACATTTCTCCCAAATCATTCAAAAACACAAAGCAAATATAGCTGATATTTCAGTTAATGTCCATCATAGATGTGTGCATTTATTTTGGCAATTTTTATGTTGGCTGTTAAATAGCATCTGCATTTTTACAGTCAGCTTGCTTGGTTCCTATGCCTGTTATTATGAACATGACATTTTGATGAAAAAAGATAATTATAACCTTAATGCATTTTAAATGATAAAATATTAATAACCATGCATACTTTATTAGATTAATATGATCTAACACAGTAAGGCACAAAAAATCTCAAGAAAATTCATGAATAACACACAGCTATTGAAAATGAAAACGATGTGAATTAAAGAGGAAGTAAACCCAGATTGGGTTTACTTCCTCAATATAACCCTGCAAAGTAGAAGCATAATGGGCTACTATGCATCGCATAGTAGCCCATTATGTGCCACTTACCTGGAAACGAAGCCTGCGACGTCCATTGATGTCCCCGCTCCAGGCCGCGTCCATCTTCTGCCCCTCTTCCTTCCGGGGCCAATCACGGCACAGGGTCAGTGGAGAAATGGCACGGAGGCCGTTTCTTCACTGCGCATGTGCCGACGTGACATAGGCACATGTAAAACACTGCATATCTCCTGAACCGTACAGGTTTAGGAGATATGCAGGGCACCTACAGGTAAGCCTTATTCTAGGCTTACCTGTAGGTTAAAGTGGTTGTCACAGGTTGACAACCACTTTAAAATGAAAATTCACACCGGATATAATTTTGCGCACAGCTGTATGTTAAAAAGAATGTGGTAACTATAAGGGCCGGTTCACACTAGGAACTGCACAGTAAGGTGCTCTGTGCGATTCACATGTGGTTCAGTGCAGTGCGATTTAAACCCATTCATTTTGAATGGGCTGAATTGCAGTGGACGGCAGAAAAAGTAGTGCATGCACCACTTTTTAAAACACAGATCAACTGGATGCACTGCATTTGCGACCTGCATTTGGGGTGTCATTAACTTAACACTGACACCCGCTGTAGATCACAATTGCAGTGCATTTTGAACATGGTGAAAGAGTTGCACACAGAACACGGATTTCCCATGGACTGAATGTCATACAGACAAATCTAGGCCTGTTCTATATTGTCTGTATCGGAGGCGGTCTGGCGTGTCACTGAAAGCACACCAGTGCGTAAGAAATTACAAAGACTCCCAAGTGTACATACAATGACATAATGACATCTGCATGACCCGATGAAATGATCAAGGTCAATTTTATTAGAGAAAGCATACAAATTATTGTACATCTGTAAGCTGTTCAGATAACTATAACCACTTCAGCCCCGGAAGGATTTCCCACTTTAGGATCAGAGCACTTTTTGAGATGCGGCACTGCGTTGCTTTAACTGACAATTGCGCGGTCGTGCGGCGTTGTACCCAAACAAAATTTGCGTCCCTTTTTTCCCACAAATAGAGCTTTCTTTTGCTGGTATTTGATCACCTCTGTGTCATTTCTGATTGCCACTATAAACAAAAGAAGAATGACAATTTTGCAAAAAAACCCAAATTTCTTACTTTTTGCTAAAATACAAATCCAAAAAAAATATATATAAAAAAAAAAATGTTTCCATCGGTTTTGGCCGATTTATATTTTTCCTCATATTTTTGGTAAAAAAATCGCAATCAGCGTTTATTGAATGGTTTGCGCAAAAGTTGCCGCATTTACGGATGATGAGAATTAATTTCTGGGGTTTTTATTTTTTTATTTTTTACTAGTAATGGGGGCGATCTGCGATTTTTAGCGGTACTGCAATATTGCAGCGGACATGTCGGACCATTTTGACACTTTTTTGGGACCATTGGCATTTATACAGCGATCAGTGCTATAAAAATGCACTGATTATTGTGTAAATGCCATTGGGAACTGTGTTCCCTGAGCGTGTTCTAACTGTATGTGGGGTGGGCTGGCCTGGCTGGGGGAAGGGAGTGATCATGGCTTCCATATACAGGAAGCCTGTGATCACAGCCCTTCCCCCACTAACAGAATGGAGATCCATGTTTACTCACACGGACCTCCGTTCTTTCACTGCGGGGGGGCCATCACGGGTAGCCGGCGGCGATTGAGTCCACCCTACCCGCTCTCTGGCCCCCCGGAACACAGTGAGTGTGCAAACGCGCCTCCGGTGGGGCGTGCGCTCACAGTGAGGGATATCGCAGCGATATCGAGCCACTTTGTCACCGTCAGACTGCGGCCGGCAAGTGGTTAAGAGGGAAGCCAAATCAGCACAATAGTCTGTCTAGTACATTTACTTGTCATTTTATAAGCCTCCCTGAGTTTATAATCTATTGTTTAACTGGGCATCTGAAACTAGAGCAAATAGTCAATTATTCAGTAATAGATCCTGAAACAAGAGCTAAAACAAAAGAAAGTGTATAATTATAGAGCACAAGTGGCAGGGAAAATGGATTTTTGTACTTACCATAAAATCATTTTGCTGGAGTTCGAGAGACGTGATTCGGATAACATTGGGTTATTCTCATACTACAGGGGAGTTGGGTCCTCCAGACATCGACACCTGTGTCAATATAATGAACACACACACTGTCTGCTTCAAAAAGACAGACACACTACAAGGAACAGAAGATATATGGAAAAACTGGAATAAAAAACCTTAATTGAGCTCAGCCATCCCCGTGAAAATTATATAAACTCGTTGGATCCATTAAAATAGTATTTATTAATGTCAAAAGTAGAAAATCATATATAACATATATGGTGGTACCATACTAAACAAACTACACACAAGGTGCAATAAAAAACCAATCCACCACAACTTCATATATGTCTTATATATAGGTATATAGACCCACAATGTGGGTGTTGGAAAAGAGAATAGCTATCCTTAATGATCCAATAAAGTGGGAAGGAAAAAAGCAGTTGATGGGACTGAAAAATATATATATCACATCATGAGTGCAATCTGCAAGAGACCAGCATTAAAGTCAAAACACTAAAGTGCAGTAGTGACTGTATCCAGGGATCAATGCCCTGAACATCCACAATTGTGCTGTATTGGAGGGGTATTCCAGCTGTGATGTCCAGTGAAAAAAGCCCAAATGGATAATGGCAGGATCTATGGTGGTCCAGAGGAGGTGCAAGTATGTTCCCAGTGAAGGTGATTATAACTTAGGAAAAAAAACCTCCCTCACATCAGAGATAAGTGCAATTGATTAGTAATGGAGAGCATATAGTGGAATATCCGTATAATTAGGTAGTCCTTTCACCAAAAGATAAATATACAGCATTACATATAGCAGCTCCCTCAAATGCTTCAACAATCACATATATGGGGAAAGGAGATATACTTATCAGTCATTGTGAAAGCGAGAAATCCTTCATTCCTTATGCTGGTCATCTGAAAAAGAGCCCAAGTAGAGAGTGACATGATCTATGGTGATCCAGAAGAGGTGCAAGTATGTTCTCAGTGAACATGATTAAAACTTGGGAAAAAAACTTTAGTGCTTTGACTTTAATGTTGGTCTCTTGCAGATTGCACTCACATGATATATATATATTTCAGTCCCATCAACTGCTTTTTTCCTTTTCACTTTATTGGATCATTGAGGACAGCTGTTCTCTTTTCCAACACCCACATTGTGGGCCTATAATAAATACTATTTTAATTGATCCAAGAAGTTCATATCATTTTCACAGGGATAGTTGAGCTCAATTCAGGTTTCTTTATTTCAGGTTTTCTAACGTTGGGTTATACTGCCACCTACAGGAGGATTTGGGCATTGGCAATCAAAAAAGTAGCCAGCCTGGTATAAACACTCACACTCCCAGCATGCCCCAGTTTTGTGGTAAAGCAGTACAGAGAGCAAGACCATAAACACAGAGGGATGAGAGCTGTGTCTCTCAATGCACTCCAACAAATTGATTTTTTTTGGATGTGTAAAAATCCAAATTCTTTATCATTGGTTTGAATCCCAACCACGACACTATGCCTGGGGTTTGCATGTTCTCCCTGTGCTTGCGTGGGTTTCCTCTGGGTATTCTGGTTTCCTCCCATACTCCAAAGACATGCTGGCAGGTAAATTCGATCCTGACTAAATTGGCCCTAGTATATGTATGAATGTGAGTTAGGGATATTAGATTGTAAGCTCCTTGAGGGTAGGGACTGAGGTGAATGTACAATATATATGTAAAGCGCTGCGTAAATTGACAGCGCTATATAAGTACCTGAAATAAATAAATAAATAAAAATTCATTGAGCAACGCATGATTCAGCGACTATTGGGCTATCCAAAGCAGTCCAACTGAGAAATGGGCAATAGCAATAAAACACTATCAAGCCCACACAACAAGTGAAATATCATTTGTGACTGGCTGCAGCTCAAATAGCTGCCTGAAGGACCATACACTCAAATCTGGCATCAGATTAGGCCATCCCTTGGTAGAACAATGTGAACAGAAGACCAGGTGGCAGCCTTGGAAATCTGGGAAAGTTACCAGATGCCAAAAAACCGAAGAACCACTCACAGATCTGGTAAAGGGTACCTTGACAGGAAAGGGTGGAACACTATCCTTAAGACCTGAAGCTTGAATAATGATCTATTTTAAATGGTGAAATGAGCTGCTAGTTTTCCTCTGTGGTGACCATCAGGAAAGAAAAAGTAAGTCAGTCTTTCTAATGGAAGCAGTGGCTGCAAGGTAGACTTATACAGGTTGAACTTCATCCACAGAATGAAGGGAAATGTCCTTCTGCTGTACTATGTCACAGAATGATGGCAGCACAAAGTCCTGGCTGAGGTGAGACCAAAACCACCTTATGAAGCAAAGAATCTTTGGGCCTGAACACCTCCTTGTGCCTTTGTAAGACCAGAAGTGGTTCTTTAAAGAACAAAGTTGCCCGTTCAAACACAAAAAGGATGGGGGAACATAACCTTGTAAATAAGCTTGAAAAGGGGAATTACCATGATAGCTTAAAAAGAAGGTTTATGACCTGCCAACAAAACTAGATTTAAAATCCCACAAAGTGACAAGTGAGCACACAGGGGGAACCACATGAGACACACCCTGTACAAAAGTCTTAAGGCCCACACACACACAAATGCGAAATTCGTATGGTAATTTTCGTACGACAAATGATCTGCCGATTTTCGGATCGTTAGTATGGTGCTTTTGACAGCTGATTCAGATTTTTCGGACGACAAAAGCTGGATGTGCAGACTATAAAATTTGTGTCAGATGTGACCACAATGTCCGATTTACAATTAAACGCATTACATCACTTCAATTCAGTCCTACGAGATTTTTTGTATGGTTAGTAACCTCTTCACTTTCGACATGAGACTAGCATCCAACAAAAAACGGATAAACGGTCGTCCGAAAATCAGATTGTGTGTACAAGGCTTTAATCAAAGTGTGGGCGGCAAGAGACCTCTAGAACAAGATCACAGTCACTGATATTTGACTCTTAATGCTACTCAGGGCCAAATGTTGATCCCGAATAATTACAAAATAGGTCAGGAATATTTTCTGGGAAAACTTCTTTCTTTACAACAAGCAAATTCTTTCTTCCAAGTGCAGTGGTAGGCTTTGCAGGAAGTGGACTTCCTAGCTTTCAGCATCATAGAAATTACATAGTCAAAAAGGCCCCTATTCCCTGTTCCTCAAGACTTGTACTCCAACATGTTATTAAAGCCCGTGATTGTGAAGCAGGAAGGTAAATTGGTCCCTGGGGCAGAAGATCTTTAAGACCTGAAAGGGCCCGGGTAGCATCTTTCAGGATCAGGTCAAAGTGCTGCATCCACTTGGGTCAGTCTGCAGCTATGAGGATCACAGGAATGCCCTCTATCTGGATACACATGCAGTGGCACAGTCCCTGGAACACTCTGAGTGTAAGGTCCATTCCCCTGGATCCAGCTGTTTCTAGCTGGGAAAATCTGACTGCCAGTTGTCCACACCTGGGATGTAAACAGCAGACAAGGCTGGATTGTGAGCTTCTGCCCTGGACAAAATCCTTTATACCTTTCTTGCCTTAGCAGGACCTCTGATTCCTCCCTGATTGTTGAAGTATGTCACTGCTGTAGTGTTTCTTCACTGGATCATGAGTTCCAGCATGTTGATTGGGATATGGGATTTTGCTGGCATCCAAGTCCCCTGCGCTGACAATGTGCCTAGTGCTACAAATGCTTTTTGCATACCTGCTCAGTATTTCGACATTTCAAATCAGAGGACAGAACAGCCTTCACTAGCCTCACCTGAAAGCCCTGTCCTGCTGAAGGAGATACCTGTTGGAGGTGAAACGTCTATGAGTACAGCAATTACTAATGCACCTGAATACTCAAGTCACAGTGTGTTAGTGACAGTGGATATCGCATTCGGTTGCCTGGTGGAGGAGGAGGTGGATAGGAGTTTTTTTTTGGAACCTGAATGGTGGACCTATGGCCTCTGATTATGGGTGTGATTTGACCACTTTGTAAGTGGTCGCATGAACTTTGGTAAGTGCAATAAGAGCATTCTCTGGTGACTGGTGGCTTTTCTTATGATTTTCACCTTTTAAAACATGGCTGGACTCTGGAGACTTGTGACTTACTTTTTATTTATTTTGACACAGAAATCACTGCTATCACAAAGGAAATGAATCCTATTTTTCTTGTTTAACATACACTCTTTCTTTACTGTGCTACAGAATTTGATATAGATTTTTGTCATACTGGTGCTAGTCACTATGCTGTAGTTTGTACAGTTGAAAAAACGTGTCAGATATCTAAAGTATACACATATACTGTTCTGCTCCATTACTTCAAACTGTAGAATCTGTAATTTATTTACAAAGATTAGCATGCAAGAGACATTTGTATTATGGGAAAAAGAGTTTGTGTTAGTATGTTTGAGACAGCTTGTGCCTAGAGCAGTTGATTTAGGAAGCTTTTTACAAACAAACTATAATACTCAACAAATCATAGTGTAACATTGGAAAGCAAATTTGTCAGCACACCTAGAAACTCTGCCTGAAAGGATAATGGATGGAGGGAATTTTTCTAAGTATATGGTAAATCTGGATCTGGAATACTGTGTATTCTAGAAATTGTTTTATAGTGTTTACCATGTCTTTGCTTAAAAGTGAGCCATAATCCATTAATCCTTTCAGTGCCTTGAACCGTCTAACATTTCCTTCAGGAAAAGATTAAGAATTTTAAATTCAGACTTTCAAATCCAATCATCAACAAAGCTTTATGGTGCACGTTTAATTCACCAGGCAGATCAGCCTGTGTCAAGAGTTTGAGGATATTTTATTCATTTTGCTCAGCATTTTGGGTATCATAATTTTTTCTAGAAAGTAGACCTGTCATTTAGATTTAATATCTCAGAACAACATGAGATATAAAGACAGGGGTAATTTGGTACTTTCTTTTCCCAGTTAAAATGTGCCAGGCATTTTAGTTTTTTCTGTGCATTACAATCCACCCTAAGCCACGCTTCCTTCCCAACACAACACCTACCAATGGCAGGGGTCATTGCAGTGATTACAATGAGGAGTACATTTAATCATTAAAGAAAAAACACAGCAAGTATAACCTGTACACCAAGCTGTGAGAGCAAAATAATCATACACGTGGACACTTATATTTGAAAACATGTGCAAAGGCATATCAAATTGTGACCATGTGGGCATATCTGTGCATGCTCACTTTGATACCCTGGCACAGCAGGCACCATGGATTTTATACTATTTTTACTTTTACAGTCTCCTTTAAAGATATCAGTACCTATTATAATGTAATATAGGTTTTTAATAATTATTGATTTACAAGAAACTTAGTAATAGTTTTTATGTTTTCAAGTATGGTAGTGTATAGGTAATCACACACACACACACATATATATATAGCTACTTCTGTATACTCTGTATATTGTGACTTCTGACTCACATTCCTTACTCTGGAAATGTTATTTACTCAGAATATTATTATTTGGTGAAACTGGTTTTAATATATATTGCTGGAAGCCAAGAGACAAGTTGAGCTCACCCCAGGCAGAGGACAGAGCGCCTGGAAGAAGAGGACTGTTGCTTCCAGGAACTTCAAATGAAATTACAGGCTCTCCTGGACTTGAATAATGCTATGTTTATCTATTTTGTCATCTGTAATACTTTTTTAAATTCCTTTTATTATTATACTATTTTGAGTTGTTTGAATTATTGCACCACATCTACATATCTGAAAGGTTAAACATAGGAACCTGTCAACAAACAAATAATAAGTAGTGATGTTTAATTCTTTATTACACCAATTTTATACAATGTGGTTTTTACACCTGTGCATGTAAATTTCTTACAGTAAATGGATAGTCCCAAAAATAAAACTCACAGAGATGTGCATGTAAAATTATTACAGTAGTTGGATAGTCCCAAAAATAAAACTCGCACTTTGAGGCTGGGTTCACACTATCCAACAAAAAAACGGTCAGACTTTTGATCTTACTTTGCCCTGCAACATCGGTCCTACTTCAGTCCTACTTTGGTCCTACTTCCATCCAGATGGTTAGAACAAGGATCCGACTTTGATCCTATTTCAGTGATATTCAATGGGCCAATGGAAGTATGGACCAAAGTGGGACCAAAGTAGTACAGGAACCTTTTTCAAAGTTGGACCGACTTGTGTTGGACCAGTTAAGATGGCTCTCATAGGGAATCAGCGATTTGGTGACGTCATGCGACTTGTACTCACAATGTTGGTCCGTTTGTAGGACAAGTGTGAACCCAGCCTCATTCTGTGCAACCAACAGTATAATGCTTGTAAAAATGCTCAAAAACTCTCAAATAAAAACATCTGAAAATACCTGAAGGTCTCTGCTCAGGTGTGAATGCCATCTTAGAATCTGGATCGTACACTCCATTGTTTTTGTTAATTAATGCATCACATACACGGTGTAGCCTGTTTGTGCATGTCTGTGTGCATTGTGGGCGCATACCACGCGTTTATTAAATTCAATTTATATACACTGGTGCCTGCTCAGTGTGTGTCTGCACTTATCATGGGTGCATAGTAAATGCAGTGAGGATACAGTATCCATGAACGATAGATGCGCTGGCATATTCACATAACCTTTAGTAAGCCAGGCCTATATCCATCTAGATAAGTGTTTCTCAAACTTTTTTGTCTTGCAGCCCACCAAAAAGATCTAAACATTTTCACGGCACTCCTAAAACGATTTAACAATTTTTGTGGTGAAGAACTTTATTATTTTACATATATATTTAATTTTAAATTTAATGTGAAGGAAGTGCCTGCTTTCAAGAGCAAATCAGATTGAAGCGATTGTAATCTTCTTTGTACTTTCGCTTGCTTCCTTGATTTTCATTTAACAGTTTCTCTTTCAGAGTTCCAGACATGATTAAGTATTTCTCCATCGCTAAACAATGAACAAACTTTATTTACAAGTATCAAAGTTGTAATGGAATGGTCTCTATTATTATAACATAATTAGAATGATCGAGTTCTCCCGAGATCTCACACAAGTCTCGCGTTACGAAAGAAACCAATGAATGACTGATTGCCAGAGATTGCATTTTTTATATGTGTTAACTTTTTTGATTTACCATTTAATTTTTCAATATGTTCAGGGTTTCAAAATGCTAGCAATTTTAAATATTTTTCAAAACTCCTACGGCACACCTGCAAATCTCATGCGGCACACTAGTGTGCCACATCGCACAGTTTGAGAATCACTGATCTAGATGGATGCAGTCACTGTCCGACCGACAATTTTACCAGGTGGTGCCAAAAGGTCACCCATGGCTTGAATTTTGGAGAGTTCTGCAGGAAACAGAAGAAATTTAAGTGGTCCTTGTCCAGTAAAATGTCAAGCACTCACATGCATAAAGTGTACGAATTGGGCACCTAAAACTAACCTGGGCTAAGCTGAAAAGTCTGGAGGAGGGCTAAAGAGCCAAGGCAAACAAAAAAAGTCTGTTCTCAGATTTAGATATGTGTGTGTGTGTGGGTGTGACCATATGTAAGACCATATGTTTTAATTGATACTCTCAAGTACTGGTCAAGAATTCATCCTCTAATGAAAGGTCTCGGAGCACAAGCTAGTGACTCCGATATCTTAGAATGTTTCATGCATCAGTGGAGTTGCATAGGGTGACTGAGTTGGTCCTAGTGCAATTGATGACAGGCTGTTGTACTCAGGGAGGTCTTTGGCCAGCCTAGGTGTGTAGTTAATAGATCTGCTTGAAAAATAATTTTTGACATAACAACACGTTTGTCTTGATAGCGCTTGTGTTAAGTTTTTCATCAGTAAGATGACTGATTAGTGAAACGCTTGATGGAACATTAAGTGCATTGTTGGACTCAGCCCAGCATATTATATATGCTGGTATATGGTTAATAATCATGCACATTGAAATATGGAGCATGAGTACATTATTTATGTGCACTTTGCCGGTGCTAAGATTTCTCTGGGCCCAGAGCATATTTCTAGCATTCATTTTAAAATAATTATTACAAATCTCAATCTAACCATACATGCCCTGTCAGCACCAATAGGCTCAACACAATTTGATTTAAAAAATGGAAGAAGGCAGGTGAAAAATTGTTGACCAAACATTGGCTTCAGTCACTGCCCAGGTATTCAGACAGTGACGGATGTTGTGGCTATCCCAACACAATAGCCAACAGTGCAGGTTCCTTTATCCATGCCATGCATGTATACCTAGTCTAAATCTTTTTCTTGTACCTGTCTTGTTGTGCTAAGAATGAATGTGACAAACAAATAAATCCATTGATTCATGATGAAGATGAAATGTCAGAAACATGCTGGTGTTATAGTAACTATGGGGGAGATACTAAAGTAAATTAGTGTTTTCATTTCTGCAAACATTCGATTTGGTAAGATAATGTCAAACAGCAAAATGAAGCTTTTGGATTTGTAAAATACGATGTCTATATTATCAGCAACTAACAGTTGTGATTCTTATCATGCTGGCTCTTTCATGAAAAGGTTGTCATAGACAGTTGATGTCATCTAGTTTCAGCAGGATTGATTAACAGTCAGACTGTCTGGGATAGAGCGCACAGACACATGCATACCACCAGTGTCGGGGGAAAATCTGAAGGGTTTGTGGATGGCATGTTGCTGCTTCTTTAAAAGCATAAATAAGATGGGAGAATGTGCCAGACATCTCTACCTTTACATCAGGGCTCGACAATCCCCGGTCGCCAGCTCGCCACGGCGACCAGAAATCGCGTCCTGTCGAGCGACACCCAATCCTTCTCTCCACTCACTATCTAGCTGCATGTCCGACTCGGTGAAGAGCAGTTCTCTACCTGAGGCTAGCTGACAGCTGTTAAATATAAGCAAAACTCCGGGCAGTCTGCCAAGTTCTCACAACAATAAACACAAAAGATACAAAAGTATATTTTCGTTCTTTTATCAAAGGAAGTCTGTAGATGAGGGACGTTTAACCACTTAAATACTAAATCTTTTTTTGACATTTGTTGCTTACAAGGAAAAATCCAGACCCTAGAAAATAAAATGGCAGTTGTTGCAATATTTTATGTTGCATGGTATTTGCGCAGCGGTCTTTCAAATGCAAATTTTTTTTGGAAAAAATACACCATAATGGAAAAAAAATTAGTAAAGTAAACCCATTTTTTTGTATAATGTGAAAGATGATGTCACACCACGAAAATCGTGATCTTTATTCTAAGCAACAAAATTGTGATTCTCGTTTTAGCCAGAGTTGTGCAGCTCTACTGTGTGCAGTGAGGTGAAGGAGGGGAGATGAGGCAGCTGGATATGCAGAAGAGACTTTTTCTATGTCCTCTGCTAAAGCCCTGTGTATCGTCAACAATTACCACACTTTATGTGCAGCTGGGCTCCAGTATTTCATGGTGACCGCAAACCGAACAGAGCAATAAATAGTCACCATGGGGGACACATATGTAGGCAAGAAGTGGCTGAAAAGAGGTAGCAGAAGATCAGCAGCACTTGAATACTTCTTTCATCTTTTTTTGTATTTTATTTAAAATGTCACTAAGGCTTCATTTAGATGTGCAGTTGGGTGGTAAAAATGTGCAGTAGAGACATGTTTTTGCCACCCACCAACGGCCACCCTTAAGCTCCGTTAGGCAACAGATGAGGGCGTTTTACATGCCGCAGTCACAATGCATTAGGCATAATAAGAAGTTTCCCCATATAACAGGTTTTTAGTGTCACTCTTTCTGGCCAGCCTATAACCCTGATGTAATGGTGTTGCGGACTTATTGACTGGCTGCTCTGCTGTAAGTTAGGGTTAGGGGGGGTGCAAATTACTTGCCTTACCCCAGGCGCTGACAACCCAGCACTACGCTAAAAAAAACTGGCTCCCAACTTTTTTATCTGGCTCCTAGATTCAAAGCAAAGCAAATCCTGCCTTACATGCTCTTAGGATATAAATGTATATACAGTATAACATGTAAATATCAGCCAAGAGACAGACCTGGTTTAATTTCCTAACATCTAATTACCCCTGAATGTCTCAACTTCATGCATGTGCAATACTTCCAGTCATTTATTCCTCAGCCTGGGTTCACACTGGTGCGTGCGGAACACCGCATGTGATTTGCACAGGAATCACACCGCATGTCTGTGCGGTGGGATCTGAGCCGTGCATTTTGTATGGCTTAAATCGCATCCGCACCAAAATGGTGTAGGACCCTTTTTTTCCTGCACCTGAATCGCATCGCATGGGTGGTCACACCCATGCAAAGAGTTTTTGGCAATCGCACTGCGTTTTGTGATATGTTTTGAGGTATCGTTAATCTAACATTGACACCCACAGCAGATCTCATGGATGCTGTGTGATTGCTATGCAGTGAAATGCAGGGAAATTTACAAAATTCATAAATGTATTTGCCTAGTCATAAAATTATTTAAAAAAACACATAAAAGCTGGTACAGCACTTGACACAAAACTAAAGTTATTAGCATATCCCCACTAACTCGTTATCCCTCTTGTATATTATCATATACTTAAAATGTACATCGATCTTGAGCCAAATCAGCCACTTCCTCAAGACACTAACGAAGTGTGTATGTTTTGCAGTGTAACATCAAGACCAAGCTAGCCTTAATTTAAACCAATATATGGATGACATCTTTCCCAAGGATGCCCAAGGTGGATCAAGCTAGCCTTAAGGCATAACAGGGACAGCTACATTATTATCAAAATTTGGTTATTGGTAGCAAATAAAACTTAAAATGTCTTAAAATGTATTCTAGCTGACCACTCTACTGTTTGGCTACATTTTCTATGTGGTCATCTCCACAAACGATAGTCAATAGTTCACATAGGATTGTGTTTTTCAGCGGATGGTAAAGAGTAGACATACGGGTATTTATGTACTTACCTGTAATTAAACTACTATATACTCTCCAGGATATTTTTATATGATTTTAGAATTATAATAAAAAATGGTTTTAGAGATTTTATATTATTTCTCATGTGGTATATGGACACTTAGAAAGGCCATGACACAATATTCTCTTGTATTTATTGCTAATAGGAACTTTTTTCTCTAAGCATTTTATTCTGTTTATTGCTATATATGCCCCTCTTTGTTTCAGTAGAGCAGTGGTTCTCAACCTCAGTCCTCAAGTACCCCCAGCAGGCCATGTTTTCAGGTTTTCCTTTATCTTGCACAGGTGTTTTAAATCAGAGTCAATGGCTTGGTATTTTGGACAGCTATTTTATCTAAGAGAAATTCCCAAAACATGGCCTGTTTGGGGTACTTGAGGGCCGAGGTTGAGAACCACTGCAGTAGAGTATTGTTTTTTCAAGGCACATAAAAACAAACTTTAAATGCACTACTTTTACATAGGCCCACATTACCCAGTGCTGTATCCTTGATGTATAACATTTTAAGAACCATTCTAGATGATTATATCCGTTCTGGGTCAAGGCACACGTGCAATTTAATAGCAACTGTATGCAATTAACTGGGGCCTTGACTTTGTTTTGCTTCAAACAGTGTTTCTAGCTTTAATGATGAAACGTGTGCTTTAAAAAGGTCACAAAAATCTTGCAGTAACGGCAAAACAATGGTTCACAGAACTTGAGTAAGTAAACATTCATGTAAGAAGAAAAACATGTTTGGAGAGAGCTATCAGAACGCCCCTGTGTAGCCCAGCTGCTATCAAAACTAGTTAGTTTCAACAGATGTCTAGGTAAATAGAGAATTTAATGAAGAAACCTTCATTGTGACAATTTCATAATGTAAGAGTATTATCTTCTTCAGAAAGTGTACATTCACAATATATTTGGTTGAGTTGAATAAATAATAATATGTTTTATGGTACATTTGTAAGTTCAAGTATATCATTTTAGTTTTTTAAGCAAAGAGTTAAACCTGAGGTATATTCTTAGGGGCCTGTTTATTAAGACTGACAGAATAATTGCTTTTCATTTAGATAAATCATAAGGAAAACCACAGCAGGCCCTAGCAGTTTGATGATTGATGCCTGCTCAGTGTTCTCCATAAGACTTTTGCTTGTCTGTGTATGGCCTTTTTTGTAATTTTACTATAAGATCAGATCAAGCTTGCATATTGTACTAGAACTTCAAAAAAGATGTTTGATCCGGGCTGTATCCTTTTAATTATTAACAATAAAATATGTCTCTGATCCTCGTGAATACAATATATTGATTTATACCACAGTTGTTTGTGTCAGAAGTAGGATTCAAAACCATAATGTATTCCTAGGCAGATGGACTTGGGTTTTCCGAAAGATAAATTTATGTGCTTACATTGAAGGAGAACAGCATTGTTCACATCTAGGCCATCAATTCTGGTTTTATGTAACTAAACTACATTTCTCTTTCTTACACATTCAAGCAAATACTTTCACACTAATAACACAGCTTTAGCACTACAATGTATTGGCAAAAAAAAAACAAAAGACTTTGTTGGCATTATGTATCAATGACAGGCATACTGCTGGCCCTATAGAGCCTATTGCAGAAACTATTCATGTTTCTATGTTGTACTCATACCCAGGAGAATGCTAAGTGGGCATAATAAGAGGCCCACAGCATGGGTTTGTGGTCGCCACAAAAAAAAAATGTAATTTTTAGGTTATGGCCCTTTTGTTTTCTGTCACGGGGCTTTAGGCGGGAAACACGTTTTCTGCACGAGTACAAGGCTATATAAAGCCCCCGCAATATTGGCTTCTCCTCAGGTGTCCCGGGATCGGCTTTGCAAGCTCCCCTCCCACCCTTGTCGCTGGCGCCATTATGTGGTTATGTCACCCTTGGATCAAGGGGGACTTTGGTTTATGAATTATTTAATTATCACTCGAGTTCTATGACTGAGTGAGTTTTAAGTTTTAATATATTTATTTACTTATTTATTGATTTTAATGAATTTTATTGAGTTTCAATTATAAATACCAATAAAGGTGCCGCGGCCATTTTATTACCAACATTTTAGAGTGGTGTATTTATTTAGATTTCGTTTATAGAGTGGGTGTTTTTGTGTATGCGGCCTACAATCCCATGAATTCATGATACCAAGTGAAAATGACTTTCAGAGAGCAGAATGGTAGGGGTGGCAAGAACAAAGTGCTTCTAACAAGCAAGCATGTATGTTACTCATTACTGTGTTACTCAAACATTATGGGGCTACTATAAATGTGCTGTGCAAATGTCTCAAGCATTTGCATAGCCGTCACAAATAACCCCTGTAATTTGTGTAATATGTTTACTTCCTATGATTGCAGCTGCATCTAATGGCCATACTGCAGTATTTTCCTGAAATACCCCAATAGGAAAATACTACATTATGACCTCTAAATGGATCTGATGATCATAGGAAGCAAACATGTTACACAAATTATCTGAATTATTCATGATGATTGTATGAATATTTGAGACATTCACACATCAATTTTTTATAAATATATCTGTTAATAAACTGGAGGTTTTGACCATGCAACATTAGTTATGCACAGAGAAATTGTTTAATTTTTTTTTTTTTGAACTGATGTTCTTTCTTAGTGCATAGGCAACATAAAACAATTGAACATGGCCGCTCACAACCATGGAAGGGTGTGAAATGTTTAAAGCTATACTTCAGCCTTTCTTTCAGGCTTGCACAGTTGCCAGGCTCCTCTCTTGTTCTAAAATACTTACTCTGATTTCACTGAAGCCCACCTCATTTCCTGTTTGGAACTTCATCTTTAAGTGGAAAACAGTGCTGGACTAGTGCCGCTAGCGACAAGTTACTGTGTGGCAGGTATAGAGGGAATTGCTTCCAATGGTTTGTATCCTAATTGTAGGTGGTAAGTGATAGACTCCGTTGGAGTCTAGGGCTGCTACCTTTCTGATAACGACAATAAAGGCATTACCGCAGTGAACACTTTGGGTGATTGGAGAGGAGCGCCCACTTGGCTCTACTTGTTTACCCTTGTCTCCAATAAATAACTATAAAAGTGAGACCTTTCACTTTTTGGACATCGGGCGCTCCTCTCCAATCAACCAAAGTGGAACATCATCTAGCCCTTTCTTCCCCTGTCTGACCATTCCAAGCCCACCCTTCATTCATTGGATTTCAGTTCTTTCAGTCATGGAGGTTTAGCATCACATGTGGGTGTTATCACAACTTCCAGTTTTCAGTAAGCTATGTACATCCCACCAGCTACGGTCTACCTGCAATGTATAGCGAAACATAGAGACCCAATGATGATGTAACTGGGATCGTTATTAGGCATGTAATAAAAACAGGTTTTATTTAATAATTAAACTAGCATGTTGATGAGCGTAAGGAGGTACCAGGGATGTCAAATACTGAATAAGCTGATTTAACTTTAAAAGTTTGTACTTGCTGATGACTGGAGTGCATTGCTTGATGTACAAGTACCCCTTTGCTTGGCCACCAACACAATAGTCACAGGAGACCTACAACATTTAAAATAGTATTGAAGTGATGATACACAGAGATGAAACAAATACAGCTGCATAATTTATACATGTTTAGCTGCAATCTTCTCTTCTCTACATCCGTTCAAAGTACAGAATTTGTATAGCTTATCTGAGCATTCAGAAAATGGGCCTGATAGTTGAAGTTACAATCTGCAGAGCTCAGTTAGGAGAGGTGAGAGCTGATTGGAGGGAAAGAACACACCCCCTTCACACTGCACATAGGAACAGAGCTAAAGCTGTTTGCTGGAGCACCTTCCTTGTCACCTTTTTTCTCATGGGGTCAGGAAAACCTGTCAGAAGTGCCTCATGCAGATGACAGAGCAAAGAGGCAGCAGACATGAATGACATTTAGTGCTCTGGATTGAGACAAGTACACACTATTTATTTTCAAAGATTTACAACCACTTTAAGGTTGTAACTAACCTGAAGAGCACAGAGTTCCTAGTTCACCCTTAAGCTGGCCTTACACCTGCAGAATTTTGTTAGAAAATTGTCCTTTCAAAACCTTAATTTGAATATGTAAGAGTTAAGGGGGGTGATTCGACAATTGGTTTTTACCAAAATTAATAAAAAAAAGAAAAGAAAAACGAAGAACAAGAATGAAAAATCTTGTTGAATTTAATAGATTAATTTGCTTCCGGACTAGAAAAATCATAACTAGTCTTAGGCACATGCACTTGTGAAGGCAATATGGAAGTAGGACATTTGTTCTATGAAAATCAAGACATTGACATGGTACTTGAACTAAAAATCATTAAAAACTAGTCAAGTTTGTGAAAGTAAATTCAAAGAATATCGCGCTTGTGAAAAATGAAAACAATGAGCTGCAACTCAAACATGTGAGAACAAAACATGTGACAAAAATGAAAAAACAAAGAAGTTGCGCTGAAAAAAGGTAAATTTCAATAAGAACCAAAAAAGGCTAAACAAACAATACTCTTTTGATAATCTTATTCAAAAAAGGTGCACGTGTAAAATGCATCACCATGTGAAAACACATTAAGGGATGTGTGCTTACCAGAACCAGGTGACCCTTTGTTACAGAGGGTCTGTAACGCTTGTGAATGAGCCCCTCTTTTGTGTCTGTTGTTCTCTGGATCACGTGGATGGCACCTCATCAGAGGATAGAAGTTACATGCTTATCAGGAGAGATCTACATGACACCATATACTGATGTGCCTGTTTGTAGCTTCTATACTCTGATGAGGTGCCATCCCCGTGATCCAGTGCACAATGGACATGAAGGAGGGGCTCATTCACAAGTGTGATAGACCCTCGGTAACATAGGGTCATCTGGTTTTGGTAAGCACACATCCCTTTTTTTTTACACTTGCACCTTTCTTGAATAAGAAGATTATCAAAGGATTATTGTTTATTTAGCCTTTTTTTGGTTCTTATTGGACTTTAACTTTTTTCAGCGCAACTTCTTTGTTTTTTTCAAGTTCATGAAAGCACCATTGAATGATTAGATTAATGATTTTTATATATTTTTCATCCAAAGGTTCGAAGGTGTATTCTGAATTCAGAAGTACATTACATACATAAAAGTGAATAAATATAGTAAACAGTGCCATGTTTGATGTACAGTGATAGTGGCATAATGGCAATTCACCCTGTGTAATTTATGTTTCATGTTGAAACGATTACAATCAGATAAAGCATATCAACGGTCACAGCTGTTACAACTTCTACTAATTTTCTTAGAAATATGCATCTCAGACAATTATAATCTCACAAATACTGTGAAAAATGTATATATACACTTGCAGATGCGTTAATTCTTAAAGAGTTGGGACCGCGCCACTAGACACATCTGTTCTGCCTTCTCCATTTCCCTAGTGCAGATCTGTGAGCTACTATTCTGCACATTCTTTTGGGACATTGTGCACATGTATACTGCAATACACTTATAATTATTCTATACCAAACAAATAATGTGTATGTATATATATATATATTTATATAAATATGCATTTTGCATATGCATGGGTTTCATATATACTTTAAAGTAATTCTGTAACTTAAAAATATAGCTGTTTGCAAATGCAAATGGGTTGATTTACCAAAACTGGAGAGTGCACAATTTGGTGCAGCTGGGCATCGTAGCCAATCAGTTCCTAACTTCAACTTGTTCAATTGAAGCAGAACTATAGGCAAAAGTTTTCTTTCCATATTGGATAGAGCAATCTGTGTCCCATTGCAGAGATTTCCTTTCACTTCCTGTCCCATAGCCAAACAGGAAGTGATAGGAAATTCCTGCAAATTAAGGGAATTCATTGGGGACCCCAGATCACCATAACTAGTGTCTCTATTGGAAGATTTCCCCTTTTCTGAGGACAAGCGAAAATTTGGGATTTTCTTTTACTTTCACTTTCAATGATAATGGTAAACAGGACAAATAGAGAGGGTGAATCACCATAACGGGGGCACAGACAGCAATGAAAACTGACAGGTGTTTGAATCCCTTTGTACTCTATCCAAAAACAAAAAAATGCCATTAGTTATACTTTAAGCTTTGACAATAAAACCTGTAAGCTGATTTTGCACTCCAGTTTTAGTAAATCGACCCCATTGAGTCTTTCTGCTTATATTCAATGGTTAACCCATGTGAACATCAGTTGTGCACCTAGAAAATATGCAGTGATGAACATCAAAATATGAGAAACTTTGTACTAGAGATGTATAGTAACGTCAGTATATAGTATTTTAGAAAATAAATTGCATTTTCTATTAAAACGTGACAGTTTTATCTGAAATAATTAATAGTGCAGGTGTTGCTCATTAAAGATAATTAAGACTAATGCTTTAGTGCATGAAATTGAGTTCCATACATGTCTAACTGCAAAATGAAATTGACAAAATCATGCATAATGAAGTACAGGAACATCACATAGTCTTACTTCATATGATGGCTCCTCACATCTATGTGCAAACGGTAATGTACAAAGCTACAACCATTGGTACAACAAAGTACAGGTGAAACTTGCAATGAGTTTCCATATCAGTGTCTCTAAACGATACCAGGATACAAACTTTTATGATTTATTTTTATAGGACGAAACATATGATATGTGCTATATTTTAAAAGAGTATTGAGGTTTTGCACATTGTTGTGAAGTAACCACATTGTAATGAGTAGGATTTGTGCTTGAAATTAATTACCGTTAGGTTAAATGCCTATATTCCTTTAACCACTTCAACCCCGGAAGGATTTCTTACTTTAGGACCAGAGCACTTTTTGCGATTCGGCACTGCGTCACTTTAACTGACAATTGCGCGGATGTGCGACGTTATACTCAAACAAAATGAGTGTCCTTTTTTTCCCACAAATAGAGCTGTCTTTTGGTGGTATTTTATCACCTCTGCGTCATTTCTGATCGCTGCTATAAACTAAAGAAGAGCGTCAATTTTGCAAAAAAAAAACAAATTTCTTACTTTTTGCTAAAATACAAATCCCCCAAAAAAAATATAAAAAAGCATTTTTTTCCCTCGGTTTTGGCCAATTTATATTCTTCCTCATATTTTTGGTAAAACAAAACGCAATTGGCATTTGATTGGTTTGCACAAAAGTTGTCATGTTTACGGATGATGAGAATTAATTTCTGGGATTTTTATTTATTTTGATTTTTTACTAGTAATGGTGGCGATCTGAGATTTTTAACGGTACTGCAATATTGCAGCGAACATGTCAGATCATTTTGACACTTTTTTGGGACCATTGGCATTCATACAGCGATCAGTGCTATAAAAATGCACTGATTACTGTGTAAATGCAATTGACAGTGAAGGGGTTAACCTGGAGGGGGCGCTCTAAGGGTTAACTGTGTTCCCTGGGTGTGTTCTAACTGTATGTGGGCTCGCCTGGCTGGGGGAAGGGAGTGATCACAGCTTCCATATACAGTAAGCCTGTGATTACAGCCCTTCCCCATCTAACAGAACGGAGATCCGTGTTTACATACACAGACCTCCATTCTTTCACTGCGGGGGGGGGGGATTTTAGTTTTATTTATTTTTAGGGTCTTTAATTAAGAGTAGTAGGCAT
>BLSH010264468.1:383392-406892 GCA_018402905.1 Glandirana rugosa
GTCCGCCCTACCCGCTCCCTGCCCCCCCCCCCCCCAGACACACGGCGGCGCGCTCACAGTGAGGGATATCGCAGCCGCTGTCATATGACGCCGGTTTGCGATATCGAGCCACTCTGTCGCCGTCAGACTGCGGTCGGTGGTTGGCAAGTGGTTAAATGCCCTTCTATGCTATAGTCTGTATGTTGGGTTTCATTTATGGATAAAAATGTCTGGCTAAGGATATAACTACAAATCATAAAGCACCATAAAATTTGGCTGGGCATTCTCACTCACATGAAAAAAAGAGTCTCATTGCGTTTTAAGTTTAGGCTCATCAAACCTTAAATCCGGGAATGAGGATCTACGTTCAGAAAGGAACTTTAAGATGTAAGATAGAGACTCCAAGTCTAGTACTCCTATGGAGTCTTGGTTCCAGTGGAATGGATCAGGGTGGAATACATCAATCAGCAGCTTTAGTGAAAGTCAATGTGGGATATATCACAGGAGATGATGTGAGTGGTGATGGATGAATGGATGACGGCTCAGATTGTGGTGCAGCAGGGCTCATCACGTCTGGGAATCCTCAATAACATGTAGAA
The DNA here is from genome assembly GCA_018402905.1 of Glandirana rugosa. Lineage (NCBI taxonomy): Eukaryota > Metazoa > Chordata > Amphibia > Anura > Ranidae > Glandirana > Glandirana rugosa. Next base: position 383,971 of record BLSH010264468.1, read on the forward strand.
AACAAAAGTGGCCACAGCGCAAACATCAATATGAGCATGTATCATTTAATAAAAGCATAAAAGCACACTTACACAAGCGTAGGGCTGGAAAACTGAAGATGGTGAGGAGCAACACAGCTGGCCGGTACAAACCGCTGTCATGCATGGACTCCAGGACTGCCAGAAGGAGCAGGTAGCATCTGCAGGCTAACTGTATCAAAATAGCAACCATCGAGGGTGAAAAGGGGGGTGTACAACAAGTTTCAGAGGACCTGCCTCCTTTTTCAAGTATTCCCAATCATGGGACAGGGATTTTTTTTATGCCAGTAGTCAGTAGTATACCAGTAGTAGCACCATCTTCACAGTTTTGCAGCCCTTCGCTTACCCATATTTAAGTGTGCTTTTATATTTTTGTTAAATGATACATGCTCATAATGATTGAGTGTAAATATAGTGACAAATGATGGTGCCAAACAATTAATAAATGAGCATGAGTGCAGCTGCCCCTTTTAAAAGTGGAAACTACCACTTTATGTGTAATCAAATATTGGTAAAAAAGGTTTGGCGCTAACTCACATAAATCTAGTAGTGATCAGCATAAATCATAAATATGTGCAAATATATTCACTTGTGCCAAACAATATTTAAGTGCTCTTGTGCTGGAAGCTGCTAGTGCATATCACCCCAAGGGTTAAATAAATAAAGTACAAAAAAACAGTGCTACCCTAAAACATCTTGCTGTGCAAATATGCAAATATTGTGCTTGTAGGATAAACCTCTCAGTCTTCCAGCGACTCAAAAACCAAGATCCTTGCCAGCAATATTTAAAGGCCAGTGAAAAAAGGGAAGGGAAAAAACTCCTCATGGTGTGGTATAAAAAATATTTAAACTTGGCCCTAGTATATGTATGAATGCGAATTAGGAACCTTAGATTGTAAGCTTCTTGAGGGTAGGGACTGATGTGAATGTACAATATATATGCAAAGCGCTATATAAGTACCTCAAATAAATAAAATAAATATATATTGAGGGAGCCTCCGCAGAGTAAGCATTCCCTTTGATAAAAAGTTACAGACAGAAACAAAAACAAAAAGGCCCATAACCCACATACATGTGGCAAGAAAATTGCACATTTGCCTATGAGGGAAATGCTAAGGGACCCGTAGAAAAGGGGTCTCACCCTGCCTTTCGCCTGTGCACCAAAACAGCGTAGCATTAGAGTCAGCTTGGCATGTTTCGTCACGTAATTATGACATCATCAGAAGCTTGAGTCGCTGGAAAACTGAGAGGATCATTCTGCAAGTGATCTGGCTGAGAAACAGTTCTAGGTGAAACTAGGTGAAAAACCCATCAAGCTCTCACAGACCCCTCTTGCTATAAGGCAAAGAAGGGTCAACAACATCTGGTAAGTGTGGATCTTTACTCCAGTTTGCACGTGATGGATTTTCTCTTTAATTTCCGTCTCACTGGCCTATCAGGTGGATGGTGGCGTTTACTAATACAGAGAGACTATAATTTCAAACACAATTGTATGTTTTCAATATACATTCTTTCTTGGGACTTTATGGAATAATACGGAGTCTAATAAGTGTTGGAATTCATGTGAATTTAATTTTTTGACACAATATTTTGATATTTTGTTTCAAATATTTATATTTTTTTTTTTTTTTTGGTTGATCTAGATGGACTTGTGTCTTTTTTTCAACCTGACTAACTATGCAACTATATATGACACTGTCATTTATCTCCTAGATTGTAAGCTCTACCGAGCAGGGCCCTCTGATTCCTCCTGTATTGAATTGTATTGTAATTGTACTGTCTGCCCTAATATTGTAAAGCGCTGCGCAAACTGTCGGCGCTATATAAATACTGTATAATAATAATAATAATATTTGTAATTTATTGCACATGGTCACTTTTAGCACAATATTTGCATATTTGCACAGCAAGATGTTTTAGGGTAGCGCTGTTTTTTTTGTACGTCATAAATCATAAATCATCATCATTTACATAAATTATAAAGTCCACAGAGATCACATAGGGTAACAGTTCCAGATGAATAACAAAAAAATCTTCACAGAATAGTCTAGTCACCGTGATCCAAACAAAAGTGCAACAGCAAGTTAATCCTTTGTACCATGCTCCACCACAAACCGTGCGTGAGAAATACAAACTCACCAGAAAACAATTGTAATCTTTCAAACAGCAGTGTGTATGGAGACGATGACTCCTAGCCACAGAGGTGTCTCCTTACAGTTGTCTCTCAATAAGGTTCGGGAGAAGCATATTGACAATCATAGCGCAGCATGTTTATTAAAAGCAGGTTCAAGCAGATAAGTAGTAAATGTGCACTTACATTTAGACGTGCTGTAAGTCAGCACCAACATGTACAGCCTTCGTAAATGTGCTTGCCATTTCACCAGGACACAGGAGGTAGGAACTAGGAAGCTGGATGTGATGCCAATAGGGGCAGACACCCAGCCTCAATGCATTTTGTGATCAACACTTCATTAGGAAGCTGGAAATTTGTAAGATTACAATTGTTGCAATGCATATACATTATATATTTCGGGTGAGTTTGTATTTCTCCCGCACAGTTTGTGGTGGAGCACGGTACAAAGGATTAACTTGTTGTTGCACTTTTCTTTGGATCACGGTGACTGGACTATTATATGCCAGCAGGGAAGCAGAATAAAATGATCAGTGTTGCCCACTATAGTCAGCGGCACTGATCATTCATGAAAAGCCAGACAGACTGGATATAGATCAACTTGTGTACAACCAGCTAGCCGATACATGGATCGAAATTCGGCCGATCCCTTTGATCCAAGTATAGCCGGGTTAAGGTCCTCTCACACTAATCCTTCCTGTAATTATAACCCTAGCACTCACCCTTCCTTTTGGAAAGGAAACCCTTTGTATACATACTCACCTATCCTGCTCCGTGATTCTTTGTACTAGGGATGCACCGAAATTTCAGCCGCCTAAAATTATTGGCCAAAATCGGTTGCCATCTGGTCTTCTGTTCACATTGTTCTACCAAGGGATGGCCTAATCTAATGCCAACTTTGAGTGTATGGTCCTTCAGGCAGTTATTTGAGCTGCAGGCAGTCACAAATTATATTTCACCTGTTGTGTGGGCTTGATAGTGTTTTATTGCTTGGACTGCTTTGGATAGCCCAATAGTCGCTGAATCATGTGTTGCTCAATTAATTTTTATTTATTTATTTCAGGTACTTATTTAGTGCTGTCGATTTACGCATCGCTTTACATATATATTGTAGGGATGCACCAAAATTTCAGCCGTCAAAAATTATCGGCATTTTCAACCAAAATCTGTGTTTTCGGTATCAGCCGAAACAAAAAACTAGCCCGATACCAAAAAGGGGGTGGGGTCCGCCCTGGGTACCGTCCATTGCGGGGGTATGTGTGCATCACATACCCCGCAATGGATGCCAGAGATTTGAAGATTCACAATGCACAGAGCGCGCTACTTGTACAAGCCGCTCTGTGCATGAAACTGTCAGCTAATTACACTGAATGCAGAGAGAGAGAGAGAGCTGTCAGATTTTCAAGTTGATATCGGGAGGTGGGCGGGACCAAACAGCTATCAAACGCCAGCCAGTGGGACAGGGACTGGGCGGGTGTTAGCTGTTCGGTCCCGCCCACCTCTGATCTCAGCGTGAAAATCTGACAGCTCTCTCTGAAAAAATCAGTTCATCCGAAACTTACATATCTGTTTTTGGTAGATGCCAACAGTTTCTTAAGCCTCTTATAGCAGAAAGAAAAATCTGAAAAATATAAGTGCAGATATTATGTATAATAGATAATAATATATTAAGCAAAAGTATTACATTATATTAGAAAAATGAAAGGGCAGGAATTACTTACGTTAAAATATTTAACATATTTAACATTATATTAGAAAAATAAAAGGACAAGTATTATGTATAATATAGAACACTATTTATGTAAATAAATATATTTATATACTCTCATATTTGCGTGCCTGTGTTTGTCACAGTAATGTATAGTCTTACTTAATGAATAGTGGAGATGAGGAGTTATGCAGACAAAGGCTAAGAAGAGATAGCTAAGGAATGTTGTCTACATGCATGGTATCCTAAGCATCTCTATGTCTGACAGAGAGAAGGCAGCTGCCACAGGGTTATTGCTGGCTGTCTTTATTGCATGATGTCCTGCTAAGTTAAAATAACCACAGCTTTTTGCATGTTGTAGGACCTGAATAGTTTGCTGACAGCAGACACTTACTTAAGCAACCAGCAAGACATTTCAGTGTTCCTATTTATCCCATATATTTACCAGCTCAAGTAACTCTGTCCTAATTTAGTGGTATAGCCTAGTTGTTAGAGCAAAGTTTTTTAAACACTTTTTAATTAAGAATTGCAGCCAATTCTGTATGCTGAGTTGAAAACTCTAGTACCAACTCAGTTTAGGTATGTATCTGACTCTCTGCTCCCACGAGTGCGAGGGAGAGGCATCCACTCAAAAAGTATTCCGGATTAGGAGTGTTGTCTTCTGGTGCTCATAGGTATGATGCCGCATATCATAAGCACAGTCTTTTAAGCATTAATTAGTGTTAGGGATTGAGTTTAGGTTAGTGTTAGAGATTGGGTTCAGGGTTTAGTTATCATTAACGATCAGGGGACATGGGTTAAGGGCTGTGGTTGGAGTAAAGCTGGCCATAACCCAGTAGAATTTTAATTTTCGTATTGTTTGTTCAATTTTTGAATGGTTTGTGGTGTTGAAGTATGTGTCGTTGAAATTTTAAGAATGGGAAATTTTTCTCAAATAAATGAAATTCTAACTGTGAATGGGGTTTTTATTTAGGAAAATTATACATATTGTAAAGTGTATGTTCTAGGCACAAAAGGAATCTGTTTGATACGTCTAGGATTCAATTCAAGTGAAAAAAAACAATACATAACACAAATCTTTTGTAAAATATAAAATATGATGTCACGCTGAGTAAATAGATACCAAACATTTAATGCTTTAAAATTGTGCATGTCCGCGCAATGGCAACAAATCACGTAAATTTTACTATCCATAGACGATGTATTAATTGTCTTTACAGGTTACCACTTTATAGAGGAGGTCTAGTGCTAGAATTACTGGCCTTTGCAGGCTAGGATGGGGGGGATGGGGGCACTTTACTTTTTTTTTTTTGATTATTATTTTTTTTTTATTTTTACACTGTTGCTTTAATTTTCTTTTTTTTACCACTTTTATTGCTGTCACAAGGAATGTAAACATCCTTGTGACCGCAATAGGCACATGACAGGTACTCTTTATGGAGGGATCTGGGGTCAATAAGACCCCAAATCCCTCCTTTACACTTGAAAGCATTCAAAATGCCAAGATCGGCGTTGTTTAATACTTTCGATTTTCAAAAATGGTGCCGTTGACAGCCAGGTAAACTGGAAGTGATGTCATGTCATCGCTTCCGGGTTACCATAGCACAGACCGGATCAAAGCCAATATCGGCTTTGTATGGGTCCTTGATTAGCCGGTGGATGTCTCCAGTGGGATGGGAGAACCAGAGAGAACCGTGGAAAGCGGCGGGAGGGGGAATGTTCCCTCCCGCTGCTTGTAATAGCAATCGATTGGCTAGTTAGCCACTTCAATTGCTATTACAAGAGAGCTGACCATCTTCTCTAAAAACAGTACCTGAGTGATGCCTGAAGCTGCAGGCATCACCCCGGTACAACCGCTTGAATTCTGGTGATTGTTCAAGATAAATATTAGGCCATATTCAAACTGATTCAATGTGTTGCGGTGTGGTACTACATGCATGGTAATGCACATTTCCTTAATGCACCATGTGATGATATCACGCATGAGACACACACAAAGTAATGATATCACGCACAAAGCAAGACTGACTTCATCTTGGAAGGGGAGCAACTTAAATGGCTGCTAAGCTTTGCTTTTTTTTCTCCTTTTAACACTGCCAGTCCTCGGGATAAGACTCCTCATTTACACCCCCTCCCTCTCTGGCCAGATCAACTTCAAAGGGGGCCATCTGATCATGGTCCATGACTGGTCAGGAAGAAGCTCTGTTCGCTTATCTTAAACAAACATGAACCAAACTGATGTTTGGACATGTGAGCCCATAACTTACCCAGGTAACTCTAACCTTGGGATGACCCTCTCCCTGTCTTGAAACTTACCCAAGAACTATATAACTTCATAATTCCCGTTAGAAGTATGCCATAGTGATAAAACATACATATTTAAATGTAGAATTTCGGCCCGGATAATTCAAGTATAAACATTCACCCCTTGTTACCAAAGGAGGGATAGAAGTAGTCTATTCCCTCCCCAGGGTCCTAGAAGGTCTCAGCACTCTCATGTTTGGAGTCATTTGAAAGCTTTATGCATGCTGAGATTGAATTTCTTACTGGGAGATTTGCCAGGTGGCCCAATCTTGAGGTATGCTTTTCATGCACCATGCATGAATTATGAAGCAGGTATCGCAGCGGCCCGCCCTGGACATTGTCTAAGAAAACACCCACTCATGCGAGTGGCCGGAGGTATGTGGCTCCACCCCTTGTCGCCCAGAGAAAGGGGCCTGCCGGGATCAATTGTCAGTTCTCAATTACCATCAATGAAGCAACATCAGAGAACCAGGAAATCATCTTAGAAACTCTGATTAGGCACTGACATTTCAAGTGCAAGTATTATTTCCGTTTCATTCTGTTCTTTGCCGCTGTAATTTTTTTACTGTAAATTATTTTACTGCACCTTAAACTTGACCTTTTCATTATTAAACCTTATTTTGAAAAGTGTTAATTTTGTCCCTAAAGATCTTAATGCAACTATTATGAATTTGTTCCTTTGAAGAGCGCTACTGTTTTTTAAAATAGCCATTCTGAATATACCTGTCTGTGGTGACAGCGTGTGTTACAGGTGGTTATTCTGAAATACTAGTATTGCTAACATACGGGTCTTCTGACCGGCATCCAGAAGTGGTGGCAGAGAAAGGGTTAATTGTTTGAATTAGCCCAGTAGCAATCGCTCTCAGGAGGCTGGCATTTAGACGGTGGTCCCGCAAACTGGGAAATCTTTGTGCTGAAATCAGCTGAGAGTGGCATTGTTACGTTCGTGACAAGTGAGGTATTAGATCAGGGGAGTCCTCGGTCGCCGGTCAGTGAGGAGGGCAGTGATCTGATACCCGCGTTCGTCACACACCACAGCATATTTTAACAAACATGCCACAAACCACAACACACGGATGGTTCACATTTGTGCATTGCAGTGTGCTAAAATACAAGTTTGGTGTGCTAGGTGCATTAGGGTGCTTTTCCAAATGAATGGCACAACAACACACTTCATGTAGCTTCATGCATTACAGTGCCTTGACATAAAATGCGCAATTTACTACTTGTTACTGCAACGCACTAGTGTGAATAAGCCCTTAGGGTCAGGTAATTAATTAAAGATCAATGTAATTTTTGCAAGAACTTCAATTAAGCCTTGTTTTCAGTGCCAGAATCTCCCTGCCAAGGTTCTTAGCATACTCAGAAAACACTACTTTCTAAATTAAACTGAAAAATACTGAATAATTTGTTTTACAGGATATGTGATTGTAGACAGAAAAATGGGGGAGCATAAAACAAAGGACCAAATGTGTATAGAGATTCACACCTACTCACTACTCACTCACGCAGTACACAGCAAAAAACACAGGCAGCACAGAAGGCTGTCTGTAAAGGGACCATATAGGAAGCCACTGGAGTCTGGTATGAAAGAATTCTAATGAGAATAATATATATAAAAGCAACCCTTTATTGAATTGGCAAAATTGTAAAAAGTACACAAAAAATACATAGAACATTAATCAGAGAACCACCACCCATGTTGTCACTGGAGTATTAAATATGTGGTTGTAGACCTATTAACCTTTTAGTTTTCTTCATACTTACAATATCTAACTATTATTTTTAATAATGTTTAAATATTTGAACCCTGGCACATTATGGAAAAGCCCTCCATAGCAGGGATAGTACTTCTAAGCATCCAGCACTTTTAAGACATTATTTTGCTATTATTTACTCAAAATTATTTTACAAACTCAGAAACAAAATATATTCAGAACATTCATAACTGACAAGACAGTACACTTCTGTTTTGGATGGTGTTTTAACGCATTCAACAAATTGGATCTGATTTTGTGATGATATTTTAGCTAAACAAGTTCTAAACTCTTTAAAGTAAGTACAATACACTAATATTTATGTATATATATATATAAAATAATTGAGAGCAGGGACTGATTGTATAATATATATGTAAATCGCTGTGGAAATTGACAGCACTTTGCAAGTACATGTAATAATAATACATTAATAAAAAAGATTTAAGGTTATATAGGTGAGTCATTTAACCACTTGCCCACCGTATACTGTATATATTTGGCGACAATGTGGCTCTCCTGTGCAGAATCAAGTGCCTGTGCATGATCTTGCACTTCCGGGTCTGAGGCGTGCACGTGTGCCACCGGCAACCCACTTCCACTGTGATTGAATACATCAGGAGCCAATCAGCGGGTCCGTGGACTCAAAGTCCGCTGTGACCTGCCAATCGTTCCCGAAAGAGGCAGAATGACGGTCTGCTGCTGTAAACAAGGCAGAACGCCCTTCTGTTAGTAGGGAGGGTAGAGATCCTGCATTTCTGTTGAGCAGGGACACGGATCTCTGCCTTCCCACAGTAAAAACACATCCCCCAAAGTTAGCAAGCACTCCCTAGGAACGCATTTGCCCTTTGATCGGCCCTGATGTTAACCCCTTCCCTGCCAGTGTCATTGGTATAGTGTCACTGGTCCCTAAAAAAGTGTCTAAAGTGTCACTTAGTGTCCGATTTGTCCGCCGCAATGTCTCAGTCCTGCTATAATTTGCTGATCGCTGCCATTACTAGTAAAAAAATAAAATAAATAAAAATTCCATACATTTATTCCATCGTTTGTAGATGTGATAACTTTTACGCAAACCAATCAATATACGCTTACTGGGATTTTTTACCAAAAATATGTAGCAGAATGCATATTAGCCTAAATTTATGAAGAAATTCGATTTTTTACATTTTTTTATTGGATGTGTTTTATAGCAGAAAGTAAAGTAAAAAATATTATTTTTTTTTTCAAAATTGACTTTTTTTTTGTTCATAGAACAAAAAATAAAAACCGCAGAGGTGATCAAATACCACCAAAAGAAAGCTCTATTTGTGGTGAAGAAAAGGGTACAGTGTAGCACAACCTCGCAATTGTCAGTTAAAGTAACGCAGTGCCGTATCACAAAAAACGGCCTGGTCATGAAGGGGGATAAACCTTCTGGAGCTGAAGTGGTTAAAATGCAATTAAACTTTAACTGTATTGTAGGTCATAAACCTAGCTGTGCCATCTGACAGGAGTTTCTGGATCACGAGATTGGCTGAACAGACTTACCTCATTCACACAGCCACATTTTCCATTGCGTGACTAGTATCTTGTGGGAAACTACGGCCGGGAGTCCAGGAGTGTGCGGACAGCCATGACCAGGAAACCTGTACAAAGCTAAGACAAGCTGACAGCAACCACAGCTGTCTGCTGGTGTTTACAAGGCCGGCCATACACTGTTCTTTCTTGCAACCACAAAGGAATTTTCATGACTTCCCCATCTACAAAGGCAGTGCTGACAGGGAATCCCTCTTACTGAGCAATTGTCTGCTCCCAGTGGGGGCGGGCAGGGCTCCTATAGCCGCTATCGATAATTGTAAGAGAATCTGGCAGGCTGGTTGTATCCAAGTTGATCAATCAATCAACTTGGTACATTCAGCCTGCCCATTAACAGGCTCCTGCTGAACCCACAGATATTTGAACTGTCTATGGCTGGCCTAAGTTACATGCGGCTGGGGACAGATAATCTTCCCTGGGCACAAGCTACTTGAATCTGGGGGCAATCATCTGTCCCTTACCACAGGTAATCACTTTATATGTGACAAAGCTAACAATTTAGATCATGTTGCTTTCTCAAGCAAACTATCATTGAAACTATCACTGCCCTTCTGAAACTCACAAATGACCTACTAACCGCAAAAACCAATGGACACTACTCTGTACTCCTACTCCTGGACCTTTCGGCTGCCTTTGATACAGTTGACCACCCCCTCCTCCTTAAAAAACTTTACTCCCTCAGTCTCCGTGACTGCGCTCTTTGGTGGCTCTCATCCTACCTATCCCAACGCACCTTCAGTGTCACTTACAATTCTACTTCCTCTCCTCTTCCTTTCTCTTTCGGGATCCCCCCAAGGTTCTGTTCTTGGACCTCTCTTCCCTTGGCCAGCTGATAGTCTCCCACAGCTTTCAATATCATTTCTACACTGATGACACCCAAATCTATCTCTCCACCCTTCAACTCCCTGCATCAGTCTCACGCATCACTAACTTACTAACAGACATATCTGTCTGGATGTCAGACCACTACCTCAATCTCAACTTGTCCAAAACCGAACTCATAATATTTCCCCACGTGCCTCTTGCCCTGACTTCCATATCAAGAGCAATGGCACAACCATCCACCCATCCCCACATGTCAGGGTGCTAGGTGTTATCCTGGACTCTGAACTCTCCTTTTGGTCTCACATCCAATCACTTTCCAAAGCTTGCCGCCTCAACCTTCACAACATCTCTAAACTGCGTCCCTTTCTAACCAATGGAACCACAAAGCTCCTGATTCACTCCCTGGTTCTCTCTTGCCTCGACTACTGCAACTCCCTCCTCATTGGCTTACCTTGAAATAGACTATCCCCCCTTCAGTCCATCATGAATGCTGCTGCCAGACTCATCCACTTACGAACCGCTCAGCGTCTGCTACCCCTCTCTGCCAATCACTCCATTGGCTGCCACTCGACCAACAAATTAAATTTGAAATACTAACAATAAGTTACAAAGCCATCCACAACTCTGCACCCAGCTACATCACTAGCCTAATCTCAAAATGCCAACCTAATCATCCTCTTAGTTCCTCCCAAGACCTCCTACTCTCCAGCTCCCTCATCACCTCCTCCCATATTTGCCTCCAGGATTTCTCCTGAGCCTCTCCCATCCTCTGGAATTCTCTACCCCAATTTGTCAGACTGTCTCCAAATCTATCCACTTTCAGGCGATCCCTGAAAACTTTTCTCTTCGAAGAAGCCTATCCTGCCTCCACCTAACCACTGCACTTTTATTTTCTTCATCAGCTCATCCCCCACAGTTATTACCCTTTCGTATCACTTGACCCTCCCTTCTAGATTGTAAGCTCTAATGAGCAGGGCCCTCTGATTCCTCCTGTATTTAATAGTATTGTAATTGTACTGTCTGCTCTAATGTTGCTGCACAAACTGTCGGTGCTATATACATCCTGTATAATAATAATCCTGTATAATAATTGAAAGTTAGTGGATGACGCTCAGTATGTAGTGCATGTTCACAGCATCTTTGTGTGACACCATGGGGTTGATTTACTAAAGCTTGAAAGTGCAAAATTTGGTGCAGCTCCACAGAGAAACCAATCAGCTTCAAGGTTTTATTGTCAAAGCTTGATTGAACAAGCTGAGGTTAGAAGCTGATTGGCTAGCATGCAAAGCTGCACCTGTTTTTGCACTCTCCAGCATTAGTAAATCAACCCCTATGGCTCAATACTGACCCATGGTGCATGCTGCAGTTCAGGTCCACAGATTCTACCTTTGCAAAATCAGCAATGCTATGATCATATTGCACACGCCAAGTTTTTTTCTTTTTTTTTTTAGCACAGCATACATTCAGCAGTGAACAGTGCATCTGCCTATTACATTCAATGGTTTTGTGCAGACTTTCCAGCTGTTTTATTGTGGTGGATCATTTGTTTTGAGGAGAAAAACTGTCAGGTAACAAGAAACTCAAGGCATTTACATGCTGGGCTTAGTTAACATTTCTTAGCCTTGAATTTCTTTTGAGTGTCACATTTCGCAGTTTTTAGTCTTCTGTGATGTGTGTATATGTATATACCCTACCAGAGATTAAACTACATGTATAAGAAACACAAGCTGAAGATGTCTCCTACACTCAATTCCCTATAACACTTTCCTGGAGCTGTCTGGATCTGTAAGTGGTAGCTCGAATTTGCCCACCACCGTTTTAACGAAAAAGAATAACAGAAGGAATATGAGTACTATCACATTAATTACGTTACCATATTGAGATTAACACATCTTTTCTAGTGTATGACTTTATTAGGTTATTTGCTGTTCAGTCCATATAGTCAACCCCAAGTCCCCACCAAATTCTGTTCTGGACCAAAGACTGCTTGCAGCAGATCAGTAAAGATGTATTGAGATTTCTGTAGATGTAGATTCTACCAAAAGTACTTATAGCTTGATTTTTTCTTTTGTAGAGCTGAATATGAGGGAGTCCGAAGTACGACGAGTGTGTGACGAATCAACGTGTAAATATGAAGGTGTGTGCAAAGAAGATGGAGGTGTACTGAAGTGTGCCTGCCAGTTTGAGGTAAGGTAATGAGTTTATGATTCCATGGGCAGAGCTTGTACAGAAGGCTGTGCCCCAGTAATAGCCTGAGTTTACTATTCATTTCAGTTTCTTTTATAGACTTTTTCCCTCTGTTTTCACCTGGTGATCTGGCCAGTAACATACCTCCTGCATTAGAGTGCCCCATATTCTGGATGAAGGAGCACAGGGGCATAGCAGACGGCAGCATTGTCAGTCTGGGGGGAGGGGAATGTTCTATGTACTAACCGCTTTTAACACTTTAGAAGCAGCTGCAGCAAACAGTTGTTTCCTTTTGGGATAAAGAGTTTACATAAATAAATAAAAGTTCATCATTGTAAGCACCTCTGTCAGTGTTAAATGCTTTGCTCCATCTCTGTTACTGATGCATTCAGCTGGAGAGCTTGTTCTTTAAAAAAAAAAAACAACAGACTTAGGCTCCTTTCACCGTTTTGACGGACTCCGCTGCTCAGTTGGGATCCATCCGTTGATCCCCGCTGAGCTGGCGGTTGACAGGTCAGTCTCTGCACTCTATAAGGGATCTGATGAAAACGGATGGTCTGTCTGTTTTCATCTGATCCGATCCACCAGATGGATGGAAAATAGGGTTTCCATCTGTCTGGATTTAGCGGATCAGAGTGGATCGGATGTCAGCGGACATGTTGCCATAGAGATACATGGATGAAAAACTGTCAGGGGGACCTGTACTTGTGAAAGCGCCCTTACTGGCTGGTTCACCAAATAAAAATAGAAGAAAGTAAGCCTAAAAAAGAAAACAATTGCAGCCATCGCATCGAAGAATTTGTAAGCTGCAATATAATAAATGTTTGCCTTTGGGTTTAATCTCACTTTAGAGTAGCAATAAAACACTCTCATTCTTTAACACATTGAGCACAATAAAAATAATATTCCCCACTCCCTTGAGCCCTCGAAGGCACAAAATTGTTGCTTTTCATAAATCCTAGATGCTATGTTAGCTGACTTTTAGGAACTTCACACTGGGCATCAGATTACATATGCCTATTCACCCATAGATTGCTCTATGGAGACCCAGTTTAATTTCTATGTCCTATTTTGTGTGCCTAATGTATGCACAAATGTACTTGTTCAAAACATAGAATACCAGATACAAGGCTGTCAAGCTATTGCTAATTAAAGTTGTGTTTCAGGGGTAATATTTTTATTCATGTCTATTGTTACATTTCTGTAAATTTGAATTGTGTTTTTTCCATTCCCTGCTGTTTTTTTTACTGTCTAATTCTTGTTACTAGAGATGTAAGGTCATAAAGGTTACATGGAAAATGTTATAGCTAAGTAAGGTATGTAGAAGAAGTGTTAGCTTTGTAAAATTATCCTTCCAGGTCATTGAGATTACCCAGTGGGCTGGAGGTTGAGAGGTTTATATTCCCATCTCTGTGTGAGTGGACATTGTCTTATTTTGGTTCAGTCCGATCTTTGTAATCCATAAATATTCTCTATATCCTTTTATAAGCCAAGCATACCTTCCAGCTTTCTGAAATGGGAAAAATGGGCACTTTATAGTGGAAGATTTTTAAACCCTAAAGCATGGGTCAGCAACCAGTCGATCGCTGTCAGGTGACTGGTAGATCGTGGTCTGGGCTTGCTGACCCGCCATACCAGAGCATCAAACAGAGTGCAATGCAGAGGGACTACTTGTAAAGTTGGAGCTGTAGTAGGGAGCAAGAGCCTCATAGGCCGATAACGCCTCTGCAGTGCTGGCTCCTGTCCCATGTGGAGTGATACCAACTGCACTCCACCTCTTATCCTGGCTAGCGGTCTCCAAAGTGGTGCCAGCAGCAGGAAAGAGGAAATCTTCAGGTCAGTGTGAAATAAAACAATAATAATAGGCATAATGGGCATAATAGTATAGGGCTTCTTTCACACTGATGCACTGTGGTTTACCCAGTGTACCTGTAGCTTTCCTGGGTATGCAGTGCTTATATTTAGACTTCTATTATATCCTGCAGGGGTGGTGAACTTTCTGAAAGTGCACCACACATGCAGGATATAATAGAAGTCTATGGCAAAGCACAGCTAACCCAGGTAAGGTACCGATAGACTACGCTGCCCCCGAGATGCAGGTAAACTGCAGCACATCAGTGTGAAAGCAACCTTATAGGGGGCTCAGAACAATAAGGGTTAATTTACATTTGTAGTTTGTTGGGAGGTAAAACCCCATATGTAAGAAGTGTTTTTACCACATATGCCCCAACTGTACCCCCTTTAGCTGCAGTAGCCAGGGGTGTACACATGCCACAGCTGCAGCAAAAGTTATACGCCCTTGCCATTGTTGGTGGGTGTAGCACCTGCCAGACATGACCCATTCAAATGAATGAGGCCACTCTGTAAATGCCCTGCAACCTTGTGTAGTACAGAAAACAAGGGGTTAAAGCAGGCAGTATTGTGTTGCTTTCTCGCCACCTGCTTTAACCCCTTGCATCCTGCAGAACCATGCAGTTGCGGGACGCTTGCAGAGTGACCCCATTTACTTGAATGGGTCATGATTGGCAGGTGGTAGCACCCATCAACAGGGGGCTTAAAGTGATTGTAAAGCTTAGCTTTTTTTAATAACAAACATGTCATTCTTACCTCCTCAGTGCAAGGGTTTTGCACAGAGTGGCCCCGATCCTCTTCTTCTGGGGTCCCTCCGCTGCACTCCTGGCTCCTCCTCGCATTGAGGGCCCCCATGGGGAAGCGCTCCCCTAGGGACACCCAAGTCCATTGACACAGACAGCAGGACTCAGACCCGCCCTCCCCCCGCCTCCCGCGTCATTGGATTTGATTAACAGCTGCAGGAGCCAATGCCTGTGCTGCTATCAATCTATCCAATCAGGACCCGAGACACTGGCTGAAGCTGCTGTGCTCGTCCCCGGCTGGAGCTGCTGTGCTCTTCCCCGGCTGGAGCTGGTGTGCTCGTCCCCGGCGTGGGAAAGACTGTGTTCAGGTAAGTAAAACGGAGGCTCTGGGGGGGCTGGTGCACTAAAGGAGGTTTTTCACCTTAATGCATAGAATACATTAAAGTGGTTGTCAACTCATGACAACCACTTCAACCTACAGGTAAGCCTATAATAAGGCTTACCTGTAGGTTCGCTGCATATCTCCTAAACCTGCACGGTTTAGGAGATATGCAGTGTATTTCCCTGTGCCAACGTCATCAGGCACATGTGCAGTGAAGAAACGGCCTCCGTGCCGTTCCTTCACTGACATCGTGCCGCGATTAGCGGCTCCCGGGTGCATGCGTGGGAGTGACGCCACGCGGCTCCGGTAAATCACAGAGCCGGAGTCCACGGCCCCGGAAGGAAGGGGGCGAAGATGGACGCTTCCTGATGCAGGGACAGCGCAGGCTTCCATTGCAGGTAAGTGTCACATAATAGGCTAGTATGCGATGCATACTAGCCTAATATGCTTTTAAATTGCAGGGTAATGCAGAGCAACGAAGAGGAAGTAAAACCCATCAGGGTTTACTTCCTCTTTAAGGTGAAAAACCCTGAGGGTTTACAACCCCTTTAATTCCTGCTGTGACATGTGTACACCTTTGGCTGCTACCTCAGCAGCTAAAGGGGGTTGGGATTTGGAGTTGTAAAACCATGACTCAACCACAGGATTTTACCCCACCCCCTAACTTTACGCATGAACAAGTCATAAGGGTGCAGCTGGGGAATGCAACTAAGGGCTCATTCACAAGTGCAGCAGGCACTGCTGCTCCTCTGAAAAGCGATCCGAGTGTGTTTGACAGGTGGTGAGGAAGAGATATATTACCTCTTCATCACCTGATTGAAACCCATGATTGCCTTGCAATGCATGCAATTGCGACACGCTAGTGTGACAATTAGAGGTTTAAATCAGATGTGCGGAGGCGACAATGTGCCCGGTGATCTTTGACTTCTCCCATGTTGTTCAGGTAGATCTCCACCTCTCTACGACTGCCTACCCCTGAGTATATGTAAACCCTAAGGCCTCATTCGCATGGGGTGTACTAAAGTGCAGGGTCTTGTATACCTGCATGGTTTTCCATGCAGGCAGACACATTGCTGCCAATTGGAACACCACAACTGCAAGGACACAGGCACTGCTCTCAATCTGAGATCCGTACAGGAGCAGGTGTGCAACCACAAATTCAGACAGTGTGCGCTTGGGACCATGCACCCATGTGGATGCCAGATTGGGAGCAGCGTCTGTGTCTGTACAGCCGCTGCATTTCAGGTGACATCAAGTGTCTGCAAAGAACACCTGTGCACCCCCATGTGGGTGAACACGGCCCCCCGCGGGTGTACATTTTAGTATGCCCCGTGTGAACAAGGCTTTACTTAGAAGAAAACTTCTCTTATTTTGTCCCATTTGTTCTGTTACATATACCATTGAAAGCCTTTTCTGAAATTTGTTTGATGCTTTGTTGAAATGTTTAGTGAAAATGAATACTTTTGGCAGTTAAATAGTAAGGTTATACAAATAAAAAAGGCATATGTATAGGATAGTTCGTTATTGGATCTGTGCTCAGACTATGTACACAAAAGTATTTACATAACATTTTCTAAACCATATGTAAAATCATTTAAAAACAAGCCATCATTTACCGCTTTAGCTATAGGCATGATGGAGTAATTCATCTTCAAATTTCACAACAGATGCATTGAAATCACAGCCCTTTTCTAGGGAAAATAGAATTTCGGCAGCCAGACAGTTCTCTACATACTAAAACCCAACTTTAAGGCTCCACACAAGGTGCATTGGGCTGTGTTGCTTAAGGAAGTCCAAATGTGTGGACAAGGCAAAAAGACTTGTTTACTGTTGGATCAGCTCACACTTATGTGCTATGTTTTTATGTTCTGAAATAAGAGGCTCCAGCATTTGATTGTGGTGTTGAGATGAACTATAGTGCTCATTAGATAAAAGAAAAGCAATAGGTCTTTAAAAAACTGCAAAGCATGTAAAAAACGCACTGCAGCCCGCACTGCAACGCACATCATCAGCGATTGTCAATGCATATGCATCATGATGTGAATAAACCCAGTCTTTTTTGTGATGTTTGAGGTACATACAGCTAGATAGGTCAGGGATGGCTTGTATTAAAGCCCTTCAACTGCTTTCAAGGAATATGTAAATCCTTTCATGTCTAAGTCTGGGCACAGGTGCACTTTCCTTCTGTGTTTAAGGTTCAGTTGCACTTTAACAGATGTCTGTTTAATGTTATTTTGCAGTGTGGCACAAATTATGTACCAGTTTGTGGATCAAATGGAGACACTTACCAAAACGAATGCTTCCTAAGGAGATCTGCCTGCAAACAACAGAAGCATTTAACTGTAGTAGCAAGAGGACCTTGCATTTCTGGTAAGAGTCATAGAGCAATAAACCTGCCTTTATAGCATTAGTTGCTAAAGAAACACTGATTCTTATTCAAGATTGTGCTGTTTATAGGTCGCCCCACTGCATATGTGTGATTTACACTGTACTTTTAGAATGTAAAAATGGCTACAATAAGCAGTTCTGGCTTCACCCTTGGTCGATACAGAAATGTAATGGGTGTTCATTGATAATAAATTAGGAGAATAAACTGTCTATACTGAGTGAACGCTAGAAAAATTAGCTGAAATACATATTAATGTGTACCTGTAGTGAAATAAAACATTATTAAACGTTAACGGAATGTTAATGCAACTTCCCAGCTATTTCGGTGTAGTGGAGTGCCCATTTATTTACCATGTCCAGCTGTAGATGCAGGCTGCTTTAACTCCATTTGCGATAACTACTTGGGTTTTTTGACATTCCCAGGGAAAATAGGTTTCTCTGCTTCCCTCTGTTAGCAGCCCAAAAGGGCCACACCTGATGAGGCAGGGGTGGCTGGGCAAGTGATCTGCATCTAGATATACAGCTCTCCACTGTCAGAAGCCTAATAGCACACAGCTTCTTCAGAAGGCCCAGCTACTCTAGGGAGCCTATCCTCAACAGCTATTAGAGTTCTTCAGTTTCAGAGAGACGGTCCTTTGTCCTTGGGCCTTGCATCCCACCAGTAGTGTGCTTTGTTACCAGAGCTGCCATGATCTTCACTGAGAGGGATGCTGCTTAAGCTGATTATGAAGATAATTGCAAGTAGAAGTTTGTGTTCTAAACTGTTGTACTGAAATAGTGATTCTCATCTTGACTTTCTGTTGCTATAGAGTCTTTTAGGAACTATGCTATTCAGCTACATGTTACCCTGACTGAGTCTCAAAAGCATGCTGTAAAGAATCCATGTTTGTGCGGCTTTCATGATCAACATTTTATTAATCTGCAGTGTATACATGCACTTTGCCATCCTGAAGCTCTTTTTTAATATTGCTTCTAACTTTACACCTATCGGTGTCAGAAACAGGATGGGTGTACTGGTGGTCCTTAGCATTAAATGTACAAATATATATATATATATATATATATATATATATATATATATATACAGTATACAGTGCCAGAGCATGTAAAGTTTAGGGGGCACCTCAAAAATTAACCGAAATTAATGATAAACCACATTTGTACTGCAAAAACATAGTAAGGTTCTTGCCAAGACACGCAAGGAAGGGAGATCCTGTACTCTCTGTCGATTCCTTCCGTCAATCTGCTATGTCACTGGCCGAATTCCGATCCAGGGCCATGACTGTTCCGAATTCGAACAATCTCGCAATTTTGGGTAAAACTTGCTAACAATAACCTATTTGAGATTGTGAACTGTTGGATCGCCCCTTGGCCCAATCAAGGTCAAGTCGGGGAGTGGTCCTCTCTCTCATGTGTCTCAGTCACAAAAATTGACACTGGTCATTAACTTCTCACACTATGGGGTCAAGGTTGTTGCCTGTCACTTTCCAACATTTTCTAACTTTTCCCTTGTCCCACCCCACTTGTCTCACGCAAACAAGGCAATAAATTCCACAGTCATAGTAAAATTATATGAAAAGCTGAAATGAAAAACATCTACCAGAAGCCCTCAACCTTTTCTTTGTCTCTGAACTCAGCCTATACTTTTCTGTATCCTGACAACCCACAACTTGTTAATTTTTTTAAATAATAAAATTAATTTTATAATTGTTACATTTTTTATAAAGGAAGTCTGGAACCTCCTCTGGCAATTGTCCCTTTTGTTCCCTGATAAATCCAGCAATATATATTTGTATATATATATATATATATATATATATATATATTTATTTTATTTTTTTTCTCAGAAAATAGGTGCAGGAACTCAACCACATGACCACCTTACTGCTCCCCAGGCACCTGCATCTCCCTTGTCCCCATTCTGCATTCAGGAGATCAGATCTGTAGGAGCCATTCGGAGACAAGCTGTCACTTGTAAACAAAGAAACCAGACTTCTGTGTTTACAAGTGATAGTGGTGATCAGGGAGCAAAGGGCCCGAGACAGAGGTGGTGAAACTCAGTTCCACCAAGTTCCAGCTGAAAAAAAGCCATATATATATATATATATACCTCAGCAAACATATATCTTAGTAGATTTTACTCAAATTATATTAAGTTCAAGTCGTTTTTTTCTCTACAGTGAGAGTTGCATCACTATGACGGGATTATATTATAATCTGCAAAGCAAAGTAAAGTAATTGGTTTTGTGGGATACTGAAACCTTGCGCCTCTTCTTACAACATAAAACTATTTTATGTAAGGCTGTAATTGGTCATGCATGGCCACCCTAATGCAATCACATATAAGAGTATCTTGAAACATAATTCAAGCCTTTAAATCTAGCCAACGAAGGGCATACTGTATGTTTCCATGAGAAAAACAAGCAAGGGCCTACACTTCTTTCCCATGTGACTACCAATGATCTGGAACACGCGCATTTAGGTTTTCTCTGTGTGCAAATGAGCAAATACAACTTTGAAAGCATGTGCTATTGCCTCTGAAAGTGGTTGTAAACTTCTGACATGAAAATGAGCAAAGCATATACCTCTATAATGTATATGAGTCCAAAGCACTGAGTGGGATTTCTTTCCGCAGTCTCATTCCTCTACTATCAGCATTAGTCATTTCTGACAGGTTGTACTGACTCCAAGAGATCGAGGGAGACGGGGAATGGGCCTCCAGCATAGAGAACGTGATTGACATGAGATTTTGTATAAGTGGGTGTGTCCCTTCCTTCCACTCAAGTCTCAGATAGCGCTCAGCTCTCTCTGAGCTGTGCAGTGTGTGACATCAGATCCCTGTCCCCTACCCCTGGAAGCTCAGAAATGCTGTATAAATTCTGCACTTTATATAGATGTAGAGAAGAAAAGACTGCAGATAAACTGGTACAACCTATGCATGAGGACTTGTTTAATTTCTGTGTATCACAGAAGGCTAGTCACTTCACTGGGTATATGAAAGGCTTTACAACCACTTTGAAAAACCCTTAAACTGCCCTATCCTTGACTAAGTCTTGGACCACATTAATGGGAGACAATTGGATTAATGCTCAATATCCTAACTCCAGTCTTAGCACCCTTTTTTATATGTCATAAGTGTGCCCTTGCTTTTGAATGTTTAAGTTCTGAAGTTCCTGAAGGCTTTGGGACTCCATAGTGCCCATAGTAAAATCTGGCACTGATAAACTATATTTTCTATACATACTAGGTATGTTTGTATTCTAATTTGGTTAGTTTCCTCCATTTGAAAATATTGACATAGTAATATATGCTTTGAAACCCTCTCCAGGAATTATCACTTTCATAATTTATCGTGCCAGTTATGAGTCATTAAGCAGCAGCTGGGAATAAAGGGCGAAAAGCTCTGAGAAGGCACATAAGCCACACTGAAAACTTGATAGAAATCTCCTTTGCAGTCCTGAGCACTGCAGAGCTTATGCTCACCCTTTGATTTTGGGTATTATTATTCTCTGCATGATTTACTTATTTACAGATTATCGCTTCAACAGAAGGAAGGTAGGCAAATAAAGTTACAAGGACATAAAATGTTAAAAAAGGAAAAACTACATTCAAAAATATAATTTAAAAACGTTTAAGAGATAGATGGGCAAGAATAACAAAAAATGTATATATATATATATATATATATATATATATATATATATATATATATATACAGTATCTCACAAAAGTGAATACATCCCTCACATTTTTGCAAATATTTTATTATATCATTTCATGTGACAACACTGAAAAAATGACACTTTGCTACAATGTAAAATAGTGAATGTACAGCTTGTATAACAGTGTAAATTTGCTGTCCCCTCAAAATAACTCAACATGCAGCCATTAATGTCTAAACCGCTAGCAACAAAAGTAAGTACACCCATATGTGAACATGTTCAAATTGGGCCCAAAGTGTCAATATTTTGTGTGGCCACCATTATTTTCCAGCACTGCCTTAACCCTCTTGGGTATGGAGTTCACCAGAGCTTCACAGGTGGCCACTAGAGTCCTCTTCCACTCCTCCATGACAACATCATGGAGCTGGTGGATGTTAGAGACCTTGCGCTTCTACACCTTCCATTTGAGGATGTCCTACAGATGCTCAATAGGGTTTAAGTCTAGAGACCAGTCCATCACCTTTACCCTCAGCTTCTTTAGCAAGGCAGTAGTCATCTTGGAGGTGTGTTTGGGGTTGTTATCATGTTGGAATACTGCCTTGCGGTCCAGTCTCCTAAGGGAGGGGATCATGCTCTGCTTCAGTATGTCACAGTACATGTTGGCATTCATGGTTCTCTCAATGACCTGTAGCTCCCCAGTGGCGGCAGCACTCATGCAGCCCCGGACCATGACACTCCAACCTCCCTGTTAGACTGTGGGCAAGATACACAGCCATGCATGCCAATTTGATGCAGTGTGCAGCATATAGTCTGAGCACTGACAGGCTGAACCCCCCCCCCCCACCCCTTCAACCTCTGAAGCAATGCTGGCAGCACTCATACGTCTCTTTCCCAAAGACAACCTCTGGATATGACGCTGAGCATGCACACTCAACTTCTTTGGTGGACCATGGCGAGGTCTGTTCTGAGTGGGACCTGTCCTGCTAATCCGCTGTATGGTCTTGGCCACCGTGCTGCAGCTCATTTTCAGGGTCTTGGCAATCTTCTTATAGCCTAGGCCATCTTTATGTAGAGCAACAATTCTTTTTTCAGATCCTCAGAGAGTTCTTTGCCATGAGGTGTCATGTTGAACTTCCAGCGACCAATATGAGAGAGTGAGAGTGATAACACCAGATTTAACACACCTGCTCCCCATTCACACCTAAGACCTTGTAACACTAATGAGTCACATGACATCGGGGAGGGAAAATGGCTAATTGGGCCCAATTTGGACATTTTCATTTAGGGGTGTACTCACTTTTGTTGCCTACAGTTTAGACATTAATGGCTGTGTGTTGAGTTATTTTGAGGGGACAGCACTGTTATACAAGCTGTACACTCACTACTTTACA
>BLSH010264468.1:418027-431091 GCA_018402905.1 Glandirana rugosa
TTATAGCACAAAAAATAACCCCCCCCCCAGTGATTAAATACCACCAAAAGAAAACTCTATTTGTGTGAAAAAAAGGACGCAAATTTCATATGGGTACCGTGTTGCATGACTGAGTAATTGTCATTCAAAGTGTGATAGCGCTGAAAGCTGAAAAATGGCCTGGACAGGAAGGGGGTTTTCGTGCCAGGTACTGATGTGGTTAAATGACAAAATCAATAAAAAAGATTTTCCAAAAAAAAAAAAAAATGTCTGGCAACATTCTGCAGCAATAAAAAGTAAAGTGGAGAGGAGTTGTGTCCCAGACAGCGAGGATAACTTGCCACAAATTTGTGGCAGTGTTAAATTGTAAGCCTGTTAACTTGCTGCACATTTTCACTGGCAAGTTGTACACTTGCAAAGCACTTGAAGCACAAGTTCCAATTGACACTTTTCCAATTTGTAGCAAATTTGCGTGGCACGTCTCTAGCAAGGGCAAAGTTGCAGTAGTAAGTCTACAGCAAGAGCTCTGCAAGTCTATAGAATGAAAATTCAGCAACAGTGACTCCTGTGGTGGGTTGACTATTGAACAACATAACTGAACCAGAACTTGCAGCAAACTTGCAGAAGTTGATCTGGAGTCATGCAATGCGGACTTGCTGCAATTGTGAAACAAACTTCTGAAGCCTGGCAATTCTAGCAATAGTTTAGCAAGTCATTTTCAAACTTGCAGCACAATTGCTTGCTTTCAGGGGATTTCAGTGCCTCTGTTATGAATTAAAAAAAAACTCTTTCCATGATGCATACAGCTACATAGGCAAATGAGGGATTGTTTTAATCTTCATGCACACGATCATCCAGGGGCCATACAACATGCAGTGCCTGCACTCTCCCGATGCCACCACTTACAGACTTAAATTGAGATGGATGGAAAAAGGCTGCTGTATGCAGTGTGCTGGTGATTGCATAAGAACAGGCATGCACAAAAATGTATGCAGATAGTGAGTGTTTAGAGCATAAGTCAGGGCTCATGCAGGTGCTTTACACAGTCTCCTCTCATTCATCATTCATCTCAACGAATGACTGTACGTGGTGGCAGTACTGGAGGACTTGTGCAGTCCTTGCTCTCTCTACGTTCCCTGTATAACAAAGTGAATGCAGCCTTAAAAGGGAATTATGGTTTTCTGTTTTTTTGCCCATTCTACTTACCTAGGTGGATGCAGCATCAGTCTGATGCTGCATCTGTCCCCCGGCGTCTGTACACTGAGAGCGGAGGCACCGAACACCACCAATGGCTCAGATCTCACAGATCCCTGAGTGGAGAGCCGCTGGCTGTCAATCAGCGGCTCTCCTCTCTGCTCCTCCATGCTCACTGGAGCGCTGAGCTGTGGAGGGGTGGGGATCGACCGTCTCAGGCTCTCAGTGGCTCGCTTAGAGGCTGAACCGGCTGTTGGTCCAGGCACCTGGCGGATCCCGACTCTGGAAGTCGGGATGATGCGGTGCCTGGCCCGACTCCTGTGACGTCAGCAGAGAGCGTCACGGCACTCATGTGATCCATAGAGTATGGCCAAACAAGCTCAGGCCATACTTCTCCTTTAAAGTGCTTTTACAGCTAGTTCCCAATGTTTTAATACTTAAATATGATTAGCCTGGTCACAGTTTCACTGTGCCCTTGGAATAGTATATTCTGTATGCTCTGAAAATCTTCCAGGACGTATCTCCTACTCCCAGGTTCTCTCACACTGCCTCCATTTTCCGCCACTATTACTAGCAATTATTATGTAGCAGGAGCAGTTCTCCTAATGCAGCTACTCCTGTGTAAAAGGACACTTGCAGATAGAAGTAGAGATACACCGCCTCTAGTGTTTTAAGGCTCATACACACGGGCGTTTTTTAGCGCCACATTTTTTAGCGTTTTTTCGTCTCTCCATGTTATTCAATGGCCCCATAAAAACGCCAATGTTTTTGAGCTGTAGATGGCGTAGGCATTAGTGAGCTAAAAGTAGAACCCACGGCCAGCACGTTCCGAGGCTGTAGCGTTTGACGCTGAGCCGGCAAAATGCTCTTTAACGCTCACTAACGCGCATTAACGCTGTACCGTCGTTAACCGGAGTTGTTAGCGCCGGCGTTTTCAAGTTAAAGAACAGCAGAGGTATGTTTTTTTAAAAAACGCCTATTGATGCCGGCGCTCACCGATGCTCACCATTGCTCAATAACGGCGATGCAAAACGCCGACGAAAACACAGATTTTTGCCTGACGTCCGTCCCGACGTTTTGCTACTACGCCCGTGTGAGGCCTTATACTTGAGTGAAGGTGACAATACCCAGTAAGCAAACAAGATTTTGTTAATGTTTGAGTTTCAACTAATCGACTCTCCCTTGATTGTCCCACCTATCATGTTATTGCAAATGGTATTGCAATAAATAAAGATGATAGACAGTTAATTATAAATAAATATGAATACCACAATAAACATTTTTTTAAATATATTTTGGCAATAAAAATGGCCGCAGCACTATCAAATAATAATAATACTAACCATAAACCAATAATGAGTTCAGTCATCAAATCTCAAGCTACTTATAAACAATATAAAAGCTTATAAATAAAAAATAAAATAAATACCATGAGGGTGGCAAATCACATAAAACGACTGGGACGAGGGAGAGAGGGCGAGAAGCTCGCTGCGAATGCTAAGAACAACTGTCAAATCACAACAACTCCCACTCCTTTTATATACATGAGGTGCACAAGGAACAGATACTTTATGCTCGAGTCACCAATCCAACAGTCACAATCAGGGGGAAGGTAAGTACTCCAGCTTTGTATGAAATTCAGAATTTGTTCACATATATATATACATATAAATATAACTCTATAGAACCAGTACATTCCCATAAAGGGGAATGCTAAATGCTTTTCCACCTCTTCATTCGTTAAGAGAATAGCATTTCAATCAACAGCAGGCTAATTGGCTTCTGAGATCCTAATGCACATATGTATGGAACTCTTCATGTTTTTTTTTAAGAATGCCACATGTCCACATGCTGTCATTCCACCTATGAACTAAAACAGTTTCTGTCAGATGGGTATGGCAAAGCCCTGTGAACTATGCATATGCATGAGGACAGTGCATATCAGACTCTTGGTTTTTCCATTCTAGTTCCTGCATGCATATTCAAAACCATAAAATGATGCGCTTTCTGATGTACATTCATGTACAAATGCAGATAGCAGGAGTGCAGCTTATGATATATTGCTAAGCATCTTGTGCATTTCACTCTTAACAGTTTTATTTTTTATTGTCTTTTAAAAATGTTTTTATGTGTAAACTTCTTGCTGCAGTTTTAATGATTTAATGATATAATGCAGTCCACGCGTCCATTCCAAAACACTAAGCAGTGTAAAGTTAAAGATTTAATAAAAATTGGGTAGATTGTTTGAGAATTAAAGTAATTATATGGGCTTCTTAACCTCGTAAAACCAAGGCCAGTTCTGATATTTCCCACATGCATGTAACAATCTGCATTTTTTTGCTAGAAAATTACTTAGAATCCCCAAATATTAAATATTTTCTGAAAGCAAAGGCCCTGGAGAATAAAATAATGGCTGTTGCAATTTTTTATGTCACACAATATTTGCGCATTGGTCTTTCTCAAATGCAAATTTGCAGGACAATATACGCTTTAATGAATTTTAGTGAACACAAATACCTTCCGCACCTTGGAGAAGTGATCAGCAGCTGTTGTCCTGTTCGGATCACTTCTATATAAAAGCCCATCGCTGGCTAAAAAGGGATGCATATATACTGTACATAAGACGGTCAGGGAGCAGTTAAAGGAGAAGTTTGGAGTTTGCAAAAAAAATAAATAAATATATACTTACACCTATTTTGCAGCATCTCCACTCTGCTCCTCCAGCGCCTGGCAGGCGCAGTTGGCTCTGGCTCTCAGCCACATCCTATGGGGTGAAGCCAGTTGTCAATCAGACAGCAGGGAGGATCCCGATAAAATGGCCAAGATCTTTCCAGAGCCTGGAGCTGCTTTGCCATGTCAGCTGATAGTTGATTCTGGGTCACAATAGTGCTCCTGTGCTCCTGTGACTCACAAGAGAAGTATGGCCAAAAAGCTTTAGCCATATTTCTCTTTTAACTCTGAGAGAACCATCATTTTTTTCATACAGTCTTTTTAATAAAACATTTGTGAGCTTTAACATTAAAAATAAAAAAGTAGAAATTAATTACTGAGCATCAAATATCAAAATGCTATTAAAGGGAAGGCATGTTTTTAAAAAAAATCTTTTTATTGCATTTTTGTAGAAAAACACATACAACAGTAACAAAATAAAATAATAAAGAATAATAATTATAACACTTAGTTTGAGGACGCAGCCTCCTGAAAGAAAAGAGAATTACAGGATCAATTGTGCTGTATACGGCTGCATCGGTCTGAATGGTGGTGCTATATCCGACATTTCATGTAGTCCTCTCTACTCCTCTCGACTAACAGGAACCTTATAGCCCAATGCTTATACAAGCCTCTGCAATATACCATTTGTAGAGGAGAAGATGTAGCTTCCTATTTAGTTCAGGCTGTTGATGGTTCCGCCAGCCACGCCCGCCACACCCTGTCATATTTTAGAGGACATCCCCTGTTAAAGGGAAGGCATGAACAGGTTCCCCACCGCGCGCCGTGTTTTTACGGCGGCAGTCGGGGAGCCCTGCGCGAATCGCCGTAAATAAACGGCGATTCGCATTTTGGCCACCAGGGGGCGCGCGCGCACCCGCCGCACTCCTGAGGAGTGTACCCGCGGCTCGGGCGGACCCGATGTCCGCCGGCGAGCCGCGATGAGCGGCTACAGGGAAAAGAACGGGGAACCGCCGATGTAAACACGGCGGTTCCCCGCCCTGTCAGTGGGGCATGAGAGATCTACTGATCCCTGTCACTGGGATCAGTTAGATCTCTCATGCCCATGTTAGCCCAACCCCCCCACAGTAAGAACACACCCAGGGAACACACTTAACCCCTAGATCTCCCCCCCAGGTTAACCCCTTCACTGCCAATGACATTTATACAGTAATCAGTGGACATTTAAATTTCTGATCGCTGAATAAATGTCATTGGTCCCAAAAAAGTGTCAAAATTGTCCGACATGTCCGCTGCAATATCGCAGTACCGCTAAAAATCGCAGATCGCCGCCATTATTAGTAAAAAATAAAAAAAAATAAAAACCCCAGAAATGAATTCTCATCATCAGTAAACGCGGCCACTTTTGCGCAAACCAATCAATAAACGCAGATTGCGATTTTTTATCGCAAATATGAGGAAGAATATAAATCGGCCAAAAACGGTGAAAAAAAATGTTTTTTTATATATTTTTTTTGGATTTGAATTTTAGCAAAAAGTAAGAAATTTGGGTTTTTTTGCAAAATGGTCGCTCTTCTTTTGTTTATAGCGGCGATAAAAAATGACGCAGAGGCGATCAAATACCACCAAAAGAAAGCTCTATTTGTGGGAAAAAAAGGACGCAAATTTCGTTTGGGTACAACGTCGCAGGACCGCGCAATTGTCCGTTAAAGCGATGCAGTGCCGAATCGCAAAAAGTGCTCTGGTCCTAAAGCTGCAAAACCTTCCGGGGCTGAAGTGTCATAAATAACATGATTCTAGTGGATGAGGATTCAGCGCTATGAATTGAGATTGCCAAAGAGGTTTAGAAAAATTGTGTATACATGAGTCCATACCAAAATAAGCATGTGAGTTGTTCTGTATGTTCACATCGCAGCAGATTTTTGTTTTCATAAATATGGGAAGGAAATCTTTTTGACTTCAACTCCGCACAGTTCTAGATATTTTTTGTTCAGCCTGAAGGCTGAAACAAGAAAATCAAACAGATTTGTGCTATGCAGTGCTGATAGAAATGTCTCTCGCTGCAGCTCTTGTAGATATTGGAATACCCAAACAGTAGTTGTATCTGACTGGATACAACCACTATTCGGCTGACAATTTTCTATCCAGCTCCTTTTATTTTTCAAATGAGGGATGTTAGACGGAAGGCAACTGATGGGACCACCCACTGAGCAATTTTCATTCGGGTCCTGAGGAATTCAAATGGTATATGGATGGCTTTACAGCATCAGCAATGAAGCCTTACATTCCCCAAGGCACCGTACTAAAATAAAATAAAAAAGTACTCCCAAGCTGCTATGTCAATGCCCCCAAATCTAACCTGAAATAAAAAGTGAATCGCGCACACCCTCTCTATTGTATGTGTACAAAACTATATCAAACAAATGGTGCTGCGCTCCACACTATAAAATATATAATGCAAATCAATCTGTGTTCCACCATAAAGTATAAGTCCTGTCATTTTAAATGTAACTCATGTGAAATATTATTGTACGATTGGACACCCTTTGTGATAATGAAGCAAATTATAAATGAAAATGTATATATCAAAAAAAAGATAGCGTATATATATAAAAATAATTATCATATATATACAAAATAAAAAGCTACTATAAAGTCCACATAAATAGTCCCAAAAAATAGTAATAATGATGATAATAATCCTCTTCTTATTACTTATTACATCACCGTGTGCAATAATTTATATCATGCAGCGTGAGGTTCCCTTCTCCAGGTGTGCCCTCACCTGGGATATGTGACCACTAATATGGGCTAAGGCGCAAAGGCATCTTAGACTATAGGGTCAAAGGCTCAGTTTGACCAACTTAGTGGTCACATATCCCAAGTGAGGGAACATCTGGTGAAGGGAACCTCACACTGCATGATATATTATTGAACACGGTGTTGTAATAAGAAGAGGATTAATATTATTATTGTTACTATTTTTTATTACTATTTAGGCAGACTTTATAGTAGCTTTATATATATATATATATATATATATATATATATATATGTATATATATATATATATATGTTATTAATTTTATATATATATGCTATACATTTTTTGATGTATACATTTTCATTTATAATTTGCTATATTATCATGAAAGGTGTCCAATTGTACAAAAATATTTCACATGAGTTATATTTAACGTGATAGTACTTACACTTTTATGGGGGAACACAGATTGATTTGCATTATATATTTTATAATGTGGAGCTTGGCACCATTTGTTTGACATAGTCCCCAAGGCAATTGGACCAATTCAGGTAAGGAAAGTTATTTTGCCCATAGACCTATGGGGGTAGTCAGACATTTTTTGACTTGTATAACTGTCCTGCATTTCTAAACAGCCAAACAATCCTGTTTTGTAGGAGTAGACGGAGAGGGTGAAGTTGTGTTCTTCTGGATCCAATTGTCACAGGGAAAAACAATAGTTTCAAGATACATTTTTTAACTTGCCCAATAAACTCTTTCTCTAGTGAGTTCTGAATGCAGCTGCATTTGGCAACTTTTATCCAACATCTATGGGGATGTTAAGGATTCAAACCCTTCAAAATAAGTAGTTTTACTTATTTATGTTAGCAAGGAAATTGGACTGTTAGATTATTTAATCTCTTGTACAACACCTTCTCCACATTGTAATATACTATATGTTGGTAATGTTCTATATGTTGGTTTTGTACACATTCTAGAAATCTATAATTATGCAATTGACTCAAATTCCAAGGCGTTTTAGACAGCCTTTGGTATTTTATGAATATTTCCATTACTAAATTTCACATTTTTTCTAACTCTTCACTTTAGACAAGCTAATTTAACAGAAAAGCATTTTTGTCATGAGATATTTAACTTTTTAATGAATTGCCTTGTAGGATGCTGTTTGAAAATGTATTCTTTGCAATCCAGAAAATAAATAGACATAATTAACCTTTTTCCTACAGTTTTCAGTAATAATGTATCATTGGAATTTCAGAGAACAGCTGTAGTGATTAATACATTAACCAATATCTGCTGCTATAATATATGAATATATCACTGATGTAAGTATCAGAGAACTATTTATAAATCATTCTATTTACTAATATGGTTATTATAGAGAAAATGTTGCACAAATAACCTTGCAATAGTACAAAAACAAGATAAATTACCTGGGTCTAATATATTATATACAGTCAGGTCCATAAATATTGGGACATCAACACAATTCTAATCTTTTTGGCTCTATACACCACCACAGTGGATTTGAAATGAAACGAACAAGATGTGCTTTACTTGCAGACTTTTAGCTTTAATTTGAGGGTATTTACATCCAAATCAGGTGAACGGTGTAGGAATTACAACAGTTTGTATATGTGTCTCACACTTTTTAAGGGACCAAAAGTAATGGGACAATTGGCTGCCCAGTTGTTCCATGGCCAGGTGTGTGTTATTCCCTCATTGTCCCATTTACAAGGAGCAGATAAAAGGTCTCAAACTCATCAGAGAGATAGCAAAAACATTAGGTGTGGCCAAATCAACTGTTTGGAACATCCTTAAAAAGAAAGAACGCACCGGTGAGCTCAGCAACACCAAAAGAGCCGGAAGACCACGGAAAACAACTGTGCTGGATGACCGAAGAATTCTTTCCCTGGTGAAGAAAACACCCTTCACAACAGTTGGCCAGATTAAGAACACTCTCCAGGAGGTAGGTGTGTGTGTGCCAAAGTCAACAATCAAGAGAAGACTTCACCAGAGTGAATAAAGAGGGTTCACCACAAGATGCAAACCATTGGTGAGCCTCAAAAACAGGAAGGCCAGATTAGAGTTTGCCAAACAACATCTAAAAAAGCCTTTACAGTTCTGGAACAACCTCCTATGGACAGATGAGACCAAGATCAACTTGTACCAGAGTGATGGGAAGAGAAGAGTATGGAGAAGGAAAGGAACTGCTCATGATCCAAAGCATACCACCTCATCAGTGAACCATGGTGGTGGTAGTGTCATGGCGTGGGCATGTATGGCTGCCAATGGAACTGGTTCTCTTGTATTTATTGATGATGTGACTGCTGACAAAAGCAGCAAGATGAATTCTGAAGTGTTTCAGGCAATATTATCTGCTCATATTCAGCCAAATGCTTCAGAACTCATTGGGCGGCGCTTCACAGTGCAGATGGACAATGACCCAAAGCATACTGCGAAAGCTACCAAAGAGTTTTTTAAAGGAAAGAAGTGGGATGTTATGCAATGGCCAAGTCAATCACTTGACCTGAATCCGATTGAGCATGAATTTCACTTGCTGAAGACAAAACTGAAGGGAAAATGCCCCAAGAACAAACAGGAACTGAAGACAGTTGCAATAGAGGCCTGGCAGAGCATCACCAGGGATGAAACCCAGCGTCTGGTGATGTCTATGCGTTCCAGACTTCAGGCTGTAATTGACTGCAAAGGATTTGCAACCAAGTATTAAAAAGTGAAAGTTTGATTTATGATTGTTAATCTATCACATTACTTTTGGTCCCTTAAAAAGTGGGAGGCACATATACAAACTGTTGTAATTTCTACACCGTTCACCTGATTTGGATGTAAATACCCTCAAATTAAAGCTGAAAATCTGCAGTCAAAGCGCATCTTGTTTGTTTCAATTCACATCCATTGTGGTGATGTATAGAGCCAAAAAGATTAGAATTGTGTCGATGTCCCAATATTTATGGACCTGACTGTAAGTCACAAAGGTTTGAATAAAAACAGAGCGCTGTTTTCTTTAAACTGCTTTGAGAATAAGGTTAGGCTAGTAGTCACCACTGAGCAAAAAGAGGTTGCATGTGTGATAGCCATAGTTAAAGAGGTCATAACCCTAAAAAAAAAAAAAAAAAAAAAAAAAATTCCTATTCTCTTAGTGCTTGTGCTGTCTAATCTGTCCCTTTCTATGCTGTAGAAAATCTGATTGATTCTGCCAGTTCCTGTGTCCCCCTTTGTGTGCTGACCACTGCAATTATGGCTGCTGATCCATGATACCATGGCCAGCTTACATGCTTCCATCATACCGCTGCTCTCCTCTCTCCCACTCTCCCCCCTCCCTCCCTGCCTGTCAGCTCCTGTGTGTGAGACTGTGAGTGATCTCTTCCCATCCTCTCCCCTCCTGCCACTATTAGTAGCTAGCAGTAAAGTCAAAGAAAGTTTACTGCCAGCTCCTCTGTTCTACTATGTTATACTACCCTGTGTACATGTTTATTTAAAATGAAGCTTCTAAATACCTTCTTTCCGATCTTTTCTGGTCGGTCATGTGATGTCCGGCCGCTCTACTCCCCCGATGTAAGGGCTACAGTGGGAGGGGCTGAGCAGACAGCACCGTGGTCACGTGACCTCCTAGCTGACGTCAGAGGGGGTTCTCAGCCCATCCCACTGTAGCCCTTAGATCACGGGAGGTGAGCGGCCGGAGGTCATGTGACCGGCCAGAAAAGATTGGAAAGAAGGTATTTAGAGGCATAATCTTATACTAACATTTACAAAGTGTAGTATAGTTTGGAAGATCAGAGGGGCTGGCAGTATTTTTCTTTGACTTTACAACCACTTTAAAGAAAGGGTACCATTGACATTAGTCCATTATATATTAACAAGAGTGAAAGTAAAATAAAATCACAAATTTTTAAGTTGTAACCAGAACATCAATAGAGGGGAAATCTTTCAATGGGTATACTAGTTCTTATGATCCTGGTGATAACCAGTGATTCCCTCACTAAGGAGGGATTTCCTCTCACTTCTTGTTTTAACTATATATTTTAACTATGAAGTGAAGAGAAAGCTCTCCAATGAGACACATTAGGAAAAAAAACTGTCTTGTGTTACAACAGTGGAAACAATCCTACTGTTCTTATTGACTTACAATATTTCTCCTCATCTTGGCTTTCCATTCTCCATTCAGTCACTGGACCCAAGCTCTGTTCTGTTACCAATCCCAGCAGCTGAAGCTCAGGGCTACAACACATTACAGACCAAAAACAGTTTAACTTTGACTAGGGCATTCAACAGCATATAAAAAACACACACTCTACTACATACAGTATATTAAATAGCAGCTCATTTGGCAAAGACAGCGGTGAAATGGTGTGCCCACACTAGAAGAGGGTCAGTACCTCTCTTAGCCTGATTATTTTATTGTAAGAGTCAGTGCAAGGCTCTGCAAAGGGCTTTCCTACCGGAACCTTATACTGCTAGAAACAGATGTAAGTTATATGCATCCCTAGGTCACTTTAATATTTATCAGAAAATGTGTATGGTTGCTCAGTTCCTTAAATTGAAAATAAATAAGAGTATAATGTGAATAACTGCAAAAAATAAAGATCAGGAAAAAAAGAAGTTGACTTCCCTGCTGAAATGTTGCCCCTCTTCTGAGTTGGCTTTTAACAAACCACCACTTCACCTCACCAGCAGTACCAATAGGCCAAAAGGTCAACCTGTAAGGGAGGGGGAAGCTACATCGTTTTAATGGAATCTTGTACGCAGTATAACTTTTTTTAGTTTTGGATGTTATGTGATTTATGTAGGTTGTTAATTTGTATTTAGGGCTGCCTTTGCCATAAGACTCTTGTGGAATCTGCCTAGGGCTACAGTATTGATAAAATATTTGTATAAAAATATTTTTATACCTGTATCCAGACCACGCTACTAGTAGCCCACAGAACCATTCTAAAGAACTGGTTACAACATACCAGACCCTCCCTAGCCCAAGTCAAGAAGGAGCTTCTGCAATTCCTATACAGGGAAAGGCTCATAGAGGACTTTTCACACCCCAAAGCCTCAAAACAGTCCTTCACCAAATGGGGCCACACTCTCTCGTTAGGAAGCAGACTCTTTTAAGCAACCCCCCCACCTCCACGTATGTGTTTTTTACTACCACTTCCTGTTCTTCTTTGTACCCTCTTTTAACCCAAGGTAACAAAGGAACACAAGGTCCATTCAATGGGGTATTGAATATCATTACTTTATGGCTTATGGTTTTCTGTTACCCCTCTGCCCCCCCACCTTAGCAGTGGAGTGGGAGGGGCATGGGGATTGTCCCAATTTCTAATAAGATACTCCGGGGTGCAGCTCCCCTTTCCTCTTTGCTCCATCCCCCCTTTTCAAATTACTAGACCACTCAGCATTCAGGAACCCACATCTAATAGGTATATTACTGTCCCTAAGGTTAACTCTATTTCTTTAGTAATATTGATGTTAATGTATGGTTATGTGATATTAGGGTGCCTTATGTTGAGTCGCCAACACCTGCAACATGTCAAATATGTCAAAAACCAAATAAAGTATTTTTATATGTGTAGAGGGTAATGCTGAGGACTTTGATGCAAAAGGGAGCTGTGATGTAAAGGAGAACTGCCCGAAGTACCTACTGAGACAGTGGATGCCATCTTAGGTACATGCACAGCTATGCTGATAAAAAGACCACAACAATTACAGGTCTCTCCAACCCCCACAAGAGACCAGAATCATCGAGCACTGATGTCAGCAGACAGCTTGGCTTCTTGTGAGATGAACATCTGCGAGCACAGAGCCTCTTTACATGACCCAGAGGGTGGATTCATCTGCATGCTGATCGTATACTGGTCGGGTGAGCTGATCCAACTGGTCCTGTTCTAGATTACAGTGCGCATGCACTGTGCTGTTGCCTATTGCCTGTTGCAATACCATATGAACATTTGACTTTATAGCATATCTTATGCTTTATTTCCACTGTCATCCTATGGTACTGAAATTATATGAGACTCCCTTCACATAGCTGAGTCTAACATTTTCTTTCAGTCATATCCTTTATAGCATCCGCCGCATCCAG
The DNA here is from genome assembly GCA_018402905.1 of Glandirana rugosa. Taxonomy (NCBI): domain Eukaryota; kingdom Metazoa; phylum Chordata; class Amphibia; order Anura; family Ranidae; genus Glandirana; species Glandirana rugosa. The sequence continues at coordinate 430,726 of BLSH010264468.1, forward strand.
ATGAGGATCAACCATAGGACCTACGCCGCCTACGATATTTCCTATACTGACTTTCTTTTACAATCTGAGTCGATACACTTCCCTCAGAGTATATTAAAGTCATGGTATCCTACTGTCACCTTTATTTCGTATTCTATACGATATTTCAGTTTACAAGTATACCATAACGTTGTCCGTTATCCGTTGTCGTGTCACGTACGCGTGACATTAGATCTTGTCCTGGTCAACCTAGTCGAGTGGGCTGGTCATATGCTAGTCGTACGTCTACTTAGGTGGGAGACCCAGTACATTTCTCCGAGACACGAGCGTCTACAAGTAGAGTGTTCTTCGGTTCGACAGACGACTGTAGTCACGAGCTACTAAGAC
>BLSH010264468.1:431101-481710 GCA_018402905.1 Glandirana rugosa
TTTTGTAAATATTTTATTATATCTTTTCATGTGACAACACTGAAAAAATGACACTTTGCTACAATGTAAAGTAGTGAGTGTACTGCTTGTATAACAGTGTAAATTTGCTGTCCCCTCAAAATAACTCAACACACAGCCAATAATGCCTAAACCGCTGGCAACAAAAGTGAGTACACCCCTAAGTGAAAATGTCCAAATGGGGCCCAATTAGCCATTTTCTCTCCCCGGTGTCATGTGACTCGTTAGTATTACAAGGTCTCAGGTATGAATGGGGAGCATGTGTGTTAAATTTGGTATTATCGCTCTCACTTTCTAATACTGGTCACTAGCAGTTCAACGTGGCACCTCATGGCAAAGAACTCTCTGAGGATCTGAAAAAAAGAATTGTTGCTCTACATAAAGATGGCCTAGACTATAAGAAGATTGTCAAGGCCCTGAAACTGATCTGCAGCACGCTGGCCAAGACCATACAGTGGTTTAACAGGACAGGTTTCACTTAGGTCAACCAAAGGCATTGAGTGCACATGCTCAGCATCATATCCAGAGGTTGTCTTTGGGAAATAGACATATGAGTGCTGCCAGCATTTCTGTATGGGGGTCAGCCTGTCAGTGCTCAGACCATACGCCGCACACTGCATCAAATTGGTCTGCATGGCTGTCGTCCCAGAAGGAAGCTTCTAAAGATGATGCACAAGAAAGCCTGCAAACAGTTTGCTGAAGACAAGCAGACTAAGGATTTGGATTACTGGAATCATGTCCTGTGGTCTGATGAGACTAAGATAAATTATTTGGTTCAGATGGTGTCAAGCGTGTGTGGCTGCAACCAGGTGAGGAGTACAAAGACAAGTGTGTCTTGCCTGCAGTCAAGCATGGTGGTGAGAGTGTCTTGGTCTGGGGCTGCATGAGTGCTGCCGGCAATGGGGAGCTACGGTTCATTGAGGAACCATGAATGCCAACATGTACTGTGACATACTGAAGCAGAGCATGATCCCCTCCCTTCGGGCAGTATTCCAACATGATGATGACCCCAAACACGCCTTCAAGATGACCCCTGCCTTGCTAAAGCAGCTGAGGGTAAAGGTGATGGATTGGCCAAGCATTTCTCCAGACCTAAACCCTATTGAGCATCTGTGGGGCATCCTTAAACGGAAGGTGGAGGAGTGCAAGGTCTCTAACATCCACCACCTCTGTGATGTCATCATGGAGGAGTGGAAGAGGACTCCAGTGGCAATCTGTGAAACTCTGGTGAACTCCATCCCCAAGAGGGTTAAGGCAGTGCTGGAAAATAATGGTGACCACACACAATATTGACATTTTGGGCCCAATTTGGACATTTTCACTCACTTGCCAGCGGTTTAGACATTAACCACTTGCCGACGCCCGCCGCAGCATGACGGCAGCAAGGTGGCTCGTTATCGCGAAACTCCATCACAGGACGACAGCTGCGATAACTAGTATTGTGAGCTCGCGTGCTCACTGTGTTCGGGGAGGGGCAGGGAGCGGGTAGGGTGGACTCAATCTCCGCCGGCTACCCACGAAGTGAAAGAACGGAGGCCCATGTAAGTAAAGACGGATCTCCGTTCTGTTAGAGGGGGAAGGGCTGTGATCACAGGCTTCCTCTATATGGAATACGTGATCACTCCCCTCTCCCTGGCAAGGCAGCCCACACACAGTTAGAACACGCCCAGGGAACACAGTTAACCCTTAGAGTGCCCCCTCCAGGTTAACCCCTTCACTGCCAATGGCATTTACACAGTAATCAGTGCATTTTTATAGCACTGATCGCTGTATAAATGCCAATGGTCCCAAAAAAGTGTCAAAATGATCCGACATGTCCGCTGCAATATCGCAGTACCGCTAAAAATTGCAGATCACCACCATTACTAGTAAAAAAAAAAAAAAAAACTCCAGAAATTAATTCTCATCATCCGTAAACTCAGCAACTTTTGCGCAAACCAATAGATGCCGATTGAGATTTTTTTTACCAAAAATATGAGGAAGAATATAAATCGCCCAAAAACGATGGAAAAGAATGTTTTTTTATATTTTTTTTTTGGATTTGTATTTTAGAAAAAAGTAAGAAATTTGGTTTTTTTTTTGCAAAATTGTCGCTCTTCTTTTGTTTATAGCGATGATCAGAAATGGCACAGAGGTGATCAAATACCACCAAAAGAAAGCTCTATTTGTGGAAAAAAAAAAAGAACGCAAATTTCGTTTGGGTACAACGTCACACGACCGCGCAATTGTCAGTTAAATCGACGCAGTGCCGAATCGCAAAAAGTGCTCTGGTCCTAAAGTGGGTAATCCTTCTGGGGCTGAAGTGGTTAATGGCTGTGTGTTGAGCTATTTTGAGGGGACAGCAAAATGACACTGTTATACAAGCTGTAACAGGAAGGCAGAGCAGGCTGGCTTTGAAGACCAAGTTTACTCCTTTGAATGCACATTAGAGACTTTTTGCACTTTGTTGCACATCATCACTTTATACTCAGGTGGACTGTTTTTATTTACTTGCTTTATCTAATGCACATATTTGTTTGTCATGTTATTAGCACAGTTTATACATTTATAAGATTAATTCTCACCTTTTAGCGTCACTTTATCGATTATCATTGTTTTATACATTATATTTCTAGTGGAAAGTTGGCAGCTTACTAGTTTCTTTGCACAATATCTCTTTTTCTTTTTTTTCTTTCTTTCTAACGTTGTCTTTTTAACTTTTCACCAAAGTGAAGGTGATGGGATTGTAAGAGGTAGGCATAACTTACTCTTATAACATATAATAAATAAAAGACCAGACTACTTTCTTGCATGAATAAATGGGCGCGGCTTTATTATAGGTTTTCAATTACAAATAACCATTAGTAAATACTTTTAATCTTATAATAAAATAACCACATATTTTAAACATGGCCCAGCCACTACGGCTCAGGCCTACCAATTCATTCCTTCAGCAAATATTATTTCATCCCTCCCCCCTTTCTCCCTCTTTTTTTTGTTTTGGGGTAGGGGTCCCACCTCATAATAAGCTGCGACAAGGGATGGGAGGGCGGGGAGCTGTCCTGTTAACTCCTTCAGGTGACTGGCCACAAAGTAATTCCGGACCCCCTTTTTATAGGAGTCTAGTGTTTCTAGAATATTCCCTGGGGTCATATGACCTTATTTGACCCATCCTGAACTGACCTTTACCGTTCTGGAATATTCTCTGGGTCACCTGACTTCGCTGGCCTATGCCTGACCATCCCTGTTTTCAAAACTTTGGAGTGCTTGAAACTGCCACCGCCTCTATCCCATGAGGAAAAGGGGGGCCTTGAAACTGGCTTTTCCCCCCTTTTTCCCTTATATGGGGGTGTTTTTTACCCAGAAGTTTTTTGTATTTGGTAATGCAATAAAATTGTCCCTTGATCAAGCTGCATGGTCCTGCTGTGACTTCCTATTTGGGATTCTTTACCCCAACTCCTTTTTACATGCGTTTGGGTCACTTGGATCACACCCTTATTTGAGTCAGCAATCACCAGGGATGCTGTCTAGTTGGCTTATCAAAGCCCGACAGTGATAACCACTAGTGAGATACTTGCTATTTTCCTTTTTTCCTATACATACCTACAGTGCCTATTGGGAAATCTGGCCCTGGCTCTTCAGTGACTGACACCAAGTGCAGCTCTACAGAAAAAGTACACAACATGGTACCTACTGTACTTGAGCACTCTAGTCATGGGAATCTGTCAGTGACTCATTAGGCAATGAAGCAAGGATCAGGAAGAGTCTACATCACTAAAGCTGAACTCCATGTCTCTTTATGTCTCTTGTAATGCACTGTACAGCAGCACTAGAAACCAATCAGGTGTGCTACATGCACATGGGCTGCTATCTGCAGACAGGAACAGAGAACAGAGAGGTAACCTCATCAGTCTGTTGTTCCTTACTGTCCAGTCACAGGCTGGGGACAAGATGGTGATCTTGCTGTGTTGATAAACTTCAGCAAGTTTAGTTTTGCTGTGTTGGAAGGATGTGTAAGTTGTGGGACTGGCAAGACAGATATCCTTTGGCTGGTAACATTTCAGTTGTGTATTTAAGGCCTCATGCACACTGGACGTTTGCCCAGCTCGTCTGAATGCCTTTGCTCCTGGCAGGAAAAAAAGCAGCTGAAAAAGTTCACCTAAACCTGCACTTTGCGTACGCTTTAATGTGCATCAAGATTTGGGGCATCGATTCATTCCATTGGCCAGAATATTAATGTATTTTGTCCAATGGAATGATAAGCAAGCCTAGCGTTTAGACGCTTTTACATGCGTTTAGGTATGTCAAGCTTTTTTCTGTGTGCATAGCCACATAGGCCGATATTAAGGTGTGTTTAGAGGCTGGATGTCTAACTGTTATCCAAGTATTCAGTATTAAAAAAGTCAACAATTGCAGGTTCCCTTTAGGGTTCATACACACATTGGGATCCATTCACCAGCATGAACAGGATTGAGCATGTTAACTGTACAAAGTGAATTTTCACTTATCATAACCGACACAGTGGTGTAGTGGATAGCGCTTTCATCTAGCAGCAAAAGGGTTGCTGGTTCAAATCCCAACCACGACACTACCTGCATGGAGTTTGCATGTTCTCCCTCTGCCTGCGTGGGTTTCCTCCCACACTCCAAAGACATGCTGGTAGGTTAATTGGTTTCTGTCTAAATTGGCCCTAGTATGTGTATGTATGAATGTGAGTTAGGGACCTTAGATTGTAAGCTTCTTGAGGGTAGGGACTGATGTGAATGTAAAATGTAAAGCGCTACGTAAATTGACGGCGCTATATAAGTACCTATAATAAATAAATAAATATTCCAAAAGCTCCAATTTAATAAACCATTCACAATATACCATGCAATGTAATTGTTTATGGCCCTCTAGCCAAAGTGGGAAATTTTAATAAGGGCAAGTTTTCTTGTGCCTTGTAGGACAGAATGGTGCTTTTATTTATATGCAATGTACTGTATTTCATCTCTAGTGCCCAATAATAAAAAGAGAAGTCTTATAAAGATATTACCAAATGTCACACATTGTGTCTAATATATTATTAGAAATGTAGTGTGTACATTCATGTATATCATTTGTGCATTTTAGCATTGTCAGGAACCAAAAAAATTACAAATCCGTGAGTTCTATGTCTTTTGTTAAAAATCAAAGTGGAAAAAAAGGGATACATGGTGAATTAAGCTCTTCAAATCTTTTCAGATTTCTCCTAGCAGTTGAACAGGTGACAGACGGCTTTGTACAGCAGAAATCACAATGCTCTACTTTGTTCTAACAGAGTTATTTTAGATATATTGTTCTTCTAGAAATGGATGTTTAAAATGGAATGGAGCAGCTTGCTGTTATTTTAGCAAAGAATATCTGCAAACAGGTGACCTATTGACACTCCATAATAGAACAGGTCAGAGCTCACCATGTTTAAATTTTTTACAGATTTCTCACAATATTATACGAAAAATAGTTTCATAAAATAGGAAATATAACAACTAAAATGATAACAGGGATCATGGGACTATAACTGAAATATCTCTGCCTGGTTAGTCTTTGCAGATATTGAGTTACAGTGCTCATGATGGAGATTTTGTGCCTATAACATCTCCGTGTACCTTTTCTAAAATTGTATGCCATCTAAGCACTGTAATAGAAAATGCAGCAAATTTTGAGTTACCTGCTGTATTGCTCAAGAACATGATAGAACCATATCCCTAGGAAGTTGAATGCTTACTGCTTATTGTGGAAAATGTATCAAAACTGAAGCAGACAGAATCTGGAGCAGCTTCAACCAATCGGCTACTAGCTTCAGCTTGTTCAGCTAAGCTTTGAAAATGAAAACTAGAAGCCGATTGGTTGCCATACACAATTGCTATATTCCCCTGATAGTTTCCTATAAGTCTAGAGCCACACAAGCCAAAGCTCTGAAAAACAATGTGATGTTGCTAAGCAGCCACCATCAGGCGTTCAGGAGGTGATCCTTCTCCTTCCTGAAAGCCTGTCTTTTTTTTTGTCTTTTTCTTTTGCCAAATGGCAGTTTTTAATCAGGCTAATACACCACAACCACATTTGGCTCACAGTTTTGGCACGGCCCCATTAACTTGAATGGCAGTGCCTCCTGGTATTTGAAGTTAAACTTGCTACAGTTTTGAGGCATACCATTGCAGCAACAACATATACAACAGCCTCATCTGGTTGCATTTTACCCTTTACTGTGTAGCTGGGGTGAGGGCTGTTAAACCCACGGCTCAGCTGTCTGTTTTTACTGCCCTCCCAGCCACCCATATGAAAGATGCTTAAGAGTGAGCCATTTTCCAGTTCACTGACAGAACATTGGACCTACCCAACAGGGAGGTGGCAGCACTGCTGTTGATGATTATTGTATTTTAAAATAAACCGAGATGAGAAAATAATTACACCATTTTCATATTATATTCCTGCAGTGTTACAGAAGTGTGTCAGCTGTGTTCACACTATATCATATATTTTTAGCTCCAGTATTGAGTTGTCCCAGATCTTATTCATGTAAACAAAGTTGCACAACCACTATCCTAAAAAAAAAACAGCATTATATTTAACTGTTCGTCAGTCTGAAAATATTCAGCAAAGGTCATGGCACCAAGCATTGCATACTTCTGGGTGTCCTCCACTGGCTTCTCTGGTTCCTCTGCTGACCCCTACGTCCCTTAATTTTTGGATTAGGCTAGAAACCCATCATCTCGCTATAAACACCTCGTTAGGGTGATTTTTTTTCTTTGTTCTACTACTGGGACAACATTGTCAGCTGGATAGGAAATAAAGGCAGATTTCCTCAACCATACTTCAAACAGCAATCAAAACTTTGGGAAACAGAAGAAAGGTTTGGAGCGCTGGATCTCCTAAAGCAGCAAATGTTCTCAGCCAAGCCAGGTGCTCTCAATCGGTATAGAGCAACGTTTCTCAACTCCAGTCCTCAAGGCACCCCAACAGGTCATGTTTTCAGGATTTCCTTCAGATGAAACAGCTGTGGTAATTACTAGGGCAGTGAAACTGATCAAATCACCTGTGCAAAATAATGGTTAGCTGGAAAACATGACCTGTTGGGGCGCCTTGAGGACTGGAGTTGAGAAACATAGTAGGGTATAGAGCAGGGATATGCAATTAGCAGACCTCCAGCTGTTCCAAAACTACAAGTTCCGTCATGCCTCTGCCTCTGGTGTCATGCTTGTGGCTGTCAGAGTCTTGCTATGCTTCATGGGATTTGTAGTTTTGCAACATCTGGAGGTCCGCTAATTGCATATCCCTGGTATAGAGGGAATGATTTTCCATAGACAGCTTTTTTAGGAGCAATGGCTTATGCAAGGCCATACATGGGTCGAATTCCGCATGAATTTTCTTCAAAAATATGAAAGTTATTGTGTTTTTTAATCCGATGGTGACACCATTGATTTCGAAATTCGACCAACCAAGTCTTCAATTTCCCCTCGTTGCTACAGAAAATAATTTTTGTGACTGGGAATCTTTTTTTCTTTCCAGGTCACAGCTCATGCACATTTCTTTTTCGATTGTGTTTCTTGCACGATTCTCCCATCATTGACTAGAAATTCGTTAATTTTTCAAAACATTTTTAACATGCCCAATCACTCAAATTAGATGGCCACGCAAAAACCGGACGTTGCTGCGGTCCACCAATGGTGCAAAAACTCTTAGTTACAGTTTTTCAAAGAAAGTTCCTTTGGAATTTGGCCCATGTATGGTCGAATTATAGGTAGTCTCTTCGCTGGTGTAGGGGCCAGGTGTGCAAGGAGGGATGTATCAAAACAAATACACTTTTCTCAACAGTACCAAGCTCTGATGAAGGGGCACCCTTGACACCCCCCCCCCCCCCCCGATGCACATTGATGTTTTTTATACGAGTCTGAGTAAAAGTTAATCTGGGCTATTACATACTGCTGTTGAGCTTTCCTATTTGCATACAGAGAAATAAAAACTTGTCAGGGGTTTAACTCTTCTCCACTTCTCAAACTGTAAAATAACATTTTTGCTGGAATTTAGGAGACTTTAAAAAACAGTACTGTGTTTTGAATAAAAAGAACCACGTTTTCGGTAAAAGGACCTAATTAAGCAGATTAGAATAACTGCTAATGGCTAAATGGGAAGAACCAACAATTTTCCCCATTAAATATGTTTTAATAAGAACCAAATTAAAAAAGCCATAGAAGTAGAAGATGGTATACACAGCTACTGTATATGACCCTTAATAAATAATAGCAAATAAAATCAATGATATATGACATCCAGGAGAGCAAGATACCATGGATGGTTTGTATATGTGTATATGTGCATGTAGCAATTAATGGGCTTACTAGCTTGCATACATATGCCCACTACACCAATGTCCAAGAAGCTTTAAGGCTGATAAATGATTCGATTTTCTAAAATCGCTTGATTCCCTCATCAACACTGACTGTAGGGGAATCTCTCCTGCAAAGTTATTGTGTTCTCTCAGTAGGGGGGGGAGTGCAAAAACTGGTGCAGCTGTGCATGGCAGCCAATCAGCTTCTAACTTCAGCTTGCTCAATTAAGATTTGACAAAAAAACTGGAAGCTGATTGCTTTCTGTGCAGAGCTGCACCAGATTTTGCATGCTCCAGTTTTAGTAAATCAACCCCACAGTGATTATTACTAGCCGCTGGCAAGAATCTAATGAAAAATCTGAAAGGCTGGTTGTACCCAAGATGATCGATTGATCAACTTAGGTACAATCAGCCTGCCTATACATGATTCTAATCTTGCCGGTCCCTCCTGAATGGGCCGAGATTCGAACCGTCTATGGCCGGCTTGACTGTATCCTTTATTTGCCTAGCTCCTAACTGCCCTTTATTGTCCCTCATTTTGAGGGGCTGTCACTGTCACTTACAAAAGTGCTTACCTGCACTATGCCTCAGACCTCAAAGTGATTGTATTTTCTGTTTTGAAAAGCCAGCATTCTGGAAATTATTGGTAAAAAGGAATTTGAGGTTTTAACAACTTGCTATTTCAAATATACAGTGATACCTCGGTTCACGAACTTAATTCGTTCCACGACTCTGGTTGCAAACCAATTTGGTTGCGAACCGAGGAAAATTTTCCCTGGACACTGGATCTATGAATATCCTCTGTCAATCTGACATAATCACTATTTGCAATGTAAATCAGGTTATTCCGTTCTGAACTTTTTTATATATATATAATTATTAAATGTATGTACAAAAAAAGGATTTTAAACATGTATTACATACGGTCTTTTACATTAAGCTGACCTCTTTCATGTGTACATCTAAAAAGGAAAAAAACTATAGCTCCTTTTTAATCCTTGTTTGAAACAATCCCAAACCCCAATTTAACCACTTGCCGACCGTCAATCGGCAATTGACGGCGGCAAAGTGGCGCTGTAAGGCAAATCGCCGTCATATGACGGCGGCCGCCAGATCGCGCACAGTGAGCGCGCGCGCACCGCCGGAGGCGCGCCCGCGCGCTCACTGTGTCCGGGGAGGGCCAGGGAGCGCGTGCGGCGGCTTCGATTGCCGCCGGCCACCCGTGATGCCCCCCCCGGAGTGAAGGAGCGGAGGTCCGTGTAAGTAAACACGGACCTCCGCTCTGTGTGAGGGGGAAGGGCTGTGATCACAGCCTTCCTGTACGTGAAGGCTGTGACCACTTCCCTTCCCCAGCTAGGGCAGCCCCCATACAGTTAGAACACGCCCAGGGAACATAGTTAACCCTTAGAGCGCCCCCTGCAGGTTAACCCCTTCACTGCCAATGGCATTTACACAGTAATCAGTGCATTTTTATAGCACTGATCGCTGTATAAATGCCAATGGTCCCAAAAAAAGTGTCAAAATGTTCCGACATGTCCCCTGAAATATCGCAGTACCGCTAAAAATCGCAGATCGCCGCCATTATTAGTAAAAAATAAAAAAAAATAAAAACCCCAAAAATGAATTCTCATCATCCGTAAACGTGACCACTTTTGCGCAAACCAATCAATAAACGCCGATTGCAATTTTTTTTATCGCAAATATGATGAAGAATATAAATCGGCCAAAAACGGTGAAAAAAAATGTTTTTTTATATTTTTTTTGGATTTGTATTTTAGCAAAAAGTAAGAAATTTGTTTTTTTTTTGCAAAATTGTCGCTCTTCTTTTGTTTATAGCGGCGATCAGAAATGACGCAGCGGTGATCAAATACCACCAAAAGAAAGCTCTATTTGTGGGAAAAAAAGGACGCAAATTTCGTTTGGGTACAACGTTGCACGACCGCACAATTTTCAGTTAAAGCGACGCAGTGCCGAATCGCAAAAAGGGCTCCGGTCCTAAAGCTGGAAATCCTTCCGGTCCTTAAGTGGTTAAATGACTAATCTAGGGGCCAGAAAACAGCACTGCGCATCCAGGAAAAGATCTGAGGGCATGATAAAGTTGTAGAATTCATATGAACAGTTTTTCCATGATTCCCAATCAAGTGAGCCACCCTCAGGGTAGTCAGGGGACAGAAACCCCAATCTGAGTGGATTGGTTCTCCTAAGACTCATCTTGTACTGCTCTTCTCAATATGAACGTGTCAGAGCAAGGAAGATGGTCGCGGCTCGTGTTCGGGAACCGAAGCAGAGTTCGCATACCGAAGCAAAGTTTTGTGAACTCTTGTGTTCACAAACCAAGTTGTTCATGAACAGAAGCGTTCGTGAACCGAGGTATCACTGTAAATGATTTGTGGTCCATGTAAGTGGGAGTGTCACTGGCAGTGGTGCGTCATTTGCTTATGTACTTTTTGCCAAAAGGTGACCTTATTTCCCATTTAAGGGGTTGGAAGTTGGGAAGTACACACTAGTGAATGAATTGTTTCAGCACAAGGACCTGCTGCCATATTAGCCCAACAGTGACAACAGCACATACATGGTGCTTTGACGTTTTCCCCCAATCTATAATACATTCTGAAAATTTGAAATAGCTTCTAGGCCACATGCACATTGGGAGTTGAGCCCTTGTGCATTAAATTCTGGCATTTCGGGAGGAACAGAGGAAACATCCATCCCCACTGCCTGCAGCATGTGAAAGTCTATAACAGGTTGATATATGCTGGTCACTGTACTGAGTGGTACTCGCATTTTGGGCTCTATGTGTTCAGGGATGTATTCTGCATTCTTTACATCATCCATGCCTAAATTAATAAGGTCCTTATTACTCAGAACAACATCCTGCCATGTCATATTTCAGCCTATCACAGACTTTGACAGGCTGCAGGGATAGACTCTGAATCTGTAACTAGGCACACGAAAAAGCGCATTGGACACAACAGGGGATGAACGCCCAGTGTGCATATGGCCATATAATTATCAATTGGGTTGACTTTCCTAAGACCACCTGAATTTTGCTGTGTAAATGGAAAAATACAGGAATGGAAATCTTTTCTTTACTTTCAAATGTATATACTGTATTAGTGAGCATTTTTTGACCCGAATACCCTATTTGTTTTTACTGGGTTTTTTTGTATTACTGCTGTTAGAAGACAGCTAGCTAACTCCAAAAAGATAGACTGGCTGACATCTGCTACAACATTGCAATACAATCTACATTTACATATCAATCCAGAAATAACAAATAGGTAGCAAAAAAGACAGTATAATTGATGTCTCTTTTCTTTTTTATCTACTTAGATGCTGCATCTGGATCTGGAGAAGGAGGTAAGATAACATTTTATTTATGAAATACTTTTCTTTACACAATGAACATGTCATTTCTAAGACTTTTTGGATAGATTGGACATATATAGATATTTTTAAAGCTACGCTGCAGAAAACAACTACAGTATCTCACAAAAGTGAGTACACCCCTGACATTTTTGTAAATATTTTATTCTATCTTTTCATGTGACAACACTGAAGAAATGGCACTTTGCTACAATGTAAAGTAGTGAGTGTACAGCTTGTATAACAGTGTAAATTTGCTGTCCCCTCAAAATAACTCAACACACAACCATTAATGTCTAAACCGCTGGCAACAAAAGTGAGTACACCCCTAAGTGAAAATGTCCAAATTGGGCCCAAAGTGTCAATATTTTGTTTGGCCACCATTATTTTCCAGCACTGCCTTAACCCTCTTGAGCATGGAGTTTACCAGGGCTTCACAGGTTCCCACTGGAGTCCTCTTCCACTTCTCCATGGCGACATCACAGAGCTAGTGGATGTTGGAGACCTTGCGCTCCTCCACCTTCCGTTTGAGGGTGTGCCACGGATGCTCAGTAGGGTTTAGGTCTCACCTTTACCCTCAGCTTCTTTAGCAAGGCAGTGGTCATCTTGGAGGTGTGTTTGTGGTCATTATCATGTTGGAATACTGCCCTGCGGCCCAGTCTCCAAAGGGACGGGATCATGCTCTGCTTCAGTATGTCACAGTACATGTTGCCATTCATGGTTCCTTCAATGAACTGTAGCTCCCCAGTACTGGCAGCACTCATGCAGCCCCAGACCATGACACTCCCACCACCATGCTAGACTGTAGGCAATACACACTTGTCTTTGTACTCCTCACCTGGTTGCCACCCCACACGCTTGACACCATCTGAACCAAATACGTTTATCTTGGTCTCATCATACCACAGGAGATGGTTCCAGTAATCCATGTCTTTAGTTTACTTTAGTAATCTGTTTGCGGACTTTCTTGTGCATCATCTTTAAAGAGGCTTCCTTCTGGGACGACAGTCATGCAGACCAATTTTATGCAGTGTGCGGTGTATGGTCTGAGCACTGACAAGCTGACCCCCCACCCCTTCAACCTCTGCAGCAATGCTGGCATAACTCATACGTCAATTTCACAAAGACAACCTCTGGATATGATGCTGAGTGCGCTCAACTTCTTTGGTTGATCGTCGGGAGGTCTGTTCTGAGTGGAACCTGTCCTGTTAAACTGCTGTATGGTCTTGGCCACCGTGCTGCAGCTCAGTTTCAGGGTTTTGGCAATCTTTTTATAGCCTAGGCCATCTTTATGTAGAGCAACAATTCTTTTTTTTCAGATCCTCAGAGAGTTCTTTGCCATGAGGTGCCATGTTGAACTTCCAGTGACCAGTATGAGAGAGTTAGAGTGATAACACCTAATTTAACACACCTGCTTCCCATTCACACTTGAGGCCTTGTAACACTGACAAGTCACATGACCCAGGGGAGAGAAAATGGCTAATTGGGCCCAATTTGGAGGTGTACACACTTTTGTTGCCAGTGGTTTAGACACACTAATGGCTGTGAGTTGAGTTATTTTGAGGGGACAGCAAATTTACACTGTTATACAAGCTGTACACTCACTATTTTACATTGTAGCAAAGTATCAGTTCTTCAGTGTTGTCACATGAAAGGATATAATAAAATATTTACAAAAATGTGAGAGGTGTACTCACTTTTGTGAGATACTGTATGTAAAAATACATATTGTTGAAAAATGCCAAAATATTTTCAATTTTCTTCTAAGTTACACACACATCTGCCAAAGTGCATAGCCAGAAGGGCATGATACAGTGGTGTCACCCCTTGAACCTAGACAGCTGACTTGACAAAAATGGAGCAGCAGAACAATAATTAGGTCTTTTCTGTGATGTCCCCTTCTGTAAGCATGTTGCCACCATTACATTAACAGCATTATGTAATGCCATAGAGCCTGACTGGCTCCAAGGGTGACTCTCTTTCTCTCATTCTGATTGCTGCTGTATAGATTATTAAGGGGCTAACATAAAGGCAAATTAAGATATTAAAATGTGTTTTTTTATCCACTTGGAGTTTTGCTATGTATTTAATGTCAATTAGGATTAATTCCAAGCTGCTTATACATATCGGAACTTTGCAGTATTATTGATACACATTTGTTAGTTTGAGGGCTCATTAATATGCACAACATTACCAACAGATGGATGTTACCTAACAAATATCTGTTTCCAGAAGTTAGTATAAGTAGGCTTCTTTAGTGAAGCAGTACACCAAACGATGCTGATATGCAAAATGTTGTACATCTAAGTACTATTCTCCAGTTTTTCAGCAATCATTATTGATCATTTATAATTGATTACAGAAAAAATAAATATGCGCAAAGGGAGAAGAGCAGCAAGCACTCCACTAGACCAATAGTTTGAACAAAATATGTGTAAAATGCTATAACTACAATAAATTAAATAAAATAAATAGTGTATGCTGAGATACCACAACATTCGGAACCACAAAAGTTCAGATAAGTTTAACCTCATGAGCAGTCCGTGGTGGATTCCTGTTGGGTTTATCCCATACAAGCTCGATTGAATCTCTGGCTATACGGCCATGCGAAGCCAACTTATCTGGTAAGCAGGTCATCTTGACACTTCCCTGTTGGTTGCAGCACTGTGAAACCACTGGATTTGGACTCATTCCTCTGCACTGGATTTACGTTTTGGAATTTCTCGCTTTTTGGGACTTTTTACCAGAGACTGTATTCACTTTCTATTTCTTTTATGACTTTGTGTCCTTATTTTTCTCTGCACTTTATTTATGAAATTTGCCAATATTTATTTGTGAATTTATAGAGTTCATAATTCTTCTACTTAGAGATTTTAGTTTATGAATCACTGCTCATGAGGTAAACCTATCTGAATGTTCGTGGTTCTGAATGTTGTGGTATCTCAGCATACACTATTTATTTTATTTATTGTGGTTATAGCATTTAGTGCAGCACCTTTTTACACATATTTCTAATTGATTGCTGTGGGATATGGCATATGCTAAAGCCTCGTACACACGGTGCGAATTTCGGACGACAGAACGTCCGTTTTTTGTTGGATGCTAGTCTCATGTCAAAAGTGAAGCGCATACTAACAATACGAACATTTTCGTATGACCAAATTCAATGTCAGAAGTGACGTAATGTGTTCAATATTTTTGCATGTAGTTTTTCATTCCTGAGCATGCGTAGTCTTGATCGTACAATTTTTTTCTTATGAAAACCGTACTAATGATATGAAAATCGGACGTTGAGTTGCCGTATGAAAAAAATTTACTAGTCTGCCCATCCAGCTTTTGTCTTACAAAAAATCTAAATCGGCTGTCAAAAGGAACATACTAAAGGTAAGAATTTCGTACGATTGACCATCGAACGAAAATGCCCATCCGAAATTTGCATCGTGTGTACGGGTCTTAAGTTTGGTTAAAATGATGACAGAAAAGGTCTATGAAATATTTTGTTATAATGTTTGTTTTGTAAAAACTATACACTGTACTAGACACTGGACCTATGAATAACCTCTGTCAATCTGACATAATCACTATTTCCATCAAATGACAGTGCAAGGAATAGGATTGTTCTAGAATTTGGAATTAGGCATTTGAATACAAAAGCAGGTTGGTAAGCAAAAAAACTAGTACGTACAAGAAAAAGAAGAAGAAAAATCATTGGCCGTCTGGGTTGGATTAAGTCATGTCCTACAGCGGGGAAAATAAATATTTGATCCCCTGCAGATTTTGTAAGGTTGCCCACTTACAAAGAAATGAAGGGTCTATAATTTTTATCATAGGTGTATTTTAAATGATAAAGACTGAATATCAACCAAAAATAATGAAAAAACACAAGATACAAATGTTATAAATTAAGTTTCAGTTCAGTGAGTAAAATAAGTATTTAATCCCCTACAAACCAACAATAATTCTGGCTCCCACAGATTGGCTACACTATGTACTCATGTGGTAATCCTGTCAATTTACAAAGTTGCTCCTAACGACAACTCGTCATGTGTATAAAAGACACCTGTCCTCAGAATCTCCTTCTTCCATTCAGCCCTCATTCACACTGAACCTATTTGTCATGTGAGTTGACAAGAAACCCTTGTTGGCAAGCACAGAGGTAAGACGTTTCTTGTAGTTGGTTACCAGGTTTGCATACATCTCAGGAGGGATTTTGGTCCACTCTTCTTTACAGATCTTCTCTAAATCCTTAACCACTTTAGCCCCAGAATGATTTACCACCTTCCTGACCAGAGCACTTTTTGCGATTCGGCACTGCGTCGCTTTAACAGACAATTGCGCGGTCATGCAACGTTGTACCCAAACTAAATTGGCGTCCTTTTTTTCCCATAAATAGAGCTTACTTTGGGTGGTATTTGATCACCTCTACGTCAGTTCAGATCACTGCTATAAACAAAAGAAGAGCATCAATTTTGAAAAAAAAAAACAATATTTTTTTACTTTTTGCTATAATACATATCCAAAAAAAAATATATAAAAAATGTATTCATCAGTTTTGGACGATATATATACCTCCACATATTTGTGGCAGAAAAAAAAATCGTAATCTGAGTTTATTGATTGGTTTGCGCAAAAGTTGCCGCATTTACAAACCATGAGAATTAATTTATGGCATTTTCACATTTTTTTTTTTACTAGTAATGGCAGTGATCTACGATTTTTATCGGGACTGTGATATTGCGGCGGACATGTCAGACTTTTTTGACACGTTTTTCAAGGAGTTAACTGTGTTCCCTAGGCGTGTTCTAGTTGTACGGGGGCTGGGCTGGCAGGGGCATGAACGGAGAACCGCCGTGTTTACATCAACGCTTCCCCGCTCTTCCTCTCTCACAGGTGATCGCGGGTCACCGGCGGACATCGAGTCTGGCCGACCTGCGTCCTGCGCTGATCGGCATTTATAGACGGCGATATTCGCTATCTTGCCACTTTGCTGCCGTATTTCAACGTTACACGGTCGGCAAGTTGTTAAAGTGGTTGTTAAGCCACTATATCATCTTTATATCATTCCCTCTGTCAGATAAAAAGCTGCATCCTAGTGCTTGTTTTAACAGTGTCTTCCAGCGATTACATGACTCCAGGCTCTCAGCTCTCCCCGTCTGATATCTCCAGTGGGTGGAGCCAAGATTCCCCTGCTGACATCAGCCAGGGAGGAGTGGAGGAGAGGAGCAGAGAGCCTGGAGTCATGTGATTGCTGGAAAACACTGTTAAATAAAACAGGTTAAAACATGCAGAAATCTGCTTTTTTTTATATAAAGCACAGGCACTAGGACACAGCTTATTATCTGACAGAGGGGATGATATAAAGATCAGTTAGTTTTGAAGCAGTGGGGAGAGGAGCAGATCGGTGATAGTGAGAGATGACAGGCAGATAGAGGGGGAGGAGGAGGACGGAGGAGACACAGGGAGAGCTGCAGATAGCTGCAGATGACGGAGGCACGTTCATTGACAACGGTGTCAGGGCTCAGCAGTCCTGATATATTGTGGTCAAAGTACATGGGGAAGGTAGAAACTGGCAGGATCAGCCAGGTATTTCAGGTGATACAGGGGGCCAAATTACACAGCACAAGCACTGTGCTGTATAACATGCTTTAAAGAAACAGGATCTTTATTTATTGTTTTTTGGGTTAACAAGCGCTTTAAGGTTTCTTGCCTGTCGCTTGGCAACTCGAAGTTTCAGCTCCCTCCATGAATTTTCTATAGGATTAGAGTCTGGAGACTGGCTAGGCCACTCCATAAACTTAATGTGCCACTCCTTTGTTGCCTTGGCAGTATGAGGGAAGAAGGTTGTTATCCAAGATTTTACAATACATGGCCCCGTCCATTGGCCCCTAAATGCGGCAGAGTTGACCTGTACCTTTAGCAGAGAAACAGCCCCAAAGCATAATGTTTCCACCTCCGTGCTTAACTGTAGGGATGGTGTTCTTAGGGTCATAGTCAGCATTTTTCTTTTTCCAAACATGGCAAGTCAAGTTAATGTCAAAGAGCACTTTCTCCAAAACCTCTGAATCATTTAGATGTTCATTGGCATATTTCAGATGGGCCTGGGCATGTGCCTTCTTGAAAAGGGGGACCTTGTGGGTGCTGGGATTTCAATCCATGGTAGCATATTGTTACCAGTGGTTTGTTTGGTGTCTGTGATCCCAAATGCCTTGAGATCATTCACAATCAACTGTGCAGTTCTGGGCTTATCCCTCACTTTTCTCATGATCATCCTTACCCCATGAGGCAAAATCTTGCATTGAGCTCCAGACCAAGGGCGACTGATGGTTATTTTATATTTCTTCAATTTGCAAATAATCGCTCCAACAGATGTCTCCTTCTTACCAAGCTTCTTGCTGATGGTCTTGTAACCCATTCCAGCCTTGTGTAGGTCAACAATCCTGTCCCTGATGTCATCTGACAGATCTTTGGTCTTGGCCATGATGGTGAGGTTTGAGCCTTCACATTGAACACGGCTTTGAAATTGTGCGACTTCATCTGAAGCCGCAAAGCAGCATGACCATGAGACTTCGGTGTGACTTGCTGGCAATGGTTTGCAACACGGCATGCGATTTGACCTGTCAAAACGCATGACAAATCGGTTAAGTGTGAACGAGGGCTGAATGGAAGAAAGAGATTGTGTGGACAGTTGTATTTTATACACATAAAGAGTTGTCGTTAGGAGCACCTTCTTAAATTGACAGGACTAATCTGTGTACCACATGAGCACATACTGTAGCCAGTCTGTGGGAGCCAGAATTATTGTTGGTTGGTAGGGGATTAAATACTTATTTTACTCACTGAACTGCAACTCCATTTTTAACATTTGTATCATGTGTTTTTCTGGATTTTTGGTTGATATTCTGTCTCTGTCATTAAAAATACATGTATGATAACAATTCTAGACACTTTATTTCTTTCAAAGTGGGCAAACTTAAAAAATCTGCAGGGGATCAAATCATTATTTTCGCACCTGTATGTTGGTGGTCATATACTGCCATTTTCCCCAAATTCAACAACATAGTTGGGATGCTATAGATGCTCTTGAACACTTCTCACATAGAGATGTTTTACAGCTTTTCAAACATAATTGGAATGATCTCTAAGCCCAGGTTCACACTGACAGCGGGAATGAAATTGCGTGAGTTCAGCTGAAGCAGTTTTCTGCACAGATGTCTATGGAAATCGCACCCCAAAGTCGACAAAAGTAGTACAGAAACTACTTTTGGGAATTGGTGTGGCGCCACAAATGCGGCGTTGCACCGATTCGGACGGTGCCATTACCAACAATTGCCACAGAATTGGCATTGTCAAATTGCATGCCAAATCGCTCCTATGTGAACCTAGGCTCATGCAGGGATGGAGGGGTGCAACTCCTGTATGAACACGCTCTAATGTGTATTGCTAAAGCAAGTCTAAAGCCTCGAACACAAAATGCAAATTTCGGACAACAGAACGTCCATTTCATGTTGGATGCTTGTCTTATGTCGAAAGCGAAGAGCGTACTAACAATATGAAAATTTTCATATGACCAAATTCAACGTCAGAAGTGACGTATATGTGTTGAATAGTTTTGTATGTATTTTTTCGTTTCTGAGCATGCGTAGTCGTGGTTGTACGATTTTTTTCGTACTAATGATAGGAAAATCGGACATTGAGATGCCATACGAAAAAAAAATTACTAGTTTGCTGTCAAAAGGAGCTCACTAACGGTAAGAATTTCGGACGATCGGCCGTCGAACGAAGATTCCCGTCCTAATTTTGCATTGTGTGTACGGGCCTTAAGTCAGTAGTATAGCCTGGATTTGGGGCATAACTGTCAAGGTTGAGTAGTTTTTCAAATGTAAGCAGAAGATTATGTCTTGTTTTTCAAGCATTATATTTGCCTTGCCTATTGCACACAACATCAACAGTATGTTAACATGGTTTCTACAATACTGTAAAAAGACAAAGTTGCAGACTAATTTTAAATCTTACAATTAAAATAAATGAGTGCAGTCATATATTTATGAGCCATAAATATGAGGAGCGGTAAAATAAAATGTGAGATGTAATTATGGATATGATACTGCATAAAATTGGAAAACAGAGATAAGAAATTCAGCAGTACTTTACATAAGAACTTTGCAGTGTCATACAGACACTGATAATTGTAACCACTAAAATCATTTTCTAAACAATCTTGAAATGATTGTTACTATACACATGCAAACGGTAATTCAGCAGATCAATGTAAACTTGTACTCCAAAGCTTTCATTGAAGAAAGCCTATGGTATAGACTAAAGGCTATCATTGTTAAAAATCTCTTTTTGAAAAAGCTATTTGCTTGTATTAGAGGAAAATTTTACTATTTCTATCAGGGGTGCCCAATTTTTTGAAGAGCGAGGGCCACTTTAGCTACTTGATAACCGGTCGCGGGCCACAATGAGTGGAGCTGGCGGATGACAGGTCTGTGTCAGATCCCCTTCTGTTTTGTTAAGCAGATCAGGATTGGAGATAGGCGAGTGTAAATGGACACAAGTTTGTTTACATCTCCCGCTCTATAGAGGTTAATGGAGAGTCAGTTTGGGTCTGCATTAAACATGGACAGGTACACCCGATCTGACCGTTTGCGTGAAAGGGGCCTAAAGCCACTTTCACACTGATGCATTGGGATTTATCTTCACCTCAACTGACCTCAACCCTTACTTCTTCCTTGGGAATTGTACACGTATCACTGGCTGCTGCTGTTCCCCAGGCAGGTATGACTGACGGCTGCTGCTGTCTCCCAGGGGGGTATGGCTGGCAGCTGCTGTTGGCTGTCTTCCAGGGCAGGTACTGCTGGTGGGTACTGTGAGCTGGTACTGTTGACGGGTACTGCTGGTGGGTACTTCTGCCTGGTACTATTGGTGGGTACTGCTGGCTGGCATGCTGGTGTGTACTGCTGGCTGGTACTGCTGACGGGTACTGCTAGCTTGCTAGCTGGTACTGCTGGCTAGTACTGCTGATGGGTACTGCTGGTGGGTACAGCTGGCTGGCACTACTGGTGGGTACTACTGACTGGTACTGCTGATGAGTACTGCAGGTGGGTACTGCTGGCTGGTACTGCTGGTGGGTAGTGCTGGCGGGTACTGCTGGTGGGTACTACTGGGGGTATCCCTGGTGTCTGCTGTCCCAGATCACGGGTTCCTGACCCGCCATCCCTGAGCATCAGTGTGATGGGAGCATGCGGCTGCAGTAGAGAGCAGAGCCAATGCTTCCTGTATCATGCCGGCAACTGTCACAGTCGGAGCACATTTGGTATCATTCTGCCTGTGACAGGAGCCAGCGCTATACAAAAAGCAATAACTCTGCTTCCTCTAGCGCCGGCCCCATCCTTCACACTGTTGCTCGGGGTTGGCGAGTTGGGAACCCACGATCTGGGTTTGCCAACCCACCATCCAAGGGCGCCGCAGGCCAGCAGTTGGACACCCCTGATTTATATAGTTATGCTATAAATTACTCTTCCCCCAGAACCATCCCCACCCCATCAAGTCTTATATTCATTGCCCTAGCTTCTGTAATAACTTCACTATGTGGCCCACAGGGACCTCATGCCTATTCTTTATCACCCCTTTTCTTTCCAGAGTGATGAGCTTTCGATCCAGCACCTATTGGGAAAACACAGCAACTATGAATGAGAATCTTTGCTATACAAAAAAATTGATTAAAAAGGCTGGTCTGATTGTTGCCTTCCCTGGCTCTTCCATTAAACTAGTGCTGCCATTTTGGGAAGCTACTTGCCCAGGCTGCATATTTTTTGATCCCTCTGCAATTCTCCACATGTTTGTTCACACTCTAAGCCTCTGAAATATGGTTCCAATTTAATTTCTCCCCCAATCAAAGTAAAAAGAATGGTCATTGTAGTCCTTCAGAAAGTTGCCTGGGAACCCGGCACCCCAAAAACTCTAACCCAAAAAAATACAACCCACTAAGGTGCTGTATAAAAAAACACCCTGCTTACACTTTCCAAATGGAGCAGATCTCTAATTTCTCAATAAATGTCAGAGCTATACAAAGAATATCCTTTGCAATGTATAGTATAAACACATATAAGTCCGACTGACTCAACATACTGTATTTATTGCTGCCTGCTTCCTATTTGTCATGGGTGGCGTGCTGGTAAAAAAAACGTGACATTTAGTATTTCTAATCATACCGTGAGAATAGGGAGCATAGCGTGGAGCTTTATAAAAAGCAGATGCCTTTATGTTTGAAAAATGCTTCTTGAAGTATCCCATGACAAGCAGATTTAGCACAGTGTCAAAGTTAATATACACCCTGAGTGTTTGATCCTTATGTTTTAAAGGCCACAATAAATCACACACCACGAGTCGATCAGCCCTCTATCCTCTCATGGGCACTTCATTTTATAAGGGCCAACAGTCCACCTCAGAGGATACCACATCTCACTTTTTAATTGCTACCCGGAGGCTGACAGAGTCACACAAAAAATAGTGCCATCCATTTATTCATCTTTCCAAAAAGTATCTATGAAAAGTATACATTTCAGCAATAGGAGTCTACTGGAATTCTTTAGTTTTATTTGCTCATTCCAGAGAGACATATAAATGAATACAAGAAACAAAGTCAGTAGCTGCTAGAGATTGGTGGACATTTGTTTTAAGATAAATGATATTAGATTCATCTTAGAGGGGTGTAACAAAATTTGGAGAAAAAAAACAGAAAGGGGTAATTCATTGTTGTTCAAGTCAACCTGTGTGTGGATTATGGACATATTCTTAAAGTGGCTGTCAAGGCTAAGTTCTCAACTCCAGTCCTCAGGACCCACTAACAGGCCAGATTTTCAGTATTACCTTGGGGAGATGCAGACTAGAATACTGCAATCACTGAGCAGCAAATTATATCACCTGTGATGTATTTTAGTTATCTTGCAAACCTGGCCTGTTAGTGGGTCCCAAGGACAGGAGTTGAGAACCACTGCTGTAAAGGCTAATGCATTCTCTGCATTAAGGTAAAAATCCTTTTAGAAGCAGCTCCCCCCACCTAAATACTCACCTCAGCCGCAATCTCAGTCCAGCACTGTGCCAGAGAGCAGCGGCGTTGCTCTCTCTGCTTCTTCACTGGACACAATGAGAGCAGCGGGAGCCATTGGCTTCTGCTGCTGTCAGTCAAACCCAATGACAAGGGAGTAGGGGGGTGGAAGCAAACCACACTGTGTGTGTCAATAGATGCACACAATCCAACTGGGTATCAAGCCCGTTCAAGCACCCCCTAGTAAACAGCTTGCTGGAGGGGAGGGGTGCTTTAAGGCAGAAGAAACCAGGTGTGCCAATGGGGGACCCCAGAAAAGAAAAACCATTGCACAGAGCAGGTGTAAGTATGACATGTTTGTTATTTTAGAAAAAAAATCAAACCTTTAGGATTACTTTAGAGTGATTGTAAAGTCTTGGTTTTTTTTTTGTTGTTTTTTTTAAATAACAAACATATACTTACCTCCTCTGTGCAGTTGGATTTACACAGAGCAGCCCGGATCCTCCTCTTCTGGGGTCCCCTCTTTGCTGCTCCTGGCCTCTCCCTCCTTTGAGAGCCTCCACAGCCAGCAGCTTTTTATGGGGGCGTCTGAGCCGAGTCAGAGCTCTGTGTATACATTCAGACACGGAGCCCCAACCTGGCCCTGCCCCCTCTCCCCCCTGATTGGCTTTGATTGACAGCCGCGGGAGCCAATGGCACTGCTGCTGTATCTCAGCCAATTAGGAGGAGAGTCCCGGATGGCTTAGACATTCGTGGACATCGCTGGAGAGAGAAGGGGCTCAGGTAAGTAATTAGGGGGTGCTGGGGAGGCTGCTACACACAGAATGCATTAAGATAAAAAAAAGCTTCTGCCTTTACAACCCCTTTAATGAACAGCAACTGAGCTTTAAGACAAGCCCTTGCCAACTTCTGCAACATGCAGGGACTGTGGTGCTGGTATAGGCCATCTAACTGTACTGGTTTAGCTACAGTACAAATTTTTAAACATCCCTACTGCACTGATTCCTGATTGCTATGTAGTCCCCTACAAACTGTTAGCTTCATATCTGTAATATACACTCACCGGCCCCTTTATTAGGTACACCTTGCTAGTACCCGGTAGGGCCCCTTTCACCTTCAGAACTGCCTTAATTCTTTGTTGCATGGATTAACAAGGTGTTGGAAACATTTATCAGAGATTTTGGTCCATATTGACATGATAGCATCACGCAGTTACTGCTAATTTTTCAGCTGCATATCCATGATACAAATCTCCCATTCTACCACATCCCAAAGGTGCTCTATTGGATTGAGATGTGGTGACTGTGGAGGCCATTGGAGTACAGTGAGCTCATTGTCATGTTCAAGAAACCAGAGCATTGTGACATGGTGTATTATCGTGCTGGAAGTAGCCATCAGAAGATGGGTACACTGTAATCATAAAGGGATGGACATGGTCAGCAACAATACTCAGGTAGATCGTGGCTTTTAAACGATGTTCAGTTGGTGTAAAGGGGCCCAAAGTGTGCCTAGAAAATATCCCCCACACCATTACACCACCACCACCAGCCTGAACCAGTGATACAAGACAGGATGGATCCATGCTTTCATGTTGTTTACTCCAAATTCTGACCCTACCATCTGAATGTCGCAGCTGAAATCTAGACAACGTTTTTACAATCTTCTATTGTCCAATTTTGGTGAGCCTGTGCGAATTGTAGCCTCAGTTCCCTGTTCTTAGCTGACAGGAGTGGTACCCAGTGTGGTCTTCTGCTGCTGTAGCCCATCTGCTTTAAGGTTCAATGTGTTGTGTTTTCAGAGATGGTATTCTGCATACCTTGGTTGTAACAAGTGGCTATTTGAGTCTGTTGTCTTTCTATCATCTTGAAACAGTCTGTCCATTCTCCTCTGACATCAACAAGACATTTTCATTCACACAACTGCCACTCACTGGATATTTTCTCTTTTTTGGACCATTCTCTGTAAACACTAGAAATGGTTTTGCGTGAAAATCCCAGTAGATCAGCAGCTATTTAAATACTCAGACCAGCCCATCTGGCACCAACATACATGTCACGTTCAAAGTCACTTAAATCCCATTTCTTCCCCATTCTAATGCTTGGGTTGAACTTCAGCAAGTCGTCTTAACCACGTCTAGATGCCTAAATGCATTGTGATTGGCTGATTAGCAATTTGTGTTACCAAGAAATTGAACAGGTATACCTAATAAAGTGTCCAGTGAGTATATGTCTGTGTCTAAAAAGCATTTGTACAGTATCTCACAAAAGTGAGCACACCCCTCACATTTTTGTAAATATTTTATTATATCTTTTCATGTGACAACACTGAAGAGATGACACTTTGCTACAATGTAAAGTAGTGAGTGTACAGCTTGTATAACAGTGTAAATTTGCTGTCCCCTCAAAATAACTTAACACACAGCCATTAATGTCTAAACCCCTGGCAACAAAAGTGAATACACCCCTAAGTGAAAATGTCCAAATGGGGCCCAAAGTGTCAATATTTTATGTAGCCACCATTATTTTCCAGCACTGCCTTAACCCTTTTGGCATGGAGTTCACCAGAGCTTTACAGGTTGCCACTGGAGTCCTCTTCCACATCACAGAGCTGGTGGATGTTAGAGACCTTGCACTCCTCCATCTTATGTTTGAGGATGCCTCACAGATGCTCAATGGGGTTTAGGCCAGTCCATCACCTTTACCGTCAGCTTCTTTAGCAAAGCACTGGTCATGTTTGGGGTCGTTATCATAATGGAATACTGCCCTGCGGCCCAGTCTCTGAAGGGAGGGGATCATGCTCTGCTTCAGTATGTCACAGTACATGTTGGTATTCATGGTTCCCTCAATGAACTGTAGCTTTCCAGTGCTGGCAACACTCATGCAGCCCCAGACCATGACTTTCCCACCACCATGCTTTACTATAGGCAAGACACACTTGTCTTTGTACTCCTGGTTGCCACCACACACGCTTGACACCATTTGAACCAAATAAGTTTATCTTGGTCTCATCAGACCGCAGGACATGGTTCCAGTAATCCATGCCCTTAGTCTGCTTGTCTTCAGCAAACTGTTTGCGGGCTTTCTTGTGCATCATCTTTAGGCTTCATGCACACAGGACTTAAACAAAAACAGCCAAAAAATGTCAGTAGCTTATCAGGGATGTTTTCAGCTTTTACCAGCGTTATATTACTGCAGTTTTTTCCCGTTTTTAAAGGGCCAGCGTTTTTTGGGGGTTTTTTTCCAATTGGACTAAAACGTCCAAAAACGTTGGGGATTGACGTTTTTAAGCGTTTTTGAGCATTTTTGGGCGTTTTGGGACATTTTTAAGTGTTTGATCGTTATTACAGCTGAAAACAGTAAAAAAAAAACCCTCAGCTCTTGGGTTTTTTTAAAGCTTAAATACGCCACTGCTAAAAACAGCTGATAACAGCCTGTGTGTGCATGAACACATAGGAAAACATGATGGAGGATTTACTGACTGTAGAAAAAAACTTCTGCAGCTGAAAACAGATGCTGAAAAACAGTCAAAAAATGTCCTATGTGCATGAGGCCTAAGAAGAGGCTTCCTTCTGGGACAACAGCCATGCAGACCAATTTGATGTAGTGTGCGGCGTATGGTCTGAGCACTGACAGGCTGACCCCCCACCCCTTAAACCTATGCAGCAATGCTGGCAGCATTCATATGTCTATTTCCCAAAGACAGCCTCTGGATTTGACACTGAGCATGTGCACTCAACTTCTTTGGCTGACCATGACGGACCTGTTTTGAGTGGAACCTGTCCTGTTAAACCTCTGTATGGTCTTGGCCACCGAGCCGCAGCTCAGTTTCAGGGTCTTGGCAATCTTTTTATAGCCTAGGCCATCTTTATGTAGAACAACAATTCTTTTTCTCAGATCCTCAGAGAGTTCTTTGCCATGAGGTGCCATGTTGAACTTCCATTGACCAGTATGAGAGCGTGAGAGTGATAACACCAAATTTAACACACCTGCTGCCCATTCACACCTGAGACCTTGGAACACTAACGAGTCACATGACACAGGGGAGGGAAAATGGCTAATTGGGCCCAATGTGGACATTTTCACTTAGGGGTGTACTCACTTTTGTTGCCAGCGGTTTAGACATTAATGGCTGTGTGTTGAGTTATTTTGAGGGGACAGCAAATTTACACTGTTATACAAGCTGTGCACTCACTACTTTACATTGTAGCAAAGTGTCATTTCTTCAGTGTTGTCACATGAAAAGATAGAATAAAATATTTACAAAAATGTGAGGGGTGTAATTTTGCCTAGTAAATGATGCCCTCCGTTCATCGCAATGTAGCCACATGTACTATTCATTTTACACATGGAGGAGGGAGCTGGGAGATGTACTTTTTTTTCTCTTTAAAAAGTTGGTGGATATGTACTTAATAGTTTGTAAAAAAATCCTCCATGGTCAGGTTGTTGATCCTCAGCATCTTGATCTCCCTCTGTTCTCTCTCTCAGCAGTGAATTGGCTGCGTTCTTATATAAACATGGTGCACCTGCCAAATCACTGCTGGAAGAGACAACAGATTGAGATAAAGCTGCTAAGAACTGACTACAACCCAACCGAGGTTCCTTTGTTATGAACTTTAAAGATTAAGTTGCTTTATTTAAGTTGTTGAAATAAGTTTACCTTGTAAAAGAATAAAGGGAATACTTACCTCTTCTACTGGGTACACCAGTCTGTTTTGAAGAAATCATCCCCTTAAGGCTCCATGCACACTGTATCTGATAAACGACCGTTTTTTTGGTCGTTTTGGCATTTTTTTAACAGCCCAAAAACACCACTTTACATTATCCTATGTGTCCATGCACACATGGACGTTAATTGTCCTTTATCAGCAGTGGCGTTTTTGGGCTGTTATCTGAAAGCCCTGAATTGGCGTTCAAAAGCCTTCTTTTGACCACAAAAAACGGCGGACGCCAATAAACGCTCATAAACGACGGTAAACGGCTGTTTATCTGCGTCCGGCGTTTTTTGCAGTCAATGGAAGCTAATGAAGAAAAAAAAAAACACCCAAAAACGCAGACGCCAATAAACGCCGGTAAAAGTTGCTTACAAAACACTGAAAAAGAACGTTTTGTAAGCAGCGTCTCCTGCCCGACGCCGAGAGAGCCCAGATAGAGTCCAGTGTGCATGGAGCCTAAGTGTCTTTGGAAACAGACACTTTCTAGAGTGTTGATTTACTGTGCCCCCCACAGTGCTTGTGGTTTCCTCCTACCAGTCTCCTGTGTCCTGTAGTAAAATGGAGCAGCATTCAGAGCTGAGGGGAGAGGTACATTTTCACTTTATGTTATAAAGCAATAGAGTTGATTTGAAGCTTATTTACCAATTCTCAAGTCTAGTCACATCTGTGCGCTTGCGGTTGATGCATTTTTTCAGGCACGTTTTGCGTTTTTAAACCTACGTTTTTGCATGCAGTTTTCATGCATTTTGCTTTTTGTGGATTTTTTTTCTCTTTAAAAACACTATATATAGCTGGTTGCTAAGGAGGAGGCTGGGAAGTCAGCCGGTGCGTTCTTAACAACGGATGAGTTATCAGCTGTCATCGGGATTTCCCACCGACAGCTTAATGTAAAAAAAGAATTGCCAGCAAAAAAAATTGTGACACAAACAATGTGGGATCTCCCCCCCCAGATCCATACCAGGCCCTTTGCCAAAATAAAAAAAAATAAAAAAGGCGTGGGGTTCCCCCAAATCCATACCAGATTTCTATCCGAGCATGTAGCCCTGCAGGTCAGGAAAGGGAGGGGACAAGTGAACACCCCCCTCCTCCTGAACCATACGCATGCCCTCAACATGGAGGGGGGGGGGGTGCTTTGGGGCATTTGATTTTAAAGAGAATGAACACTTACTATGTGCACTAAATTGTAGCATTTCAAAGCTGAGCAAGAGAGACTTCAGGAGCCAAGCTGTATAGATTTCCATGCTAATTAAAAAATATTTGCTCTTTTGTTGTGTCAGTGCAGAATCATTATTTATCTCTGTAGCTTACCCTTCATTGTCAGTATTCATCAAAGTGGGCTAGAAGGAACAATCCTTTGATAGGTACCTACACAAACTATTGTCCTTGACAGTGTCAAGATAGGTACAGTAAAAACATTAAGCCCCGGTACACACTGTGCGACTTGTCAGTCGACTTGAGAGTTCAAAGTCGCATGACAAGTCACGCCCCATTAACGGCAATGGAACCATTCAAGTTGCTCCGACTTTGAAAAAGGCTCCTGCACTACTTTGGTGCGACTTCAGCGCAACTTGCATTGATTTCTGTTGGTAAACCCCTTACATATACCCAGTGAAGTGAACAGCCTCAGATGATACACAGGGATGAAACAAATCTCCCTACATAAGTTTTACATGTATATCTTCTGTCTTCAACTGTATATGTCCTTTAGAAAGTGCTCTTCCTGTCAATATTTTTCTCTTCCTGGTTAGCACTGCAGTGAAGTTTGGGCATACAGCCAAGACAGCTAATTAGAGGAAAGGCACACACACCCTCTCCTCATAGGTAGAGACTTAGAGCATATGCATTAAGGTGAAAAACCTTGAGTCTTTAGAACCACTTTAACTTTCAAAGGTTACATTTGGTGAGCAGTACTATGGGGGATTTTTGCAGTGAAGCATAGCAATGTGGGCGTGGCATGTGTACAAACCTATCTAGCTTTTGATGTAGCTTAAAGTGGTTGTCAACCCGTGACAACCACTTTAACCTACAGGTAAGCCTATAATAAGGCTCACCTGTTGGTGCCCTGCATATCTCCCAAACCTGCACGGTTTAGGAGATATGCAGTGCACTAGATGTGCCGACGTCATTTCGGCACATGCGCAGTAAAGAAACAACCTCTGTGCTGTTTCTTCACCGAGATCGTGCTGTGATTGGCGACATGAGCACGAGAGTGATGTCACGCGACTCTGGCCAGTCACAGCGCCGGAGTCGCGGCCCCGGAAGGAAGGGGGGTTTGAAGATGGACGGTGCCAGCACAGGAGACATCGCTGGACATCGCAGGCTTCGTTTGCAGGTAAGTGACACATAATGGGCTACTATGCGATGCACAGTAGCCCATTATGTTTCTACTTTGCAGGGGAATACAAAGGAAGTAAACCCCAGCAGGGTTTACTTCCTCTTTAAGGGGGTGGTAAAAGGGTGGCTCAAATGCTTATTTTTACTGCCCCATCTGGCTGCAAGTGTGAACAAGCCCTATAAGAGCAATGTGTAGAGCAAGCTTCAAGTGGCTTGCTCTACACTTTATCTTTAAAGAACTCTTCAGTTCCAGCTTGGGAATGTAAACACTTTAAACAAGCTACTAGTAGACTTTCAACAAGCTTTAAATAGTGCTCAATCTTACTAAAGCCTGCTAGCAGTTTGTTTAAAGTGACAGTCAGGGCTCCTATTAAGATCTGTGTTTAACATTCCTAAACTGAAGCTGAATGGTATTTTAAGGGCTTCCAGCAAAGCTGGGGGGAAGGGGGTGAAGTCACCCCATGGATGTGCACAGGGTCGGTTATTCTGCCACAGTCGGAGCATGCTGTTAATGCATGCTGAGCTGAGCATGCGCAGATCAGTGTACTTACAGTAGAAGACTGCGAGCAAGCAGATAAGTATTTTTATTGCAGAAAAGGTATAGCATGTCTCTTCTGCAATAAAGACCTGCCTGATCACATTTGTTCACTACTTACACTTGGTTCCACTTTAAATATGATGGCTGCATTTGTTATATTTTAGGCCTCATTTACACAGGCATACCGATCAATACACTCATGCAAAAGGCTATGTCCTCCTGTGGAGGATGTACAGGCAACCTGCTTAACCCCTTCAAGCCTAAGCTTTTTTCTGACACTTGCTGCTTACAAGTTAAAATCAGTATTTTTGCTAGAAAATTTCTTGGAACCCCCAAATATTATATATATATATTTTTAGCAGACACCCTAGAGAATAAAATGGCAATCGTTGCAATATTTTATGTCACACTGTATTTGTGCAGCAGTCTTTCAAATGCATTTTTTTTTTAAGAAATATACTTTCATGAATTAAAAAAAAAAAAAAAAACTGTAAAGTTAGCCCATTGTTTTTTGTATAATGTGAAAGATGATGTTATGCTGCGTAAATAGATACCTAACATGTCATGCTTTAAATTGCCCACGCTTGTGGAATGGGGACAAACTACGGTACTTAAAAATCTCCATAGGCGATGCTTTAAAAATGTTTAACAGTTAACAGTTTAGAGTTACAGAGGAGGTATAGTGCTAGAATTATTGTTCTCGCTCTAACGTTCACGGTGATACCTCACATGTGTGGTTTGAACACTGTTTACATTTGCAGGCGTGACTTACATATGTGCTTGTTTCTGTGCACAAGCACTGAGGGATGGGGTGCTTTAACCACTTGTCGACCACCCTCCACAGTTACAATTGCGGCAAGGTGGCTCGGCTTTGCGAATCGCCTTACTGGTACGGCGATCCATGCACTAGCTTTCGTGGGCGTGCGTGCACCGATTGGCCAGCAGGGGAGCCAATCATCGGGTCTGGCGGACTCGATGTCCGCCGGCCTCCTGCGATTGTTCCCCGCAGAGAACGGGGATCTGCTTCTGTAAATGAGGCAGATCCCTGTTCTGACGGGATGAAACACAAATCTTGTCTTTCTGCTATGCAGGAAGATGGATCTGTGTGTTGTACCAGTGAGTCCTTACAGTGTTAGTAAACACACAGAGGGAACACAGTTAACCCCTTGATCACCCCTGATGTTAACCCCTTCCCTGCCAGTGTCATTAGTACAAGTCGCTGGTTCCCAAAAAAGTGTCAAAAATGTCAGTTAGGTGTCCGATCTGTCCACCACAATGTCACAGCCCCGCTAAGAATCACCGATCACTGCCATTACTAGTAAAAAATAAATAAATAATAAAAAGGCCATAAATCTATCCCCTATTTTGTAGACACTGTAACTTTTGCGCAAACCAGTCAATATACGCTCACTGGGGGTTTTTTTTTACCAAAAATATGTAGCAGAATAAATATTGGCCTAAATTGATGAAGAAATTTGATTTTTTAAAAAAAAATTTTATTGGATGTTTTTTATAGCAGAAAATTAAAAATATTGTTTTTTCCAAAATTGACGGTCTTTTTTTGTTTATAGTGCAAAAAATAAAAACTGCAGAAGTTATCAAATACCACCAAAAGAAAGCTCTATTTCTGGGGAAAAAGGACATCATTTTTATTTGGGTACAATGTTGCATGTCCGTGTAATTGTCAGTTAAAGTAACGTAGTGTTTTCTCGCAAAATGGGCCTGGTCATTAAGGGGGTAAAACCTTCCAGGGCTGAAGTGGTTAAATGATTTTTTCCTAAGTATTTATTTATTTTTTTATTTTTTACACTGTCCCTTTACTTTTATTTTATCACTTTTATTGTTGTCACAAAGAATGTAAACATCCCAAAAGTCACGTGTCAGGTATTTTTTTGGAGGGATCTATAAGACCTCAAATCCTTTGGCTGTTTTGAATACAGTCATTTTTTTAAATCTGGCGCCTGTAAGGCTCCAGTAAACAGGAAGGGATGTCATGATATTGCTTCAGGGTTACAAGATCCGAGACCCGATCAGCCGATTCCGGCCTCCCGTTCCCTCCCGCTGCTTGTAATAACAGCCTGGTTAGCTGCATTGGTTGTCATCACAAGAGAGCCGACCATCGGCTCTAAAAAACGGTACTGGGGTGATGCCTGCAGCTGCATATCATCCCGCTACAACCAGTTGAAGCAGAAGGCCGCATATTTGCATTACGTTGTCGTGAAGCGGTTGGATCAATGACAGGAGGTTGCCGTGGTGTGACCAGTTAAGGCACCAGCCATTTGATTACTTGATATTTCAGAGCAGAGCACAAGCAACCAACAGTTATCATTCACAGCATGCCTTGAAACAGTTGAATTGATGGGTTTAGTTCCTCTTTAATTTATATTTGTCTTTTTTTTTTTTTCTACGTAATTTCCTTTTATTTTTCCTGCCAATTTGACAATTTTTGTCACTTTAAAATATCATTAGGCGTATTCACATATCTGTAAAGCCACATCAGCAGCACACTGAATGCAAACCAGCAGTTCTGTTCTGTATCGTTGGGGTTGATTTACTAAGCTCTGAGGAAACATTCGTTAAGCTCTTAGGGAAAATGAGTGCAACTGCATTTGTGAAGTGCACAGTCCTTATGCCTTTAGTAAATCAACCCATTATGCTGCAGTCCATAATAGTGGATACTTGTGGTGCCCTGAGAAAAATCAATCTCAGACTCCTGTATGTAAAACTTTTTGATGGCATCGGTGTTAAATCAGTTTTAGACCCTTCTGAGATTAAATTCATTGAAGGGTGTAGTTGACCTCCTCTGGGGCTGATTGTGACCTGCTTCAAGTGGATTTTGCATCTCTGTAGACTGTCTGACACGTGGTAAAGCCTGTCAAGAAAGGCCTTTACATCGAGTGCAGCGATAGATGTCCTCTTCATTTTCATTATACAAAGGCAAACTAAATGTGATCTTTCTGGATCAGGCAAGCAGCTCTGAATAATACCATAGTTAACTCCTATATGCATATGTCATGTGTTTATAAAAGTATGGATATATATGAAGAAGGAAAAAATGGCACTAACTATTACATGTTAAAAATTGTTAAGCTAATATAAAGTGCATATTTTAAAACTGCTGATAAAAATAAAAATAAATATAATGTGTGTGCAGAAATATGTATAGGTAAAGTGCAATGTGCTAAGAACATTCATAATATACCACGTATGAAAAGTGCACTGTGCTCTGAACATTAATACATTTCATCAAACATCCAAAGTTCATATGTGTGTTAAATCCATATAAGATGTAATAAATAACAAAAAAAAGCATGTGTGTTCTCCTTTAAAGTGCAAGCTGAAAATCCAAAAAGGTGGCAAATGAATCCAACACTTTAAAGTCCATATATATACACTTACAATCAGAAATATTCAACCCCCTCACCTCAATAGACAATACACTGATGTTGATAATGAAAATAAATGAAAAAAAAAAAAACTCGTAAAATAACAAACAATATTTATTGATACATATTTGGGTTATTTTGTCAACAGAAGGTATCACGTTCTTCTTCAAAATGACTTGGTATTTCTGGGAATCCATGATGCCAGGTACACAATCAAGATTGCCAGTTCCTGCCGCAGAAAAACAGCCCCACATCATTATTGACCCACCTCCGTGCTTGACAGTGGGGATGGTATTCTTCTGGTCATAAGCCTGACCTTTTGCACGCCAGACATACCGCTGGTCCATATGTCCAAAAAGTTCCAGTTTGGTTTCATCAGTCCATAGAACTGTCTCCCAGATCTCTGTAGTTTTGCCCAAATTCCTCCTGGCATATTCTAGTCTACTCCTGATGTTCCTTGAGGTCAAGAGTGGAGTGCGTCTTGGGGTCTGGCCATGAAGTCCTTGATTATTCAGTGCACGTCTTATAGTTGCCACTGAACTTGTACCAGCCTTCATCATGTTATCCTGTAGCTGTCTTGCAGTCACACAGGGGTTTTTCATTGCTGTCCTGACTAAGTTGCTAAGGGCCCTTGATGAAATTGTGAGAATTTCAGCTCCACTTCAGGCCATAAAAACTGTCAGAAAGCTTTAGAAACAACAATATTATATAGGGATTGAATAATTGTGACATGGCGATCTTAACAAAATATACTGTTACACACAAATACTACATCATACATTTTCTGTGTTGATTTTATGTATCACTAAACTCAATAAGAAGCCATCCAAAGCAGAATCCTGCACTTTGAAAAGATTTTTATTTATAAATCCTTAAAACTCTTAAATTAAAAAACTATAAAATTTCTGATTGCAAGTGTATATATAGTCCATTTTATAAAGAAGATACATTCGGGAATATCCAGATACAATCCCCACAACACCAGAGGTAATATAGTTCTTGAGGTTCCCTTAGTATACAGTGGAAGAATCCGCTAGGTGACTAGTGCAATGCAAACCACAAAATTTGTGCAGGGATGTGAACGTCACTCGTGCTTCCCTCAGGTCCCCACTTACCAGATGATGGCACCCCTGCAGGGGTAAATCACATATAAAAGTATGAATAGCCCAGTGTGAGAAAAAACACAAATAGCTCGATAGATATCTGCTCTAAATACTAATGATTTTAAAGTTATATTAGAACTGTAATAACTGCAGTATTCAGTTTATTTTTTATGTTTACCAGTTTCCAAACTTTCAATTAACACATTTTGGATTACTTTAATAGATATAATTTTAGAAATTCTCATTTAATACAGGGTGTTTTTATACACTCTGTTTTCAAAGCATTATGGGTCTTCAGATAAGACAACCCAGAAGTAGCTGATTACTTGCAGACTGTCTCTCTGGAAATCCATACTGGAGGGGGCAGATACAGCATTCAGCATTGCTTGTGTTCTGATAGAGCTGAACAGCAAGGGATCAAAATACATTCCCTATATCAGTAAGATGTTTCCCTTCCTGTAAAAATATGTAGTTGGCTACAATTACCTACACATGGCAAATCTGAAATACATCTTTTTTAAGTAAAGTGATACAAAACGCTATACATTCCCTTAACCTCCCTGGCGGTATGATTATTTCAGATTTTTGGTGCTGAAAGCGGTACGATTATTTTGCACGGAAATTTGGTGTTTTATATTGTAGGCCTGTAATTCTGAGGAATAACTCACTTAATTCTGTCCAAACAAGAGTCTAGTAGACATCCCGGGTATGATAAAGTTTGAAACATGAAATCATAAATTATAATATAATAAATAACTATAAATAATTATCAGAAATAATAACGTAATAGTAATAAAATGTATTCAATAATGTAATCAAACCAAAAACACTGAAATTTGCTCATTTGCAGAATTGTCGCTGTCGTCACTTTCAGTGTCTGATGATAAATTTCCCCAAAAATCAGTATCACTCAATTCTGCAAATCATTCTTATTTACTATCGGTGCTTTCTAGCTGATAAAAAAAACACTTTTGATGTAAAGGGACACTTTTTGGTTGCTATGGACATTCTCATGTTTCCAGACAGAAAGAATGACATGTATAATATAAAAGTGCATGCAGGGCTCTGGGCAAACCACTAGGGACAAAGGGGATGTGAAATGATTTCATACAGCAATGTAATCTGTAAGATTACAGTGTACTGTATGTTTACTGTGTGTTTCACTATTTGAATTTCCCGCCGGTCTCCGTCCCTGTGCGATGCGACGCTCGCAGGGAACGGAGCCCGGCACACAGAGGCATCGGAACATCGCTGGATCCAGGGGACAAGGTGAGTAACCCAGCCTGGATCCAGCAATGCAATCCCAAGTGTGGCTCGGGGTTACCGCTAATGGTACTGAAATTCCACCCCGAGCCACACTCGGGATTACCGCCAGGGAGGTTAAAAAGCAATAGTTGCACCCCAACCGCACGCTCACAGAAAAACAGAACAAAACATATGTGACAGCTGGCAGGTAAAGACGCCTGGTTGTGTGCTGGATGGCAGGTACATCTGCCCAAGATTCAAAGTGTATACAGACTTATACTACTAGGGGGAGTGCTGAGTCTTGCAGGGGTAGAGGTAATGAGTCCAGCTGGGTTGAGCTGGCTCATTAAGACCTCTATATAAACTCCCAGCAAGCATAGGTGAGTGCTCCACTCTGGAACCAGCTCTGTGACCATAGACTGGGGAGGGTAACATCCTGTACACAGTAAGGCCTGTGTGGCTGTGTATCCTGCAGTGAGAGATAGGAGCTTTGTACAGGAGTAGGCTGTACCCAGCTGAGAGACAGGGAAACCTATTGTGCAGTCAGTGGCCAAGTGGCCTAGAATTTATTTTGTTATTTGTTTTTGTTTTGCTGTTTTTCACATTGTGACTAGTGAGAATAAACTACCTTTTTTGTTTTCACCTGAAACTGCTGTCTCGCTGTGCCTAAATTGTGTAGTGAACCCTTCCAGGGGGTCAAACACAACCGCTGCCGAGCTAACCCCCCTACACATAGAACAGTTTGGTAGGAATGCAAGTGCCTGTATACAATACCGATGCAACTTTGCTGTTTATCTCTGTTAGGTCACAACTAATTAGCTCTACTCAAGCTGCTGTGGAAAGAGATTGATAATATTAAAGATAAGAAATGTAAAACAAGATGCAATACATTATTTTACCGTTATGCTACAGTAGAATTCCACCTGTATTCTATTATAAATATGTTTATATGTTCAACAACCAATGGATTGTGTTGTTAGTTTTGCAGGTAACCTTTACTTATTAAAGAGTTAGGTGGGATTGGCCGTCAGTGCATTTGCTATTGCGCAGCTCAGAGAATGAAATACTGGCTGCAATGATTGTTTAGGAAGTGTCTGATTCCCTTTGGACATTGCTTAAGAGGATTTTGTCAGAACTCAATTTGCTGCTTCATCGTCTTCTTGGCCAGTAACAACTGCTGAGGCAGAAGGTAAACATTACATGTAAACGTGCGCGATTAGATAAATGATGGCTGGCAAAGACATAAATCCTAATAGAAATAAAAAAGTATTGATCATTGGCACAAATCCACAGCAATCTGGTATTGACCAATAACATCCACTGACTTATGATCTTAAATTACTGACAGTGCTTGTCATCTCCCTGTCAACAGAGATTTTTGAAAGTGTCTTAGTCCTAAATAAGTGAAACTGGTTAATACATACTATGATATATTGCTTCTGTTACCCAGTGACTCTCAATTTTGTTATAGCCTTTATGCTTTTAATCATAATCTAAGGAAAAGGAGTTTGTGAAGGGCCTGCACATGGCAGGCATTTAAACGATTGGTTTGAACAATTACATTTGCCATCTTCTTTATATGGATCCGCGTTTAGAGGGACATACTTTAGAGGTTTGTTGTAAAATTGATTGAATGAAAGATGGAGATGTTTCAGTCAGTAAGATGTTTCCTTTCATTTTTGAATCTACCTAGAAAATTTGCAGTTTTTTTAGTAATAACTATAAGCATCACTGCCACTTCCTTTGGGGGGGAGGGGCAAAATGTGGGGAAGAAGGGGGGAGGAAAGGGGAAGGGAAAGAAGGGAGGGGAAGGGGAAGAGGGGGGGAGAGGAGGAGGAAAGAGAAGAATGGCACGGGGGAAGAGGCAAGGAGGGGAGGAGGGGAGGGGGGGATGGGGGGGATAAGGAAAAGAGGAGGAGAGAAAGAAGAGATAGATGATCAGGTTCATAGGTAAGCTGTTTTGAACCCATTGCCTTTTCCCAAACAATGTACTGTTACTCGTATTACCCATGAATTAGGTGTACATCCCTTGTCTGTAATTTTTGTTCTGCTTTGTAAAATATGTTTTATGTTCTAGACCTCCTTCTAGACCTCCTCCTGATGAAGCGGTATTAATGCCGCGAAACATGTAGAGGAATTACGTCCTACCTTAACCTACTAAATTTGGTCCCCTACATTGGAGCATACAAAGTATCAATATACTTACATAAGACACCGCTGTTTTTATTGTTCTTTTTTCTGAACATGAGAAATGTGTTCATGCCATGTATTTTACTATTTTTGTATTTAAATAAAGTATATTTTTACATTAATCTACACTATTCGTATGGTACCAAGATTCCATTTCTTCCCCCCTCCCCCACTTTTAGAGACTAGTTTTTTGGGGACCTGTCTCTATTGTTTCACCTTTTGAATTACTAGGATGATGGTACCCCCTACCTACCATACCAATTCTCAATCCAACTGAGGCCTTCCTCATTCTCTCCCTGACAGAGATGGGCTTTCTTTCTTCTTCACATTACTTGGCCAGTGGGAGCATGTTGTTGTTTGAAGAGATGTTCTATTATTTTTATGCTTAAAAATATTTTGGACTGGTCTTATTTTGTTCCTTTTTGTATAGGAAATGGGATCCCAGAGCATTGAGGCCATCTTAAATCCATACATAACTAGCAATCAAATATGAACAGTTTAAGGGACAATTTCACCTTCATGCCATGTGAATTGTCCTTTAGGTTTAGGTAAACCCCCATTTTTTTGAGTGCAACCCATCTTGTAAAAATACTTGCCTTCTTCATCTCCATTTTTGTGTGAAGTCCTTGCTGGCTTCTCTTCCTGCTGCACACCCGTGCTATGACCCATTCATTCTTATGTGTAAACTGCACTTATGGTAGCCTCCAGCCACAGGGTCCAGAATGTGCATATGCAGTATGAAGAGGACTGAACCAAGACCTTTTCCTTGAAAAGGTTGTACAGTATTGGACAGGGTCATACAGTGGCGATTGCAAATGAGAAGATAAATATTTTACCAGATAGGTTGCAATCAGAGAGGTGTGGGTTACTTCATCAAATGTAAAGTTGTCCTTTAAAGCATTCTATGGTTATTAGTAGGCTGTATGTGCACACAGGCACAATCCAACTGACAGAATGTGATAATACAGACTATCACACATCAAGCAAACCTTCACTGATCTTTGGGGAAAACTGTAGCAACTGGCCCAAAATATTTCAATTGGCCATGTGCTATCACCACCAAGGTCAGTTGGTTAGGGCTGCCTGGTACTGTGCTCTTGTTCATTTAAGAAAATACGACATAGGAATAGGAATGCCATTCCCATGAATACCTAAAGATTAGATGGTGTAGCTTGATCAAGGTAAAGACATAAAAATGACAGATCAGTATTGAGTGTATTAGAAGCAAAGTGTATTTTTTAAATAACACAGATTGCTGTTGATATGATGTATGGTGTGAACTGTACACTGAGGAGGACAATCCGCTTTGCTGTTAATTCCACTGTCTTAGTTTTTTTAGGAGCTGTATGCCACTAAAATATTTAATAAAGACTGTCACTCAAGAGCTCCCTTTTTTTTTTCTCCAAAGTTCAGTCAGTGTTTCGACCAGTGCAATTCCACAAATTTATTATGTCTTACACCAGGCAATTACTGTCAGAATTTCCATATGTCTAGCAGCAAGGGCTGTAATTTGTATGGTGACACTTGATTGCACTTTTTCCAACAAATTCACTGATAATTTAGTGACCTTAAGAAGTATGACAGTTTCTGCAGTTATTTGTTTGAGCACATATTTTGCCTCCAGTTGATATAAACCTACAATAAAATCTTATGTTCACATTGAAGATAATATGAACTATTAGTAATGTCAGCCCCTACTCCGCTTTATATGTACACATGCGTTGACCCATGGCAATGTTTTTTATGGCTAATCATACCCTTCCCTTCTTCTCATCAAGGGCACAGCATGCCATCATTTCTTTTGTTGCATATACAGGGATGATTTCATACCCTAGAAAATGGACATTTTCCAAGGACCATTAATAGTAATCTAGTCCAGGCATTAAAACCAGTGTCCCAGTTATATGACCTTTAGGCAGTCTCAATGATGTCTGTACAGCGCATTCCTTTAGCATGCCAAATTCAGTATGTCTGATCATTTCGTGACCTTCACTAGTAAACTGGTGAACATGCTTATTATTTAAATGATGTGGGAGTTATTTGCTTTCAGTAAGAACTATACATTTGACATTTGGTAATGACTTTGCATATGATTCCACTATCAGAGAAACCTTTCACCCAACACAGGCATCTACCAGTCAGACAATATCATAGACATATCGCACAGACGGTTTATTGAAAAGCTTGCCTTATCTTTACACAAACCAGAACAAATGGGTATCGGCTCAACTGATAAACATTTTGTCTGTCATTGGCTTCCCATAGTGTTATGTAGGGTTGCCACCTCATCCCTTTAAACCTGAACACATATGAACTACTCAGGTTCTGAGGCTAATTTAATGCAGGTAAGGCACTGAATTTTATTACCACTTTAATCAGCCACAGAACCTGTGGAATTATTATGTGTTCGGGTTTAAAGGGATGAGGCGGCAACCCTAGTGTTATGTCACGACTGATCATTACAACTATTGCATAAATATAGCAAAACATTTGTGTTAGTATATGCCTCTAGTTATTACTGATGGTCAAAATGCTGACAACTCAGGCAATTCAGATGTTACTATTGTTATACAGGATTTATATAGCGCCAAAAGTTTACACAGCGTACGTTTTTATTTATTGGTATTAAAAAAATAGCATGGATGTATATTCCAATAAATGCCACTTGCAAACCACTGGTAAATATTTGCAGATGGCCTGCACCATTCTTAATGAAGTTATCCACTGGGTCATTTTTGCTAATCTAGCACCATATATTTAGTTGTTAGATAATTACTTTTGCGTCTCCCACACTAATTTAATGTGCCGTGCTTCTAGCATGTGCAATAAGCAGAGCTGTGCAATTAGTAAAGAATGGAGCAGCTCCTTATGTATAAAACTCTGGTGATTGCATGTGATCATTAAGTTTAGACCACTTTAAAGTATACCGGCAGTAGACTTTCTGCTGAAAAGAAGCTTCATACACCCCTCAGTACAAAAAAAAAGTCCATTTCGACATTATGAAATATACTAGGGCTAAGCAAGAAAAAGTCTTTGAAAAAATAGCTCAATCAATTTTAATCAAAGTGCAGACTTATATCTTGTAATTTATTTTTTTGGATAGTTTGCAATTACGTATGTATATGGATTTGGTGTTACTTCCTTTTTTGAACTACGACACAAATGCAAGTCTTTGTGACTCACAATCATTAAAAACAATGTACTCCATGTGTTATTTCAACAGCTGTAAAGCAGTTAGGTAAATTCAGTGTAGTAGCTGCTTCAGCTTGCCTCTTTACATTTTCACATTAATCCAATAACCAAAAAAGATGAAGCTTTTAATTATATATGTCATGTTAAAATTACTTTAAAGCCGAATTGTAGGCTAAGATTTTACAGCTTTGGCAAAGTCAAGGAGTATAAACAGTTATTCCTGTGCTACCCCAAACCTTGCGCAGAAGCCCACTGAAGATCAGTTATGCTTACTCTTCCACCTGCTATTTGGAGCACTGTGGCTGTGATTACACAGAGGGTGCATCAGAGCACTAAAGATAGATCATTAATTACTTTTACCTTGTGCAGTGCACCTTTGTAGTGGTCCTCAGGAGCACTATTAAATGAAAGCAGTACTATTAAAAAGTTAATTATTTATGCGTGACTTGACCAAAAGCTTATACTACACTCAAGCCGGCCACATATGGGTTGAATTCTGAAAGAATTCTCTTTAGAAAATCTTAACTAAAAGTTTTCGTTCATATCTCCCACCATTTTTGGGCCCTTGCAACACCCGATTTTCATCGAATTTGAGTGATCGGGCATGTTGGAAATTTTTTGAAAAACAAAATTTCTAATCAATCATGGGAGAAATATAATTGAAAAAGAAATGTGCATGAGCTGTGACCTGGAAAAAAAAAGAAGATTCCCAGACACAAAATTATTTTCTGTAGCAACATGTGGTGAAATTAAAGGCTGGGTTGGTTGAATTTGTAAATCAATAGTGGCACCACCGGATTACAAAACTCAGGAAATTTCTATTTTTTTTAAAAAAATGAGTTTGAAATTCGACCCATGTATGGCCTGCATTAATCTGTAAGTTAAATATTTCAATTGTAAGTCAAACCATGTGCTTGCTAAAATCACACTTTATATTCCCTATAAAAATCACTTGTATTTAACCACTTCAATACCAGGCACTTACCCCCCTTCCTGCCCAGACCAATTTTCAGCTTTCAGCACTGTCACAATTTGAATGACAATTGCGCGGTCATGCAACACTGTACCCAAACACAATTTTTATCATTTTTTCCCACAAATAGAGCTTTCTTTTGGTGTTATCTGATCAACTCTGGGGTTTTTATTTTTTGCGCTATAAATAAAAAAAGACCGAAAATTTAGAAAAAAAAAGTTTTTCTTTGTTTCTGTTACAAAACGTTGTAAATAAGTATGTTTTCTCGTTCACTGATGGGCGCTGATGAGGCTACACTGACGGGCACTGATGAGGCAGTACTGATTGGCACTGATGAGGCATCACTGATGAGGTGACACTGATTGGCACTGAGGATGTGGCACTTATATGCAGCACTTATAGGTGGCACTGATAAGCAGCAATGACAGGCACAGATAGGTGGCACTGATATGCAGCAGTGATGGGCACTGATAAGCGGCACTGATGGGCACTCATAGGTGGCACTGATGGTCATTCATAGGTGGCAGTGATGGGCACTGATAGGCGGCACCGATAGGTGACACTGATGGGCACTGATAGGTGGCACTGATGGGCACTGACAGGTGGCACTGATAGGTGGCACTTGTGAGCACTGATAGGTGGCACTGATACATGGCACTGTTAGGCAGCATTGCTAGGAAGGCACTGGCGGGCATCGCAGATGGGCACTGAGTGCCATCCCTATTAGCAGTTGTCTGCCATGCCTGGTGGTCCTGGGTAGGCTTGCCTGGTGGACCTGGGTAGGCACCCTTGGTGGTCCTTGGTGGGCTTCCCTGGTGGTCCCTGGTTGGCCTCTCTGGTGGGCTCCCTGGTGGTCCTGGGTGACGATCCTAGGGGGGGCTGCACTGATAAACAATCAGCCCAGACCCCCCCCCCCGTCAGGAGAGCTGCCGATCGGCTCTCATCTACTCACGTCTGCAGACACGAGTAGAGGACTACTCACGTCCGCAGACACGAGTAGAGGAAAAGCCGATATACGGCTCTTCCTGTTTGCACTGTGATCAGCCATGATTCATCACAGCTGATCACGTGGTAAAAAGCTTCAGACAGAAGCTCTTTACCACAATCAGAGATGCGGTGTGTCAGACTGACACACCACACCACTGATCACCGCTCTAAACGCTGGCTTGTTATCCTGCTGGACGTCATATGACCAGGGCCGGCCCT
Organism: Glandirana rugosa; assembly: GCA_018402905.1. Classification (NCBI taxonomy): domain Eukaryota; kingdom Metazoa; phylum Chordata; class Amphibia; order Anura; family Ranidae; genus Glandirana; species Glandirana rugosa. Next base: position 474,740 of record BLSH010264468.1, read on the forward strand.
ACCATGGGTCCCAGTGGGTCTAGGCAGCACCTAGGCAGCACTTTGAGAGGGGCAGCAAATGGAACCACTGCCTTCTCTTCTATTTACCCAGCAAACTGATGACCAAGATTTTTTTTTCAGCAGTTTTGTGTGTCATGATGACAACTGCCCCCAGGCTTCTCCGCCTGCCTCTATACTACCCTAGCCTGCCTCTAGACTACCCTAGCCCGCCCCTGTACTGCCCTTGCCTGTCTATATACTACCCTAGCCTGTCTATATATACTACCCTAGCCTGCACCTATACTGCCCTGGCCTGCACCTATACTGCCCTAGCCTGCCCATATACTACCTTAGCCTGTCTATATACTACCGTAGCCTGTCTATATACTTCCCTAGCCTGTCCATATACCACCCTAGCCTGTCTATATACTACCCTAGCCTTCCCCCATACTACCCTAGCCTGTCTATATACTACCCTAGCCTGCCCCCATACTACCTTAGCCTGTCTATATACTACTCTAGCCTGTCCCTATAGTACCCTAGCCTGTCTATATACTACCCTAGCCTGCCCCTATACTACCCTAGCCTGTCTCTATACTACCCTAGCCTGCCTCTATACTACCCTAGCCCGCCGCTATACTGCCCTAGCCCGCCCCATGGAATTGAACATAATGGTAAGTCATATAATTTTGCATATGGTGCTGTTGCATGTAAAGCTGACTTCCTCATAAATGTAATTATAGTTTTGATTATCGTGATATAAAATAATGGATGTGGGGGCCTTTTGGTGGGCGTGATTTTTTTTTGTGATGGTGGGGGAGTTGCATTTTATTCTTGGACCCAGGCAGCACAATGTCTTGAGCCAGTCCTGCAAATGACGCCCAGTCAGGATAACTGTACCACTTCCCAGCCATCATTCTGCATATGGCAGTAAGGAAGTGGTTAATGCACATCTGTCATAGCCCTATGAAGTGTAAAATGGTATAAGGAATCCTGTTCTAGCAGTGATACCTACACCAAATGGTGCCCCCAGAGTACATTTGTGTGTGTTTTTTTATATTTTTGCAAGTGTGTGCTTTAGTGATGCACAGAAATTTTGGCCGTTGAATATTATTGGCTGAAAATAGGGTGTTCAGCATGCCGAAAGAAAAAAAAATGCCAATAATGGCTACCGAAAAACTGAGATTTTGATGCAATTTTACCTTGCCTATGGTGTGTTTTTTTTAAAGGTCATGTGACTCAAAAAATGCAGCAAAAATGTAACAAGGGTGCATTTTGATGGGTTCTTGCTGTGATTTCAATGCATTTCAATGGGGTGGTGCATTTTTGGTGAGGTTTGCTGAATATGCGCCAAAAATGCAGCAAGCAGGATTTTTAACACCGCAGGTGCAGATAATGGCCGACAATAAGTTCATATTCATTTAAATTCAGTCGAATATAATACAATGATTTATAAAAATAAATACTGTATATTTTTTAAAAACCATCAATTTCGGTTTCGGCTAAGTGCATCTTGAATTTTCGGTTTCGCCACCAAACTTTTCATTTCGGTGCACCACTAGTGTACTTTCATATTGTAATTATTTTATTAAGTATAACAATTTGCAAATTATCCACTACAGGGATAGACGCTCAGTTCACAATCATTCAGCATTTAGTAATTTAACCCTGTAGAACTGCATAGATAAACAGTAAAAGTAGGAAGAATTTGCCTGCATATGCAATAAGAATATATGGTTGCCCCAATGCAATCAAGGTGCTTAAAATGTTAACACAAGTTTATATCTAGCTGATCTCTTTCACAAGAATATCTTTAAAAAAATGAAAAGACTATCCATCCCTTTTAGCTGGGTTTTGTCAAATGGCTGCAGGTGGCTGGTGCTAACCACAGAAGCAGCAAGTCTTTAATCATTAAAATGGAGATTTAAACATGTCATGTATGTATAACTATGCATAGCGAGTTATTACAGATAAGTGTTTCTGAACAAAGAAAATCTGTTGTACCGGATGGAAATTCTTTTGTGTCTAGTTAAGATGCAGAAACCCATGTGACAAAAAAATCTTGTCAGGCGAAATAAACCAGGGGGCCGTTATAGTTACCTGTATTCACTAGAAGAATGGCAAGATTATCACATTTCATTTAACAGGTATTATAGTAGATTATATTATCTCTCTCTCTCTCTCTCTCTCTCTCTCTCTCTCAACCAAAAATCCAGAAAAAACACATGATGCAAATGTTATAAATTGAGTTGCAGTTCAGTGAGTTAAATAAGTTTTTGACCCCCAAGCACTTGTTGAAGAAACCCTGGTTGGCAAGCACAGAGGTAAGACATTTCTTGTAGTTAGTGACCAGGTTTCCACACTTCTCAGGAGAGATTTTGGTCCACTCTTTTTTACAGATATTCTCTAAATCCTTAAGGTTTCTTGCTCCTTCCATACATTTTCTATAGGATTAAGGTCTGGAATCTGGCTAGGCCACTCCATGACTTTAATGTGCTTCTTCTTGAACCACTCCTTTGTTGCCTTGGCGGTACGTTTTGGGTCATTGCTATGCTGAAAGACCCATCTATGACCCATCTTCAGTATTCTGGCTGAGGGAAGAAGGTTCTTATCCCAGATTTTACAATACATGGCCCCATCCATTGGCTCCTCAGTGTGGCAAAGTCGGTCTGTATTTTTAACAGAGAAACAGACCCAAAGCATAATGTTTCCACCTCCGTGCTTGACTGTACAGATGGTGTTCTTAGGGTCATAGTCTGCATTTTTTTCCCTCCAAACATGGTGAGTCCCCCTCCTCAAGAAGGCACATGTACAGTCATGCCAATGAACATCTAAATGATTTAGAGAAAAATGCTATGACCCTAAGAACACCATCTCTACAGTCCAAGCATGGAGGTGAAAACATGATGCTTTGAGGCTGTTTCTCTGCTAAAGATACAGGCGGACTTTGCCGCATTGAGGGGCCAATGGATGGGGCAAAGTATTGTAAAATCTTGGATGAGAACCTTCTTCCCTCAGCCAGAACACTGAAGATGAGTGGTGCATGGGTCTTCCAGCATGACAATGACCCAAAACATGCCGTCAAGGCAACAAAGAGGTGGCTCAAGAAGAAGCACATTAAGGTCATGGAGTGGCCTAGTCAGTCTCTAGACCTTAATCCTATAGAAAATTTATGGAGGGAGCTGAAACTTTGAATTACCAAGAGACAGTCAAGAAACCTTAACCACTTCCTTACTGGGCACTTAAACCCCCCTCCTGCCCAGACCAATTTTCAGGTTTCAGCACTGTCGCATTTTGAATGACAATTGCGCGGTCATGCGGCGCTGTACCCAAATAAAATTGATGTCCTTTTTTCCCCACAAATAGAGCTTTCTTTTGGTGGTATTTGATCACCTCTGCGGTTTTTACTTTTTGCGCTATAAACAAAACCAAGAGCGACAATTTTGAAAAAAGAACAATATTTTTTACTTTTTGCTCTAATAAATATCCAAAAATAAAAAATAAAAAAAAAATTATTCATTGAGTTTGGCCAATTTATATTCTTCTACATATTTTTGGTAAAAAAAATCGCAATCGGCGTTTATTGATTGGTTTGCGCAAAAGTTATCGCGTCTACAAACTATGGGAATTGATTTATGGCGTTTTTATTATTTCTTTTTTTTTTTTACTAGTAATGACGGCGATCTGCAATTTTTATCGGGACTTTGATATTGCGGCGGACATGTCGGTCATTTTTGACACTTTTTTGGGACCAATGACATTTATTCTGCGATCAGAAATTTAAATGTCCACTGATTACTGTATAAGTGTCATTGGCAGTGAAGGGGTTAACCTGCAGGGGGCAGTGAAGGGGTTAACAATGTTCCCTGGGTGTGTTATAACTGTGGGGGGGATGGGTTGGCCGGGACATAACAGATCTAACTGATCCCAGTGACAGGGATCAGTAGATCTGTTTGTCCCCCTCTCACAGAACGGGGAACCGCCGTGTTTACATCGGCGGTTCCCCGTTCTACAGCTCTGTAGGCGATCGCGGGTCAGGAGCGGACATCGAGTCCGCCCGACCCGCGGGCACGCCCATGCAGCGTGCGGCGGCCGCGCGCGCGCGCTGCCGCCTCCGCCCAGTGCACGCAGGGGGCGTGTAAAGGGGCGGACGTCCATGGACGTCCACCCGGATTTTCAAATCCGCGCTGTAGACGTCTTTCGTCTATAGCGCGGATCTCTAGTGGTTAAAGGAGAAGTATAACCAAAGCTCATTTGGCTGTTCTTCTCCTATGAATCACAGGAGTGTAATTCGTTTTGCACTCCTGTGACCCGTTTTCAGCAGAGAGCGCATGCACATGCTGCATCCACCTAGGTAAGTATTAATCTGAAAAAAAAAATCCTTTACTTCTCTTTTAAGAATTTAGAGAAGATCTGTGTTTTTTCTGGCTTTTTGGTTGCTATTCAGTCTTTATCATTTAAAATACACCTATGATACAAATTATAGACCCTTTATTTATTTTTAAGTGGGCAGATTTACAAAATCTGCAGGGGATAAAATAATAATTTTCCTGACTATATATATATATATATATTAAACATAATAGCTTTCTCTCAGAAGACCGCATCTCAGCTGTAGAAAAAAATCAACTGCCATGTAAGGAAATAACGGTGAAATCAGATATCATTGCTCTATTTAGCTTGTGGTGGCTCCCTATAGTCATTATTATCTTTGTTAAAAAGCATACCAATATACTGTATTTGCAATACCAGTATATTTTTTTTCAAAATGTAAATTACGTTATGCGACTGGCCTATAGAGACTAGCTCATCCAAGCCTGAGTGAGAATATAGCAGGGGATGCCTGTCTTATTAAAACTAAACAAGGTGTACATGTGTGCCCATGTGAAATACACACATACCTGAATTTTAAATACTATCTCCACAACTGGAGCACACATCCCCCACCTCAAAGAGCAGACAACCAAGGATTTCTATAGTATATAATATTCATTTAGTATTTTTTGCTAATTATTGTATTTTTTTATTTTTTGCTAATTGTATTTTTTTTAGATATGGAAATATGTCAATACAATGAGTTAAAAAAAAATCATCAGCATCCCAAATTGAATTTTCTAATTAGCCTGCATAATCTTACTGCTTATAAAATAGAAGAAATGACAATATGTATAATAATACATTTGACAGCATTTTATGATGCAATAAACTTGTCATATTTGTGGTTGTACATAATAAAAACCTGTTATGTCCCTTAAAATATGGCTATGTGATCGGGGAGCAATACATTCAATTTGTAATGTGGTTTCTTATTAATTTAATAATATACAATAATAAAATAGAAGCATATATCAACTGGAGCTCTTAATAAAAATAAGCTGTAGATTTTTTAATATATTTGTTTATTTATGGTGGTTAGTACTAAACAATAAAACATTTTAACCGCTTTAATCCTGGGCACTTTCAAACTCTTCCTGCCAAGGCCAATTTTCAGCTTTCAGTGCTGTTGCACTTTGAATGACAATTGCGCAGTCATGCAACACTGTACCCAAATTACATTTTTATCTTTTTTATTCACACAAATAGTGCTTTCTTTTGGTGGTATGTAATCACTACTGGGGTTTTTATTTTTTGCTAAATTATAGAAAAAAGACTGAAAATTTTAAAAAAGGCCAATTTCTCCTTACGTTCACTGACAGACGCAGCTCTTCATTGACTTTATGGGGTTTTATGTTCGTCCAACTAGGAGTTAACTAGGCAGGGAAAAGAATCAGCTGGCCCCTCCCCTGGGGGCCGTCCTCTCTTCCTACATCAAACCCCCTCACAGTATAGCTCTTCAGTTTCAATGCCTAGTTCGCAAGGAGTTGACCTGGCTTCCCTATAGGGAACTGCAGTCCTGATATGACCATTTATTTTATTTTTTATTTTTTACTGCAATCAAGATGATCTGCTATCAAGAAGCCGGTCGGGGCATAGAGAGTCCTGGAGCTCTGTACTTTCCCCGACCTGGCCGACATGATACGAAGCCAGTCCCGCTAAGGGGGACCCGCCGCATCTTACCCGTTCCGTGCGGGAGGCCCGGTGTGAAATCCCCCTGTTGGTCCCCTTTACGGATGCGCTTGGCAGGGTGACTTGGGCCTGCAGCATACCGCCGTCAAGGGCGCGAAGTCTGCTTCTGGTGGCTACCGTGACGTCGGACCGGTAAGTGAGCGCCCTATCTTCCCCCCGTCACAGGGTGTGAAGAGGGCCCGACGTCCGCAAAACTTGTGCGTTCGCGGTAACGACGCATTGTCCGGGGTAGCCACCGGTGGGATCAGCCCTCCATCTTGCCCCCCTGCCACTTCTCATCCGGATCGCCATGCGGCGATCGGCCGCCATTTTGCGGCGGACCGCCGCCATTTTGCCATAGCTGTGGACATTGTCAGTCTATGGGGCTTTCCCTCTAGCGTTCGGAGCGACCATTTTCGGTACTGCACGCTGTGTGTGAGGAGGATTCGGCCTCTAGTGCTTCCTGGCGGCCATTTTCACTGCATGCTCTGCATTTCTCCACGTGGCTGCAGCTTCTTTCTCTCCTCACAGGAAACGGCGCTGACAGGGGCAGCTCTTCAGTCGATCTGCGCTAGAAGGCAGCTGGAACTGCAAGTATAGCTGGGCTCCCTCCGGGTGCTGGTGGTGGTCGTCTAGCTGACTTCTCGACGGGGACAGTCGCGGCAAAGGACACTCCTCTCTTTCTTCGACGTCGGTGCACCTCTTTACGTCTCGTACGTCACTTTTACCGGCGGTCCTTCGTGATCTCCGGCTTAGGAGGAGTGTGTGTCGCACGTCATGGCTTTTACCAGCGAGGCTTGCGATCTCCCTTTCGGGGTATCTGACTGTTACAGGTGTCGATACCGTTTTACCGCCGCCAGGCGGCGTTTTACCGCCGGCTAGCGGCGTACCGCTAGGCCTACTCTTCACCGTCCCCCCGTTCTACCTCCCGACTAGGGTGGCCACCG
>BLSH010264468.1:496687-517090 GCA_018402905.1 Glandirana rugosa
GGTGGACCTATTCTCAAGGTCATCAATTCTGGCAATTGCAGTCTCAAGCTGGTCTTGCAAGAGTTGAATCTGGGCCGTGTTCTGGTTAGCCCTAGAGACTGTTATGTCCAGTTTGTTTTCAATGGCACCCATTCTATCCCCTAAGCATTGAAAGTCCACCTTGATGTCTCCAGTTATTTTAGCGGCCGTCTGGGCAAGGCCTCTCTCTAATAAGTCAGAGAACCTCTGGAACAAGTCCTGGGGGGGAAGAGAGGTGTCGTAGCCTGGAGTGCTGGGGGTGAGGGATAGGCGTGAGGGGGCTGGGGAGGGCCCCATGGCAGGTAGGCCGCAGCTTCCCATTGCTTGCGCCAGCAGGGATTCAGTGGAGGCTGGAGAGTGAGGGGAAGGTGCTTGTAAGGTCTCCTGAGCTGTGGGAGGATAAGGGAGGGAGGCTGGTGTAAGAACCCGGCGGGGTTCCAGTGGCATCTCCGCCGGCTGGACGCATGGAGAGGCCGCGGCGGCCATCTTGGTACACCCAGCCGCGGTTACCTCCGAGAAAAGAGGCCTCAGGTCCCTCCTGGCTGACGGGTTCTGCATCCGGGGGGGTCACCAAGTAATCAGGAGTCCCCCTGAGTGTAGCGGAGCTGGGGCAGCGGGCTCTTGCTAGCATCAAAGGCGCCGGACAGCCGGGGTGGCGCGGAGCTCCGGGCTCAAGCATCCATCTTGGAACTCCCGCGCATGCGCTCTCCAGCACCCATAGTGTTTTATGACTATAGCCACAACATGTTCACTTTACAGTGTGCTGGAGAATAAGCGTGAAACATAAAGCAGATTGCTGCTTCCTAACTACAGTGTTACAGTAACATTTTTTATGTTTCTGTAAAAAGATGTTAATATAATAATATTGGTGGAAACCAGTTTATAGAGGGTGAAGGGCACTTCTGGATCACTGCTGTGGCAAAGAGATTTGTCCTAATATAGGGAAGATGGACTGGATTTAAAACATGTTAAAGCACCAAGGCAGCACTCCCAACGAGCAGCATCACACTCTAAAGGAAACAGGGTAAAACACAAAGAAGGCGCCTCTAAGTTCAGTATTAACATTATTATTTAACCTCCCTGGCGGTATTCCCGAGTGTGGCTCGGGGTGGATTTTCAGTACCAAGAGCGGTAACCCCGAGCCACACTCGGGCATGCATCGCTGGATCCAGGCAGCGCTACTCACCTTGTCCCCTGGATCCAGCGATGTCCCCCGCCGTGTCTGCGGGCTGTGTCCGCCGCTCCGATGCCTCTGTGTGGCGGGCTCCGTTCCCTGCGAGCGTCGCGTCGCACAGGAACGGAGACCGGCGGGAAATTCAAAAAGTGAAACACACACTATACATACAGTACACTGTAATCTTATAGATTACATTACTGTATGAAATCATTTCACATCCCCTTTGTCCCTAGTGGTTTGCCCAGAGCCCTGCATGCACTTTTATATAATAAATGTCATTCTTTCTGCCTGGAAACATGAGAATGTCCATGGCAACCAATAAGTGTCCCTTTACGTCAAAAGTGGTTTTTGATCAGCTAGAAAATAGCGATAGTAAATAAGAATCATTTGCAGAATTGAGTGATACTGATTTTTGGGGAAATTTATCATCAGACACTGAAAGTGACGACAGCGACAATTCTGCAACTGAGCAAATTTCTGCATTTTTGGTTTGATTACATTATTGAATACATTTTATTACTATTATATTATTATGTTTGATAATTATTTTTAGTTATTTATTATATTATAATTTATGATTTCATTTTTCAAACTTTTTCATACCCGTGATGTCTACTAGACTGTTGTTTGGACAGATTTAAGTGAGTTATTCCTAAGAATTACAGGCCTACAATATAAAACGCCAAATTTTCATGCAAAATAATTGTAAAGCTTTAAGCAATAAATTCCAGACTCAGTCATACCGCCAGGGAGGTTAAATCAAAGGGTTAAAAACACTTACTAGAGTGTAGAGATAAACATGCACATCAATACTTCTGTGGGGGATGCACTCCAGCGCAAATAGAATCCTGGGTGTGGGTCCTGTCTGCAGTAATAAGTGTACAGCCCATCCGACCAGCGGGGGAGTATAAGGCAGAGAAGATCCTCAGATAGGAATCGAGCCAGGGGACCCCAGGAAACAGTTGTGCTGCAAGATACCATCACAGAGCGCCAAACCGGCTGCTGACGTCACAGGATGTGCACACGGGGCTGGCCTGGAATGCATGGACCCGGAAATACGTCATTTCTTGCAGATTTATGCTTACCTAGGTGGATGCAACATCGGTCCAATGCTGCATCTGTCCCCCACCGGCTCTAGCACTGAAAACCACACAATCAAACACGGCAGTTCACTTGATTCTCAAAGCTCCCCGAGCAGAGAGCTGGAGTGCTGGGCTGGGGAGGGGACGGGGTCGGCCGGCTCAGGCTCTTAGTGGCTCACTGAGAGGCAGAACCGGGTGCTGGTCCAGGCATATGGGCAGATCCCGAATCCAGTGTTGCGATCTTGCCTGAGCCTGGACTGGCTCTGTGACATCAGCAGCCTGTTCTCTGCTGAAAACGGATCACAGGAGTGCAAAACTAACTCTCTCATTAACCTTTGAGGCCGCTAGATGGGCAGTGTAAACTGTATGTAGCTGAGGTTATATACAGCATACTGCACTGTGTTCCGGGTGTGAGCCGATACCTTCCTGTCTCATACCCAGAACACAGAAAAATCTACTGCAGCAGCGCCCAGCCACTCAGAGCAAGCAATGTATTATATCAATGAATACAAAGCTTCCTCTGAATGGCTGAGTCAGAGGTTGTGACCTCATCAGCCCGCCTCTCTGACTCAGCCATCAGAGGAAGCTTTGTATATATTGATAGAAGACATCACTTGCTCTGAGTAGCTGAGCACCGTTGCGGTAGACTCTTCAATGTTCTGGGTATGAGACAGGAAGTCTCGCACCTGAAACACAGTGCAGTATGCTGTATGCAGCCTCAGCTACATACAGTTTATACCGCACATCCAGCGGCCTCACAGGTTAGTGAGGGACATCATTTGTTTGGGCCATTTTGGCCCAAACAAACTGTAAAGTGTGTGGAGTTTTTCATTATAGCTGGCTATACACTAGTAGATTTTCAAACAAACATTTGTAAGAACATCCGTACGAAAATTCTCAACAGTACATTCAAGAACATGGTGAATGTCATCTGAAAGTACTTAAAAAATGGCTTTTAAAGCAGTGTTCCCCAACTCCAGTCCTCCAACAGGTCATGTTTCAGGATTTAGTAATTACTAAGGCAGTGAAACTGATCAAATCACCTGTGCAAAATAATGGAAATCCTGAAAACATGACCTGCTGGTGGGCCATGAGGACTGGAGTTGAGGAACACTGTTTTAAAGGATAAGTTCACCTTTGGAATGTTACATGTTCTACCCATTTTTAGGGTGGAACATGTAACATATTCCAGCATCTGCGCCTTCTCCCCCCAATGCCCTCCCTGTGACAGCAGACGACAGATCCTCTCCCTATACCTGCTGTCTCAATTTGACCCCACGTGGCCATGTCATTCATTCACAGTTTCCTGTAGATGAATAGATTACAGGTACTGTCAGCCCTTGTGGGTGACGACTTGTAGTTCTCAATGAACTACAAGGGCGCTGGTGAGCATCCTCGTAGTTCATTGGTTTTCCCGCTCTCACGTAACTTTCTGCCTGTATTGGAGGTATGGGTAGACAGCTATACTGAGAGTCTGCACAAGCCAGACATTGCACCCACCATCACTCTGCAGTCTCCTTAGAAAGAAAAAAAAAATAAATGCACATTTTTTTACCAGCAAAAATGTGCATCTATTAGTTTTTTCAAAAGGTATACTTAGCCTTTAACATTCAGTTTTGGAGTAAGTGGACTTTCCCAAACTATATTCACTGTTACAAATTTAGAGTTTAAATTAGAGTTTGTTCCATCTGACTCCTTTAAATTTTTTTATCACTTCAAGGTAAAATTGAACAGCTATTTGATCCCACTAAATATTAGAAAATTGAAATTAAAATTTTCTAACAAAACATACCCGGCTTTAAAGCAGTATTAAACCCAAAAACAAACATTTATTACATAGCAGCTTACCAATTCTTAGATGTGATGGTTGTGTTCGTTTTCTTTTTTAGGCTTTCTTCTATTTTCATTTGCTGATTCAGCCAGCAAGTCTGTTTGTTTTTCACAGCACAAGTTTTCCAGCAGAATGTATCAGTTTATATGGATGAGACAAACCACGTAACACTGGCAGGGGTGATTAAAATGACCAGCTTTTATTTATTTGTGCAAATTGTTTATCCCAAAAGGAAAAACAGTTTGCTGTAACTGATTATAAAGTGTGAGCTGGAGTTTGGCTTCAATTTGTTAGTGCATCTAAATCTGCTAATACATTTAACACCCCACCCCAAACTGCCAATTCTGCTGTTTTCTGTGCCTCCTGTGATCATTCATCCAGAGTTGTAACTCAGTAATACAGGAAGTGTGTTATTAGCCAGATCACCAGAGGGAAAAAAGCCAAAGCTGAGAAAACGAATGCAGCCACCACATCTAATGATTGGTAAGCTGCAATATAATACATCTTTGGTTTTGGGTTTAATATCGCTTTAAAGGTTTCATATACTACCTTGCATTTGCTTAGGCCATCTGTAATAAACATACTATGCCTATTCTTTATTGTGTTACAAACAAATAGTTATTTTATCTGTTCCTTTTTGTTTTATTCATGTGCTGCATCAAGTACACATGTTTTATTGTGTTTTATAATGAGTGTCAACATTTTTATCTGCTTTGCAGAAAATAATAGACCTGATTTACTAAAGGAAATGTGCATATGCTATTGCATTCATGTCTCTGCAAACCCGAACAGAACATACAGTATGTCCTACGCACATGTGATGCACATGTAGTTGCACACAATTATGACAGCATGCAAGTGGCTAATTTACTACTACAGCAAGTGGTGACTTCACTACAATAACATTTAGATTTTTATCTATTTTTTTCTAATTGGCTATTGAAAATTTTCAGGAGGCATGCATATTTTATGTAGCTTGCAATCCTAAAGCATATACTTATGCTGCCATATTTGTTTCTTTAACTTAAAAATCTAGGGCTACAGCATACTCTTTCATTTTGTAACATCAGCATTGTAATAGCAATACAAACATCAGTTATTTTTTCAAAACCAATAAAAGCTTACTTTCATTATTACCTCCTTTCATGTTGTGAGTGCTGCCTGTCTGCTGGTCATCGCTGTCCACTACTTCCGGGATCCTCTGCATGCTTTGCAGCTTCTCCTCGGCTGTTTAGTGTACATTTCTAAGGACTACATATCCCATGGTACATTATTGTCTGTAAGCAGTGATTCCTATACTGATTCCACCTCCTAACACTCCTCCTCTCAGCACCTATGTAGATCAAAAGGCAGGCTCTGCGAAATGTGTGACACAGCAGTGCCTACTCACAGGGCATAGTGAATATGTGTTACAGAATTCAAGGAAGTAAATGTGTGTGATTCTTAATCATCATTTTGCTATAGGCCGGGCAGGACTTTCGTTGATCTGGGTGGAGGTCTCATGATGTCCTCCCGGATCGCGCCTCATGCGTGGCTGCGTGACCAGTTACAGCAGATCACATGCTGCGGCACCATCTGTCACCGGCTGTGTCCAATGCTGCCAGTAGCATGTGCCCAATCACAGCAAATCAGATTACAATTGTAAACAATGGATAGCTTCCATCCATGCCATCCATTGTGTACACAAAGACAGGCGTGCTGCGCTCACCGACATTGATTAGTGAGAAAGCCCATATTTAATTGCATCCACACGTGATGGGTGCCTGAAGCCTCGATGTCCTCTCAACATCCATCCATTAGCACATAGTGTAGAAGAGGCGGCACTCCAAAGTTCTTGCAAAAATGTATTAAGGCATGTGCAAAATAAGGTACAGAAATTGCAGGCGCGTTTCGGCATACAAGCACCTTGATCACAGCTCACAATGCAAAGATAAAATAAGCAAATAAATAAGGACTGTTTGACCTGGAAGCAACACCCACTCATTAGCAAATACAATCCAACTGAGTGTAGAGAGCAGCAAGCATCTTGGCATGTGTCAATGGGCGGGTGTTGTAAGGACAATTCATTGTGTACAATTGTGTTGCTAGCTGTGATTGGCCACAGTGAATACATGGTACAGGCAGGGCCAATCACAGCCCATCTGTATCACGTGATTAGCTGTGGCTAATCACAGCTAATCAACAAAATACACTGAATGAATCGGTTTCATTCAGTAAAAATTCTTAATTATACCAGTGAAATTCACTGGTATAAATAATCATAATGTGTAAAAATATCCTAGTCACCTCCCCAAAGTAGTACAATTTCATTATTGTAACACTGTATTGCTCTAGCCACAGTGTGTAAAAAAAAAAATTATTGACTATTCATTTTTTTTTTTACATACAGTGCCTTGAAAGAGTCTTCATACCCCTTGACATTTTCCACATTTTGTCATGTTTACAACCAAAAACGTAAATCTATTTTATTGGGATTTTATGTGGTAGACCAACACAAAGTGGCACATAATTGTGAAGTGGAAGGAAAATGATTAATGGTTTTCAAATTTTTTTTTACAAATAAATATGTTAAAAGTGTGGCATGCATTTGTATTCAGCCCCTCTTTACTCTGAAACCCCTAACTAAAATCTAGTGGACCCAATTGTCTTCAGAAGTCACCTAATTAGTTAACAGAGTCTACCTGTGTGCAATTTAAATACAGCTGTTCTGTGAAGCCCTCAGGGGTTTGTTAGAGAACCTTAGTGAACAAGCAGCATCAACACACCAGACTAACACTGCCCATCACCCTGAACACACCATCCTCACCGCGAAACATGGTGGTGGATGATTTTCTTTAGCAGGGACAGGGAAGCTTGCCAGAGTTGATGGTAAGATGGATGGAGCAAAATACAGGGCAATCCTAGAGGAAAACCTGTTAGAGTCTGCAAAAGACTTGAGACTGGGGCGGGGGTTCACCTTCCAACAGGACAACGACCCTAAACATACAGCCAGAGGTACAATGGAATGGTTAATCAAAGCATATTCATTTGTTAGAATGGTCCAGATGAAGTCCAGACCTAAATCCAAATGAGAATCTGTGGCAAGACTTGAAAATTGCTGTTCAGATGCTCTCCATCCAATCTGACAGAACTTGAGCTATTTTGCAAAGAAGAATGTGCAAAGCTGGTAGAGACATCTCCAAAAAGACTTGCAGCTGTAATTGCAGTGAAAGGTGGATCTACAAAGTATTGACTCGGGGGGGCTGTATACAAATGCACGCCACACTTTTCAGATATTTATTTGTAAAAAAAATTGAAAACCATTTATCATTTTCCTTCCCCTTCACAATTATGTGTCACTTTGGTCTATCACATAAAATCCCAATAAAATACATTTATGTTTTTGGGTGTAACATGACAAAATGTGGACAATTTCAAGGGGTATGAATACTTTTTCAAGGCACTGTACTGTCACCAGTCAGTGTCTCTGATCACTGCCATACCTGTTCTATGATAACACTGTACTGCACTGGTGACAGTATGTAAAAAATAACCAATTGTGAAACAAAAAAAAAAATGTATTTCTTTTCAAAAAAATTGTGACAAAAAATTGCAACTTTAAAAAACTCACTAAATACCTTGGACTTTCTGCTTTCCAAAAATCGTCATTTGGGGGCTATTTGTAATGTCCAGGTGTTTTCAGGCCTCAAAAAATGAGATAGGACATCAGTACATCAGGATTGATCGAGTTTCAGATATACACCATCGTTTGTGAACTCTATAAGTTTTCTACAGTCTAAGTAATATACACTGATTTGGATTATTTTTACAAAAAAATGCAATGTACATAAACGCCGGGTGGGAAGCAGTTAAGTGGAGATGCAATTTATTGCATAATTGCTTGCACTGATAAAATGTCTGTTATGTTCTGAATTTTATCATAAATAGCTTTTAAACAATAAGGACATGGTTGCCAACATTTGAATATAATTAGGAAAAGCTATTTAAAGAGAACAAGAGCAAAATGCACACCATCTACCTACCGCTAGCTTGTGTGGCCAAAACGTTTGTATCACTTTATGTCATATGGCTTGTAGCGTAGTACCTTTACCCCTTTGCTTTTCTGTACTTTTGACAGTGGCCAGGTGGTACACGGAAGAGAACGTGGGGGTAATTTAAGCCCCATTACTGGTGTCATTGCATTATTTTTAAAGTGATACTAACATACAATGTTTGATTCACATTATCCCTTCTATATACAATATGTATGTAGATCATGTCATTGTTTTTAATTGAATATAAAAAATCATCTGAGTACCTTATTTTACCACTTTAGCCCCGGAAGGTTTTACCCCCTTATTGACCAGGCCATTTTTGGGATACGGCACTACGTTATTTTAGCTGGCAATTGCGCGCTGTACCCAAATAAAAATAATATCATTTTTCCCCATAAATAGAGCTTTCTTTTGGTGGTATTTGATCACGTCTGCGCTTTTTATTTTTTCCGCTATAAATAAAAAAAGACCGTCAATTTTGAAAAAAAATATTTTTTTATTTTCTGCTATAAAACACATCCAATAAAAAAAATTTAAAAAATGTAATTTCTTCATCAATTTAGCCAATATATATTCTGCTACATATTTTTGTTAAAAAAAAAACCCCAATAAGCGTATATTGGTTTGCGCAAAAAGCTATAGTGTCTACAAAACAGGGGATAGATGAATGGCATTTTTATTATTATTTTTTTTTAATAGTAATGACGGTGCTCTGCGGTTTTTAGCGGGACTGCGACATTGTGGCGGACAGATCGGACACCTAACTGACATTTTTGACACTTTTTTTGGGAACCATTGACATTAATTGACATTATTAAAGTGGTCAGTTCTAAAAATATGCTTTGTACTATTGGCACTGGCAGGAAAGGGGTTAACATCCGTTGCAATCAAGGGGTTAACTGTGTTCCCTCTGTGTGTTTACTAACTGTATGGGGGAAGGACTTACTTGGACAACACACAGATCCGTCTTCCTGCATAGCAGAAAGACAAGATCTGTGTGTCATCCCCTGTCAGAATGGAGATCTGCCTTGTTTACACAGGCAAATCCCCGTTCTGTCTCTGTGGGGAACGATCGTGGGTGGCTGGTGGACATCAAGTCCATCGGACCCGCTGATTGGCTCCCCCGCTGGCCAATCGGTGCACTGGGAATCACAGGGAGATGAATACTTCATCAATTACCATCCTATATCTCACCCCATGGTATTTAGCAATATGAGGGCATGGAGGAGGAGAGAGGGAGGGGGAGTGTCATTTACCACTGTTTATGCCCACATGTGTCACTCTATATTCACATATACTGTACAGATAAGAAAAAGGAGGAAATTAACAGCTTAGATGGGAACTGAAACTGGAGCATGCTCAGTAAATGTCAATTGCTGGTCTACAGAATCTCAAAGCTGCAGCGGGGATACAGACAAGGAGGAAGGGACAGTGAACAGCAGGATCAACAAGGTTTTTTGCAGTCTACATAAAACAAATGCTCTAGTCTATTGGATGAGTGAGTACGAACAGCATGACATACAGCATGTATTGACAGTTTTTCATGATTTGGGTTTACTAACACTTTAACTCCTAGTGGGAGCAAAAATAAACCCCAGCATTGGTGCTTAGTGGCAGTAGTATTAAAGCTCCCCCTTTTATTGGTGGACAGTGGGGAAGACAATTAAACCCCCACCCCCTTTAATAGGTGGTCAGTTGTTTTCCTTATCTGATCACTCGCTCCCATGTTGTTGCCTCTCTCCTCACTATGTTAGATTGGGATTATAGTCCTACTGTTGTGCAGAGATCACGCTGCCTGGCAGTACTGCGTTTTTTCCTGTGCCGACTCACAGAGCATTCCAGCATCCAGCAACCTGCTGCCACTCTGCACTGGTGCCAAATGTCCTGGGTCTAGTAGGACAAAGACACTACAGAACAGTGTCCCAAATGCTAGGACTGTCCTGCAAGATCCAGGACACTTGGCAACTATGACTAGTCTAATTTTGTAAACATTTCCAAATGACTGGCTTCCATCTAACACTTTTATATGGGTGAAATAAGCTGCATACATACATGACACATCTTTACATTTAAAGCACAGCTATGATAATAACAATACTGTACGGCATATTGCCTTTAAGCTTGCTGGGCAACAATGAGAAAATGTGAAGTTACATTTTCAAAAGAACTAGATGCTATAAATATATTTCTGAAATACAATGCCTTTTGCTATTCCCCCGTGTATTTGTGGTCTGATAATGAACAAAACACTTTTAATAATCCATACTTCTGGTCAATGTGTGACATAGAAAACCAGCAGTCTCCATTACATGAAGACATCCCTTTTGTGTCTGGGTGTTGATAGATGTAATGACAAGCCACTATTAGGTGAGCCACTAATAGATTCTCACTAAAAGCTTTTACTCTTCATAGAGACTACAGATTAAAAGCTGAGGCAAAACATAAGAGCTGACTATCAAATGGCTTCATGTCATAATTTCTCACTTTGCCATAAACTGAGGGCCATTAGATCAGTTTATCATTTGATATGTAAGAACAGAAGGATGTTGGAAGTAAATATTTTAGACAACAACGTCCAGTGTAAGTGGGTTCGCTGTATATGAACCAATTTAATATCAGAAATTGAATGTGGAAAATGTATAAATATGTTACCGAGAAACATTTAAATATGGCAAATTGCTGGGGCATTTCGTGTTCACATAAAGGGTTAAGGCTCATACTCACAAGTGTAAAAAAAAAAAAGCTAGGTCCATATCCGTACCGTGTATAGTGTATTATGGATCTGAATGCTGCAGTTTTGTATATTATGGGTCCGTACACACAGCTTTGTTGGGCTCATTAATCACGCCATGTGTTCAGCTGCATAAAATCAAGAATAAAATCCTGTGGCCGCGGTCAGTGTTTCTGCATAATTTACTGTACATGTGTATGCATGTAAACGCATGTACATGCATAAAGCACTGAAAACTGAGCTAGAGGAATGGAAGAAGAATTTTTTGGATTTTATCATTTGACAAACAGTTACGTGTCTAACATATGTAAAGGGAAACACTTTACTGATCATTACATATGATCAGTATATGCCAGCAAGATCCTGCATAGATATTCATTATCTCTGTGTACATGAGCCTTAGTCAAAAGTATTTACTATAGGGTCTGGAATTAACAGGAGCAGCATTCAATACAGGGAACAACTATATCCAGACATGGGATCCGAAAACAGGTTCTCTGGTTCAGAGTGTCTTCTACCCACTTGTAGTGAATTTAAAACAGTAAAGAGAGCCACCAACTTTAATATCTGTGTTGAAGTCTTTATTGGCTACAACGCATTTCAGCGAGTAGCCTTAATCATAGGCTGGAATTATGGAAATATTTTTCTTGTTCACTAACACATATCAGTGAAATGCTATTTTTATTTCCATGTATGAATAGCTCACTGTTAATTGCAGCGTTATATGGCCAACAAGGGAAGTGAATCAGTAAGGGCCTCTGGCAATTGGCTTTGAGCCCGTGCCAATGGACTTTGCTTTCAGGGGCATTCTGCTTGCATCTGAGATCAGTTTGAGATGCTTCTGAGATTGTTCAGAGCTCATTTACAGGTCTTTCTAAGCTGTATTACCTTGTATGAAAAAAAGAAGTAGTTATGAAGAGAAGAGAAGTAGAAGTAGTTATTAAGCTTGTTAACACTGACCTTAAAGCTAGCCATTGATGGATTCAAAGTGATCCGGCTCAGCAGGGACCAGCTTAATTTGGATCTGTCTATGGCCGTTCCCGCTCAGGAGAAGTCGATCAGCTTCTTTCGAACAGAAATGTAAACATTTCCTTCAGCCAGAGCTGCAGCCAATTGGCTGCAGCACTGATCAGTGTATTATGACAGTGGAGTCCTTGCTGTCAGATTACTTTAGCACAATGCAGTGGATTCCCCCATCAACCTTGATTTATCAATCCATCTGTAGCTAGCTGTAGTTGGTTATTCAGCAGTAGTTAGTGACTAAATTTAGTATACTACCATATGGAGCTATCATAATACATGCTTGATGCTTAAAGTGAACTCCAGGTATGAAATTTGTTGCATACTTACATTTGTCACTGAAAAAAATATAGTTCATTCTATAAATTGCGGTCCTGCTAAGTGAGCGACCCCCTGTGATCTGTTGCCATTTATAGTGTGCCTTGTGAAATAGTGTGCCTTGTTTTTTTTTCAATGAATGTTTTCTGCTTGGACTACGTAATATCAGAGCACACCTTGTATTCATTGTATTCAATAAAATGACTGGTGGCATTGCCAAGAACCAGTAAAGAGAATTCACTGATACAGGACCCAAAAGATTGCTTCACTATCACTTTTGATACTTATTTTGTACCCTCCTAGGTAGTTTGCTAGGATGATAGGTACATTTAGTTCTTTTTGGCTCCTCTGTAATTATGGGGCAGCTATTGATTTCTCTGGGCTGTTCTAGATCTCACAGGCTGTAGGTTTGATTGCTTCCCCCTGCATTCTGGAGGCTTCCAGAACATAGAGGGCTGGGAGAGTCAAATGGGCAGCTTGAATATTGATTGTGTTGCATCCAATCCATGGGGAGGTGTGCTCAGTAGGTGCCAGGTAGGAACATAAATAGTCTGGTGTCTGGATCAGCCCTGTTCTTGTCCAGTTCTGCTGGAGTCTGCTAATGTTCATTGAGGTCCAGCTATATCAGAGCTGGGGGTGCCATTTCTAATTACCTTTGGACCTAACTAAACAGGTTCACCCAAGGATCTGGTCTGGAGATCTCACTGAAGAGTTCCTGGTGGAGGCTGGAAGGTGTGTAACTGCCCTGGGACATTGTGAGTACTGACCTGAGCTCAAGATCCTAGTGGCTGTGTGCTGTTCTGTTTTAGGGATGCCAGTGGTAGCTCACTCTGACACAACTTTTACAGGGTCTCATTCCCGCCTTCCCCTTTGCTTCTGACTTAAAAACTGTTCAAAGAAATTAGTCTTCCTGTTACAAGTCAGCTTTTTGGAGTATTTCATACCACCACTACCCCTCTGCTATTACAAGTTCTACAAGCAATACAACTTAAACAAACATCTGCTAGACTGTTTAATGGAGCCAGAGTGAATGGAATGCTGTCTGTGTGATTGGTAGCCTCTGCACTAATTGGGTAAGAACCAGTTAAAATCAGTGGCTTCCACAGGGTAGTGCTACGCTTACATTTGTCCAACTTGGAAAATGGCACCTGAAACAGAGCGCAAAGAAATAGAAGCCACTATTGATAAGGTCTTGTCCTAGTATTCTGCACATACGGTATACTCACACATTATAATTATGCACATACCACTTATTCTGGGTATTGCATTTATGAAAAGTTGATTATTTTATCCAACTCACGTCATTCTGCAGATGTGAACTTCCAGCATAGATTGTTCTTGAGATATTTTTTAATGATACTGTCTATTTTGGCATACAGGGAGGAGAGGGGTTTTTGTGTGTATTATTTAGGATGCAGAGTTATGCTGTTTTTAAGAGTAACCAATGTATGGTAATTAAAAGAAAAATATATATATATTTTTGTGAGCAGCAGAAATTAATACGTCTTTAACCGCTTGTTGACCAGCCGCCGCAGTTATACTGCAACAGGTTGGCTTGGCTGTCGGAAGCACCGTAGGTGTACGTCGCGCTCGTACACGGCGATATGTGGGCATGCGCCGATTTGCGAGCGGGAGAGCCAATGAGCGCGTCCGGTGGACTTGATGTCCGCCGGCCGCCCGTGTTTGTTCCCCGCAGAGACAGAACGGGGATCTGCCTGTGTAAACAAGGCAGATCCGTTCTTTTAGGGGATGACACACAGATCCTGTCTTTCTGCTATGCAGGAAGACAGATCTATGTGTTGTCCCAGTAAGTCCTTCACCCATACAGTTCGTAAACACACAGAGGGAACACATTTAACCCGTTGATCATCCCTGATGTTAACCTCTTCCCTGCCAGTGCCATTAGTACAATGTCAGTGCGTATTTTTAGGACTGATCACTGTAATGTCACTGGTTCCCAAAAAAGTGTCAAAAATGTCAGTTAGATGTCCGATCTGTCCCATCACCGTCATTACTGTTAAAAAAATAAATAGATAATAAAAATGCCATACATCTATCCCCTGTTTTATAGACGCTATAACTTTTGTGCAAACCAATCAATGTATGCTCATTGGGGTTTTTTTTACCAAAAATATGTAGCAGAATACAAATTGGCCTAAATTGATGAAGTACTTTGATTTTATAGCAGAAAATAAAAAATATTGTTTTTTTTTCAAAATTTTCTGTATTTTTTTGTTTATAGCGCAAAAAAATAAAAAACACAGAGGGGATCAAATACCCCCAAAGGAAAGCTCTATTTGTGGGGAAAAAGAGATGTAAATCTTATTTGGGTACAGCGTCGCACGACCGCGCAATTATCAGCTAAAGTAACGCAGTGCCGTATCGCAAAAATGGCCTGGTCATTAAGGGGGCAAATTCTTCTGGGGCTGAAGTGGTTTTTAATCAATCTGAGTTTTATAAATGCCCCCTTTTTCTGAAAAAACACTAAATAAACTTGGCAGCATTGTTGTTTGTAGCACATCAATATATGGTTTAAATCTAAACGTTTACCCACATCGTGCATCCATATAGTTATTTTTCCTTATTATTACCACTTTTTGACAATCGAATACTCTTGACACTTATTTTGCTTAATGAGTAGAATATTGGGGCAGCTGCTATTATATCATCTGCCTATTCTAGACTGTGATACCTGAAATAAGTGTACTGTATCTCACATATTGTCTGCAGGGAAAACATTAAGGATGTAGCCTTTACCGCAGTTCTTTGCTAACATGATAGACAGCAATAATGTTAGTAATAATGAGAACTTTCAGTTCAGTCGGTGGCTTCAGACTGGCTGAAGACACATGAGACTGTCAAAGCAGCATCCCACAGCTTTCAAAGTAATTGAATCATGTCCACAATGTGTGCAAAATGAGATCTTAAAATATGGTAGTCATTCTTCAGACAGATCAGTCATTGTTATGTGTAGCTAAAGCCATAGATGTGCATGTCACATAAAAATAAAAGTTACCTCTGCATATGTGTTAAAAATGTGCCTAAGTGACATAGAAGGTAAGAACATAACATCTGCACCTACATGTCTCTGCACTGTGTGCAGTGCAACCATTGACTGCATAGTCTTGCTGTTTCTTCAGCTTCTCACTCCATTCGTATTGTCACATACTTTAAAAACGCATTGTAATCAGTTTCTGTGATTTCAAGCAGGAAATAATCTAGCAGTCGCCCACACAAGGTTTGGAATAAGAGCCTTAAGCTTAAAGCCTAACATAACCTCATGAACTTCGCCGTTTACTTTTATCTCCCTATGCTTTAAAGTCCAAAATTAGATGTACAGGGAAGGTTTTATTATGCTGAGAACAGCTCTGCAGTATTAAATAAAATCATTGCCATTGAAAAAGTAGCATGTTCCAATACACAAAAGATTATACTTGTCATGGTCACCACAAGATCTATTCCTTATTACTTTTTATTGCTTGTCAGAAGTAATTATTTAAATCCAAAAACTTTGAATTGAATCTTTTAATTATAATATAACATAAACATTTCATATGAAATTATATATTTGAACTAAACATTTTTTTTGTCACTGAAAATAACAATTTATCATCTCTATAGTTGGTGACCCCTAACTACATCCATGATACCAAAAGAATACAATACTGGGCCTAATGGTGCCTAATGGGGGGTGGGGGCAGTGCAGGGAAGAGGGGGCAGTGAGAGGAGGAAGAAAAAAGGAGGGGAAAAAGAATGAGCATAAAAGAAAAACGTGATCCGATATCTGGTATGTAGTGTACCTAGTGGTCTGCAGAGCTCAGGCTTCTCCCAAGTCAGAGCCTCCCAAGGACGCAAGGTATAGGCCTGCTGCTATCCCAAGGTCTGTGGTCCAGTCTAATGAATAGTGGGCGATTATATAACTGGCGAGATCAATTGTGTAATTAGCAGAGACGATTTAATCAATCCATTAAAACCAAGTGTTGCAAAATTGGTACTCCTTATGCTTAGAAAACGCTAGAATGTCTTCCAGGGTAGAAAACGTCATTAATTTTGTATAACTAGATGCTCATAGGAAGTGGAAGCAGCTTTAGCTGCGTTTAGTAAATTAATTGTAAGTGAACGTTTATAGTGTTTGGATGAGTGGAGAGCCAGATGAAGCAGGTAGGCTGTTGGGTTGTTGCCCAGTTGTATATCTGTAAGTATGTACAAGTCACACACCCGTGAACAAAAAGATTGCAGAACCGGGAAGCTCCAAACCATATAGAGATAGGTGCCTTCCTGAGTAAGACATCTCCAGCACATGGGTGAAGATTGTGGGAGAATTTTGTGAAGGGACATGGGGACCCTGTACTAATGTGTCCACATTTTGAAGCCAGTTGCCTGGATTGAGTTAGATGCAGCATGAGTGAAACAAAAGGTACAATCTTTCTATTGGTCTGAAAAAATGCAGAGGCAAGCAACTTGTAAGATATAGATAACCCATGTCTAGTTGATGAGGCAGAAGTACAAAGCTGTTCAAAGCCTGTAAGGGAAGGCAATGGAGGTGAAAGTTTCCCCAGGATTGTTAGAAAAGTACTTTATTTTTTGCATGACTCTTGACTAATAACACAGTTTGGTCCTGGCAGGAGCTAGGGGCTGATCTTTGCTCACAATCTTGAATGGGGCAGTTTGGTATCCACACAAAGCCTGTTATGGATTACTTAGAGATGTTATGTAAGATAATTGCTATAAAAAAAAAGAAATATCCAATATGTGTGTATATAAGGCCAAGTAGAAGAAAAACTAGAGTATTAGCTAGGTACAATTTTAAAGATATTCAGAACAAATGTGGAACCATTCAGGTCTGTAAGCCTTGGGTTCATTCACATAAAACATCTGCATTCGGGAAAGTCAAATGCACATGCAGAGGTAAACACTGACGCAACAAAGCATCAATGTTTACAACAGGCTTACTTGGCAGGCTGTACATGGTACCTGTGCCTCTCCAGGTGCATGTAAGTGCTGAGAAATGGGTAAAATGCTTATAAATATGGGTGTACATAAACCTTTAGGCTCCATGCACACTGGACGCTCTCTGGGCATCGGATTATGTGGCAGGAGACGCTGCTTAGAAAACGTGCTTTTAGCAGTGTTTTTGTGCGTTTATCAGCGTCAGCATTTTTGAGATTTTTTTTTTTTACTTTATTAGCTTTCATTGACTACAAAAAGCGCTGGACGCTGATAAACTGCTGTTTAGCGGCGTTTATGAGCATTTATCGGCGTCCAGTGTTTTTTGTGGTCAGAGGAACGACTCCTGAACGCCAATTCAGGGTGTTCAGATAACAGTTTATAAACGATACTGCTGTTAAACGACAATAAATGTCCATGTGTGCATGGACACATAGGATAACATAAAGGGCCATTTATGGACTGTTAAAAAAATGCCCAAACGACCATAAACAGTCGTTTATCAGCTTCAGTATGCATGGAGCCAAAAAGTGTTCATTGTCATATGGGCTATTCTTATATAGGATATATTCTTAAATAAGTTTATTTGAGCAGCAAAGCCAAGTAAACATGTCTCAAGTCTGAGCAATTCAGGCTAAACAAATTATATTAATTGCCTAAAAAAGTTTACCTTCAGTGAAATATTAGTGGCAAAAAGACTAATAGATTCAGAGATACATATATGCAAGATTATGTTATAAGCAAATCTTATCTTTTTCAGAAAAAAACAAGCTTAGCACCATTCCATATTGCATCCCCAGCCTCCCTATAGGTCCTTTAATATGATGGGTAGCCTCAATGATCCATAGAGGCGCAAGTGGAAGAAATTAAAATAGATATCTCTTTATTTCAGCAGACAATACATCAAGGCGTCAGGTGTTGAGTTCCATACTAGCCTCTTTGCCAGTTTAAGTAATCTAGTTAAAAGTTTTAAAGCATCCATGTCAGAGAACAATGAGGACTGCTATCGCTGATCTACTTTTAAAGTGGTTCTAAGGGCTCAAGGTTTTTCACCTCCATGCATTCCATGCATGAAGATAAAAACCTTCTCTGTGCAACAGCCTCCCCCCCTGCCCCCCCAACACTCACCTGAGCCCCATGGCAATCCAGCGATGTGCATGAGAGACTTGCCCCTCCGGAGACTTTCCCTCCTCATTGGCTGAGACAGCAGTCGGAGCCATTGGCTCTCACTGCTGTCGATCACAGCCAGTGAGCCAATGAGGAGAGCGGGTTAGGGACATGGCTCTGTGTGAATGGACACACAGAGCAGTGGCTTGAGAGCAAGCTTGCTTGGGTGTCCCCACAGCAAGCTGCTTGCTATGGGGGCACTTGGCAGGAGGGAGGGGCCAGGAGCGCCAACGGAGGACCCGAGAAGAGGAGGATCCAGGCTGCTCTTTGCAAAACCACTGCACAGAGCAGGTAGGTATGACATATTTGTTATAAAATGCTAGTTATCTGGCTGCATCTGACTTTAAGTATATCTAAAGCCAAAATATGTTTTTATTTTGGCAGGGAGGGTTTTATTTTTGTCATCTGTGTCTCAGGGAGATTTGAATTCACTTCCTGTGCTGTAGAATTAGCAGGAAGTGAGTAGATATCTTTCCAATGTGAGGCTCAGTTCAAATATGTCCGGCCGCAGTTTCCCTGCATTTTTTGTAAGAAGTCCAGTGCAGTTTTGTTCACCAGATCAGGTGAGATTCAGGTGCAAATTTTTACTTGAAATCGTACTTGTAACAGACTGAAAATTGCACAGGATTATTTTCAAAAATGCACAGCAGCCAGCCCGCAGATTTGTGTACTGGCTCTATAGAGAGGGCTGCCGGTTCATATGTCATGCAAATTGGAAGCGATTCAAAATGCGTTCAATTCACATTTATGTGATACCTTCTTGGACAGTTTTTAAAAAAACAAACATCCCCTTTAGAAGATTTTTTTGTTCTGTTGACAACTTAAAAATTTGTATTTACGTGCACTTTTCTTCCTGGTGACACACTTGATCAAGACAGTTAGACAGATAAAGGCAACAATTAAAACCCTGGGAAAGTAGAAGATGGATGGATATTGCTGAATATCTTAAAGCAGTAGATCTTAAAGTGTTACTAAACCCACAACAGTAATATCAGTTTGTACATGCAGTAAAGCATGCTTGTTATACTCATTGTGCAACCTAAGGGGTTAATCCTCCACATTGTGTAAAAAGGCTGTTTGATCCTGTCTTTTCTGATCCTCCCCTACTTCCACTGTCCCCAATCAATTTCCTGATAGCACAGAGCCTTAGGGGCACTCTGCACACGCTCAGTTTGGTGTGTATGGCTAGAGAGTTTTGTCTTCTTAGGAGGGTGCCTGTGATTGGCACAGGGCCAATTAGCACTTTCCATACAGAGGGTCCAGGGTCATGCAGCCTCATAGGACAGCCAAAGGAAAATAAAAACTCATCTTGCAAGCTTTAACCAGTGCTCAGCTGGACACTGATAGAAGTCGCAAGATTGCTAAATCAAGTGCCTTGAAAAAATATTCACACCCCTTGAAATTTTCCACATTTTGTCATGTTACACCCAAAACCCAAACATTATTTTATTGGGATTTTATGTGAAAGACCAACACAAAGCGGCACATAATTGTGAAGTGGAAGGAAAGTGATAAATGGTTTTCAGGTTTTTTTTTACAAATAAATATCTGTGAAATGTGTGGCGTGCATTTATATTCAGCCCCCCTGAGTCAATACTTTGTAGAACCACCTTTTGCTGCAATTACATCTGCAAGTCTTTTTGGGGATGTCTCTACCAGCTTTGCACATCTAGAAAGTGACATTTTTGCCCATTCTTCTTTGCAAAATAGCTCAAGCTCTGTCAGATTGGATGTAGAGCGTCTGTGAACAGCAATTTTCAAGTCTTGCCACAGATTCTCAATTGGATTTAGGTCTGGACTTTGACTGGGCCATTGTAACACATGAATATGCTTTGATCTAAACCAGTCCCGTTAGATTCTTCTTTTGGACAATCTCAGATGTTTTCTGAACTCTGACCCCACCTCCAAGTGGGAGGTCGTCTTGTTGCTGGGATTTGTATGTCGGTCTCGATGTTAACTTACCAAATCTAGTTTCGTATAAGTACACAATGTTACCGGGTCAGTTTCAGGTCTGGATTTAGGTTAACTCTTAGACACCGTTCTGAACTTTTAACGACAAGTGTCTGCGAGATGTAGGT
>BLSH010264468.1:530676-542216 GCA_018402905.1 Glandirana rugosa
AACGAGGACTACTCACTAGCACACATATAAAGCATACTCTTTACACACTGAGTAAATCAAATAAGAATGAGTTTGGGACTTTAAATGCAGCGGGAATGAAGTAAAAGATGGATTAAATAAAATATTTTTTAATTAGAGGAATAATAAATTGCGTAAGCAAATGTACAAAAACCAGACAATAACATCATTGAATAATAGCATACCAGTAACATGATCATATCAAAACACAACATGATTGTACATTGTAATGGTAAAACTATATATAACAATGGTTTCATAATTTTCCACAGTTCCCCAATCCATCTAAATTGATATATATATACGTGATTGAATGTGCACAGATGATGGTCTGTGCACTCCATGGCTCAGGTGGTGCCCCGTTGCAGAATATTCCCAATATTAGGTAAAATTAGGGTAAGCAGTTGTTGGCTCTACACGTTTCGTTATTGCCCATCACTCATCAGGAGCAAGCTTAGGTTATCTAAAAAGATATTTAAAAAATTGTTAAGTAATGTCTTCTATATGTTGTAGGAGCCAAGCTGGAGGTGGGTGAACCCACTCCAGATATTAATACCCACATATAGTGCTTACCATGTCAGCATGCCAGTGGTTCACCCGTAGGACTGATAGACTGCACGCAACCAAGCGGGCCGGGAGCTGAGGCGGGAGAGGCGGCGGCGGTTCCATCCAGGACGGCGCCCAGCATGGAAAGGGGAGCACTCCAGCACATTGAACCTGTGAATGAATAATCTTTTACTTCATTCCCACCGCATGTGTCATTTACAGCCCTAAACTCATTCTTATTTTATTTACCAAATATTAAGGATGGAAACACATGACCGACCACATCATGGCTTCAATTAAAGTCCCATTTCTTTCCTTCCCCACCCCCTCTTCTTGACTTTACACACTGATAGTCACATACATTCCGGTAAGCTCATATGTATGACGTTTGAAGTGAGCACTGGGTGTTTCACTTTTGATGTTGATTTAAAGCCACAGAAACTTCTGCCTGATTATTAGGATCTATTTTCACTGGTGTTGTACTGTTCATCACAGCTGGTGTATGGATCATCTCTAAAGCCTCGTGCACACGGGACAATGATCGTACGTACGATCGTCGCAAATCGTATGTTGCATAATGTAACTGGCATACTGACTGCACTACACGATCGTACGAGCACAGAAGAACGTTCAGGTGCATGTAATTAGCATCCGGCCGTTCCTGACTTCGGAGCATGCGTGTTTTGCACAATACAACTTGTTGTACCAACTGCTCTGTACACACGATACAACGGTCGTATGAGCGTTTGTTGGTATGACCAAGTTTTCTAGTCTGCTCATACAACTCCCTTGTACGACCGTCGTATGTTCGACTGTTCAACTCCCTTGTACGACCTGTTGTATACGATCGTCGTCCTGTGTGCACGAGGCTTAAGTTTGCTTTTGAAGATTGATGATTCTCTTGCACGTTGGACTTATGTTTTTATTTTTTATGTACTTTATGTATATTTGGTATAGTTAACTGTAAAGCATGGCATGATTTTTGATATTATCATATTTAAGTGTGATCAGTTAAACCTGCATGTGGTACAACACTAAAAAGAGCAATAAAGGGGGGGGGGGGCAGAGAGAGAGTAGCAAAAAAAATGGATCCTCTCAACCCAACTACCACAGCCTCCAAGAAATCCCATCTCAGATGGGTGACTGTAGATATCTAATCCAGGGGTTCCAGACTTTTTACAACTTGACCTGCTTCTCATAAGATGCTGGTTCACTTTTCTTAAAGCATTATCCAGGATATTTTATTTTTGGTAGCTATGTAATTGACAGTTTTCCAGGCCCAAAAGAGAGGTCATTTTTAATAACATTATATTACAACATAGCTTGTGTATCAACGGTATATGCCATATCATTTTATTCTATTTGCTATATTTTTTTTCCCATGAAAGTGGTGTTAATCTTTTAGGTGTAGGAAAACTGCTGAGCCCCAACCTGTAGAATTTGCCCTCCTATGATGAGCCATTTGTTTCACACCTTCAGCCATGTAAATTAAAACAAATAACACCTATGCAGACTTTCTAACACCAATGAATAGGATTATTTAACAAGAACCACTTTCATGCCTTCTATACTGTTTTCGGACAATTAACCTGTGCCCATTGAGACTTCAGTGGGCTGCTTGCATGCTGCACCTGGAGGTTAGGGATGCCAGAATACGGGCCTTAGTGTAACCCTTTAACATTTTTTATACAGGCCTTAGCGCCTAAGGCTTACTGTTGTGGGGGTTACAAAATTGTAAAAAATCATATATGTTCATCTTAAAATGAATTAATAAATCTTTCTAAGATGAACTTTAAACAAGAATTGTCAACACTAGTGTATTTTTTCCATCTTCTTAATACATTCCCCCTCCTTTCCTTATAGTAAAGAAAGCAACTGCTAATTCAGTTGTACTTAAAATACAATATGTATGCTTTATCTAGTAAATGTTTGCAATGTATAAAGCACAGCACGGCTCATAAATACATAACCAGGGAACCTTCTCGAAGGTAGAGGTTGTTATTGTCTGGTGTCTTAACAGTACTGAGATGAGACAGCTGAACATGAGTAGATTTTACAACTGTGTATATAGCCCATGCTGGGCAGTATAAACTGTTTGACAGCAGCCTCATGAATCTTATACAGAGCAGAAATAAAATGGGATGCTTTATGAATACTTAATTTGTGTGCAGTCCCCCATTATCTTTGACTGGAACAAAGAGTCATCACCTAATTGTTGATCGCTGCCAGGCAGAGCGCTTAGTTATCCTTTCAGCCTATTCGGTTGAACATTGCAATTTCTTAGGAAACATATCATTTTCAGGCTTTAGGTTACACGACATATCTGGTTATAGTTAATGGAATGATTACGTTTTATAAAAACTAGAATTAGTAAATGCGACCGGAAAAAAAAGTTCTAAGTTCTAAAATATTATTTAAGGGAACAACTGTCCTTTATTGATATTATCAACACGTATGAGTTAATGAAGTGATATTTTCTTTCTCTTACTACCCCCCCATTACAGCTACATCTGTCCAATTGTTTAAAGTAATTGATCTACATAGCCCTTCATCTCTCAGTTGTCTGCCGAGTCTTGCCTCTTTTGTGTTCTTGTGAATATTCAACACACTCTTCCTTTGTGCGGTGCGCCTAATTGCTCATTTCAGATGGCACTGACAGGATTTTTCTGGCTTTTATGTGAATTTGACAGCACACGCCCTACACACAGGCTGTGTTTCTGATAGAAGCTCTAGTGGGCCTTTGTGGCATAGGGGTCTATTCAAAAGCTGCTAGTAATAATGCCAAGCCATCGCACATTAATGCAGAGAGAAATGATTATGGAACTTGTGAGCAGCTTTTATTCATCCAGTACATACACAAATGAATGATGTGCTGTGCTAGGACTGCTGAATAGTTGGTACAGAGGTGCTTTGCTCTGCGCATAGTTTATCTTTGATGAAGACGTGTACTGTTTTATGGCCTGATCAGACACATTCTTCCCTCTCAGACAGGAATAGATTTTTGTAAGCTTCAGAGACTTTCAAGCAGACGTTAATGAAAAAAAAGGCAAATATCTATAAAATGATTACAGAACTACACAGACGGTTTGATTTACTACAGGACTAGAGCATGTTTACTTTACAACATTTGGAAAGTGGTATTAAAGCTTCATTTTCTTTCTTTTTTTTTTAATAACAAACATGTTATACTTACCTTCTCTGTGCAGTGGTTTTGCACAAAGCAACTCTGATCCTCTTCTTTTTAGATCCCCTGATGGTGCTCCTGGCACTCCCCCCCCCCCCGAGCAGTGCCCCCAGAGAAAGCCGCTTGCCCTGGAGGCACCAATGCATGCTTGCTCCCAAGCTGCTGCTCTATGCATCCATAAGACACCCCGCTTCCCGCTCTCTCCTCATTGGCTCACTGGCATAACCAGGGAACCTTCTCGAAGGTAGAGGTTGTTATTGTCTGGTGTCTTAACAGTACTGAGATGAGACAGCTGAACATGAGTAGATTTTACAACTGTGTATATAGCCCATGCTGGGCAGTATAAACTGTTTGACAGCAGCCTCATGAATCTTATACAGAGCAGAAATAAAATGGGATGCTTTATGAATACTTAATTTGTTGCTGCTGTCTCAGCCAATGAGGAGGGAGAGTTGCGAGATAGCTGAGGCTATTGTGAACATTGCTGGATCGGAGGGTGCTCAGGTAAGGATTGTGGGGCTGGGGGGGCACTGCATACAGAAGGCTTTTCACCTTCATTCATAGAATGCATGAAGATAAAAAAAAAACCTTCAGCCTTTAGAACCACTTTAATTTAGCAAATCGGGTGAGACTAAATGTAAATTCACTGTGCAAAGAATACCACATCAAAAAATAAAATAATTTTGGCTCACACATGATTGGATGATGGAAGCCTTGGATGATGGAAGCCATGATTGGATGATAGAAACCTTCACCAAGCTGAATTTCATGTTACAAAGTGAACATGCTCTACTCCTTTAGTAAACAAAACCCCAGCATGTGTCAGTCTATAAAGAATATTAGAATAAAACCAAATGAGTTAACATTACAGCACATGTGTAAAAAAAAAAACATAACCCTTTAACATTTTTTGTCAACCTATATGTCTTTCAGGTAGGGTTAGGGTTACAATTTTGTATTTTCTGACTTGACTGAATTTTTTACTAGTTCTATATTTAAACCGTAAGACTCATTTGACTTGCTGATGGTGGTTTCTGATTCTTTGAAGATTAAGCATTACGCTTATCCTGTTAAACAGTCCAATCAACTATGATATGCTGGCTCATGTACAGTATTTCACAAAAGTGAGTACACCCCTCACATTTTTGTAAATATTTTATTATATCTTTTTATGGGACAACACAGAATAAATTAGTTGTCCCCTCACACTTCTATTAATGTCTATACCACTGGCAACAAAAGTGAGTACATCCCTAAGTGATGTCCATATTGGGCCCAATGAGCCATCTTCTCTCCCCAATGTCATGTGGCTCGTTCGTGTGGCCAAAACAATACAGCGATTTAACAGGACAGGTTCCACTAAGAACAGGCCTCGCCATGGTCGACCAAAGAAGTTGAGTGCACGTGTCATATCCAGAGGTTGTTTTTGGGAAATAGAGGTATGAGTGCTGCCGGCATTGCTGCAGAGTTTGAAGGGGTAGGGGGGGTCAGCCTGTCAGTGTTCGGACCATATGCCGCACACTGCATAAAATAGGTCTGCATGGCTGTCATCCCATAAGGAAGCCTCTTCTAAAGATGATGCTTAAAAAAGCCTGCAAACAGTTTGCTGAAGACAAGCAGACTAAGGACACGGATTATTGGAACCATGTCCTGTGGTCTTATGAGACCAATATAAACTTATTTGGTTCAGAAGGTGTCAAGCGTGTGTGGCGGCAACCAGGTGAGGAGTACAAAGACAAGTGTGTCTTGCCTACAGTCAAGCATGGTGGTGGAAGTGTCATGGTCTGGGGCTGCATGAGTGCTGCTGGAACTGGGGAGCTACAGTTCATTGAGGGAACCATGAATGCCAACATGTACTGTGACATACTGAAGCAGGTCATGATCCAGGGCAGGGCAGTATTCCAACATGATAATGACCCCAAACACACTTCCAAGACAACCACTGCCTTGCTAAAGAAGCTGAGAGTAAAGGTGATGGGCTGGCCAAGCATGTCTCCAGACCTAAACCCTATTAAGCATTTGTGGGGCATGCTCAAATGGAAGGTGGAGGAGCGCAAGGTCTCTAACATCCAGCAGCTCTTTGATGTCGTCATGGAGGAGTGGAAGAGGACTCCAGTGGCAACCTGTGAAGCTCTGGTGAACTCCATGCCCAATAGGGTTAAGGCAGTGCTGGAAAAAAATCGTGGGCACACAAAATATTGACACTTTGGGCTCAATTTGGACATTTTCACTTAGGAGTGTGCTCACTTTTATTGCCAGCGTTTTCGACATTAATGGCTGTGTGTTAAGTTATTTTGAGGGCACAGCAAATTTACACTGTTATACAAGCTGTACACTCACTACTTTACATTGTAGCAAAGTGTCATTTCTTCAGTGTTGTCACATGAAAAGATATGATAAAATATTTACAAAAATATGAGGGGTGTACTCACTTTTGTGAGATACTGTATGTGGCTATTCATGCAAGATAATTCTTACTGGATTGTGTAGCTTGTCAAGTTGACCTCCTCACACATTCATGTGAGCATTTGTCATTTTGTGTTTTAAGTTTACTTTGGCTTTCTACTTCCACTTAGTGAGGTAAAAATTCTGTATGTTGTCATCTTATGGCTGTAGCTAATGAGCTTTGCAATTCTTCTTTCCAACTGTCCATCCACAAGTGTAAAATCCAAACAAGAAAAGTACTGTGAACTTTTTTGTGTTGCATGAGAATTTCTTCAACTGTCTACTGTTAATTGCTGCAGCACTCTCTAATTTAAGAGCCACATGAAGGTAGAGTCACAGGCACACAAACTGACCAAGACAACTCTAATCTGATGTTGGTGAAGGCTGACCATCCAAACCAAAGAACATAGTCATGTTGTTAGCCACCTAAACTTCTAAAACTAGGGGCTGACAAGGAGCCCTACATTGACCTAAAAAAAATCATTACCCCAATCAGCCTTAGATCATTTACTGGCTAGTGATTGACCCACAGACATCGACTGACCCCTTTTGACCCCTAGCCATTTTATTTATCCTTTGGATACTCCCATCAATCCTTCGAGGGATTGTTGACTTTGAGGAATCCTTTTTACAGGAATAATGCAAGAAGAATTATTTTATGCCCCTTCAATATGTCTGGGATGTTGTTATGAAGGTGAGATCGGTCAATTAATAGGCTAGATACAGCATTGTTAAATGGTCACATCTTCACAAAATGTTGACTTCAGTTTTGTGCAAACATGTTGATGCTAAGAGATATCTTTGAAGTACATTGATTTGAAATAGAAAGTGTTTCTGCATATTACTCATTCCCATTATAAAAACCTTTTATTTAGATTTGTTTCCATGCTAAAATAATTCAAGGAGATTCACATTTTTTTAACATGAAAAGCTGTTATACAGTATACCCTTGAAGCTGAGCTCCAGAGAAAGTAAAAATGCTCCCTTGCAGTGGGAATGCCCCTGCACTGCAAAAGTTAAATGGTTTTTTAGGTCTAACATAACAGGATAAGCAGTTTTACTTACCCAATTATCTGCTCTAGCAGGTTCGCTCTGGGTTTTAAGAACGATCCTGCAGCCCCTTCTCACGCACACTCCAGTGGTTGAAATGATGTCATCAAGACCAATTTACTGGGTATGAGGACGTTGGCGATTAACACACAAAGGACATAGGGGAGCAGAGGAATAAACAGCTTCTCCCATCTCCTAGACCTAAACAAGCATTTTACCCTTGCAGTTTTGTGGCATTACCACTGCATAGGAGAATATCTATTTTCCCTGGGGTTGGACTGATCTGCATGACCTCAACAGCTCATAGATGATTATTTTCTTTTTTTCAACCTGTTGGTTGACTGAAAAAGAAATGACTTCCCCATCCAACCATTTGAGGAGGATGGGGAATCCTCCCACCGAGGTATTGTATTCTGACAGCGGTGAGGCTTTCCCACCATTAGAATACACTGGTCAGCGCTGCCAGCTATAGATGGTGGCACTGATCGAGTGGCAAAAATCTGACAGGCTGGTTGCATAGAAGTCAGTCGGTAGATTGACTTCTGTAAAACCGCCCTGCCCATACGTGGATTGAAATTTGGCTGATCCCTGCTGAACAGGCCAAATATTATGGAGCAGTCACTTATTATATAAAGGCAATAGAATTTAAAAGCTAAAAAAAAAAGGACTTTTTGAAAAGCTTAGCCACAGGTGCAATTCCCTTTGTAGTTTAATAAAAAAGTTGGAGGTTTACTGGTTTACGAAGAGATACAGTATATCTGATTCAAATTGTGTAAGCTGACAGATAAAGGTGCCATTTGTGGCAGGATTTAGGCTTCATGCAAATGTCCAAAAAACGTCAGTAGCTTATCAATGATTTTTTTTCAGCTTTTACCAGCATTATATTACAGGCGTTTTTACACGTTTTTAAAGGGCCAGCATTTTTTTTTTGTTTTGTTTTTTTCCAATCGATCCAAAACGTCCAAAAACA
Source organism: Glandirana rugosa (assembly GCA_018402905.1). Classification (NCBI taxonomy): domain Eukaryota; kingdom Metazoa; phylum Chordata; class Amphibia; order Anura; family Ranidae; genus Glandirana; species Glandirana rugosa. Next base: position 538,890 of record BLSH010264468.1, read on the forward strand.
TTTTTGCGTGTTTTTTAAGCGTTTGAACGTTTTTACAGCTGAAAAACGTCTCTCAGAACCCTCTGTTCTTGGGGTTTTTTACAGCTCAAAAAGGTCACTGCTAAAAACAGCTGATAACAGCCTATGTGTGCATGAACACATAGGATAACATGACGGAGGGTTTATTGACTGTAGAAAAAAACATCTGCAGCTAAAAACAGCTGCTGTAAAACAGTCAAAAAATTTCCTGTGTGCATGAGGCCTAAGAGTAACATATAATTAGCCCCTCTTCCTCCCACATTGACCTGGTTGTGTCTGCTGTACACAGAAGACAACTTGAATGGCTCTGTTCTTGTAAACCTACACCCAATCCATAGCCAAGACCGGCATTTTACCCTTCTACTTGTAGCCTGATTTTGAGGTTGTTTGCAATCCACAGTCCTCAGGGCACATCTTTGTACACAGTTTCCACACTGCCCTAGTAAACTGTTGATATTTCTGTGCACAGTGACACAACCATGGCATTTACATTATTTTATCTGCCAAGTGAAAGGACTCTCAAGTAAAATCAAAAGTAAATGCACACAATTTGGTTTTGAATGCCTAGTTCTGTTACCACTTTTCCTAATTGATCCTGTTGGCCTTTCTTTATTAAAACTGTTGCATGACCAGATACTCAACCTTCAGCTTTGTTCATATCTGCCAGTCCTATTAATATTCATTGTTGAGCCTGGCAGGTTGTAGGAGTCAGCACACAATGTAAACAGCTTTGCTATTGAAACCAGCCATACCAAAGCCGATCCTGCTTTGCTGAAGTTCTTTTATAAATAACCAAACAAATACATCCACATGTTTTCATCAAGCAAATTAAACAGAGATTAGTTTTTGCTAAAGAAAAACTAAAAGCAAACAGGAAACTTTCCAGCAAATTTTCCCCAGTGCCATTTTTAGGCTCAGTAATAAACTTAAATTTGTAGTAATAATGCTGACTTTATAGGAAATAATAAAGTGAAAGGTAATCTTATCAGTGATGCATGGTGTGAATATTTTGTATGCTTATATACAAGCAGTAGAACCCTTTATTTAATCCTAAAATATGATACACCCTTTTCTTTGAAGGTGTTCATTTGGTTATTGTTTATTTTTGACTGAATTAAGTCAACAATGAATTAAGCATCTGAGTTTATTAGTGTCCAGGAGTATGCAGAGCAAAAATCCAATCCATGTGTAAAATTCATTTTATATGATTCTTATAATCACTGACCCCACTTTGTGAGCTGGTTGATTTGAAATGTCTGCAAGCATGAAATTAAGTATTTAAATGAATCTAAGTATTTAAATACTCTACACAAACACACTTGTATTATTAGAATAATCACAAGCCCAGGAATAAATATAATTTCTTAGTTTCAGAAGGAATGCCTTTTACCTTATTGTTGAAGAGCTAATCCTCCCATTTTCCTCTACTTAAGTCAAGCTGGTCATCAAGCAAACCTTAGCCTGTGAACCTGTTGAGGCAAGCTGCTCCACCCTGACTGAGCGGTGCATGCACCTCCTTGTCACGGTCAAGGGTCAGGCTCAGAGGCCAGTGGCTATAGCAGTGGAGAGGCTCCCACCGACCAGCTGGATAAGTGCAGTTGCAGGTCATTCTGGTGGATTGCACGTGCTCACCCCAGGTGGGAGTCTAAGCACTAGCAGGTGTTCATCAGAGCTCCTGATGGTTGAGATGGCTTTTGCTGTGTGTTACCAGGTCGTTGTCCTCGGGATTGCCTCACCAGGAGGTGAGTAAGCTGGGGTCCAATAGCAGACATAGCAGGTAGGGATCAAGCAGAAGTGTAGTCAGTAAACAAGCCAAAGTTCTGTAACCAGCGGTCACAGGTTGGGATTAAGCAGAAGCGTAGTGGAGGACAAGCCAAAAGTTGGTAACGTGTGGTAGCGGAGATACGAATAGCAGCATGAGCAGCAAATGCTAGATATTGGCGAGATTTATAATTTGTCAAAAAGGAAGTGCAAAGGCAGGACTTAGATAGGAAGTTTATGGGAGGAGCAAATGGTTCAAGGTTCAGCAGAAAAAGGGCACAAGGCAGGATTGCCCAATGAATCAGACAGGGTGCTGTGTAGCATCTCAGGTGGCTCGGCAAGAATAGACATCATCAGATACTGCAGAGGTTCCAGGTTCAGACCCGGGGCCTGACTATGCATTTAGTTAGCTATTCAGTTCTCTGCCTTCTAGTATCAGCACAACATTGTTCAGTACAACCCCATCAAAGCACCTCAATACAAGCAAAAGTTATCTCACGAGCTTGCGGTATTAATGATTGAGGAGGGTCACCCCATCCTAGCTTGTCATTATGCAATGGACCCTAATTGGGAGCGGGGGTATTGTGTTAATAATGACACTTATACTTCACGTAAATAAAATTAAAAGCAAATGAGCACGTTTATCCATAGCCCTATGCAATTTATTTTCATCCCCCCATTTTTCAAGAGAGACTGTCATTTCTGAATGCTCATCTAATGGCATTCCATGTTGGCTTGATGTTTGCCCTGCAGTAATGGTTTTGCAGTGTTGTGTTTGCTCAGAGGGTTAGGACCTTGAAGTAGCTCATTCTGACATCAATGCACTGAAAAGAAGGTCTGAAATATCCTCACTGAGCTAAGAGAAACGACTATCAGCAAACAACTTATTAAGCCGAATGCTGAAGCATTAGACCATATATTCCACAAGGTATAAATATATGGCTGTAATTATTTTGCTTGTGTTCTACTTAAGTTGAAAAATGAGGGTTATACAAGGTAGATCGGATAGAAAAATTTACTCCCTGTATTCCATAACAGAGCATGTATTGTGGTTATTTCGTAAACCACAAAATTGCCATCCAGTATCTAAATATAATTTATTATAGCTACTGTCTCCATATAATTCTGTTAAGCATCTTCTTGTTCCTCTCCCTGGGATAGCATGAAGGCTCCAGAAAACTAAACTGCTCATACACCAATATTACACTTCACGCACAATCCTCCTTTTAAACAATGTATTTATTTATTATATGCATGTCTACAAAGGGGCTTTAAGTGTATTTGTGGTCAATATATATGTATATATATATATATATATAGTATCTCACAAAAGTGTCATTTCTTCAGTGTTGTCACAAGAAAAGATATAATAAAATATTTACAAAAATGAGAGGGGTGTACTCACTTTTGTGAGATACTGTATATATATATATATATAAAATTGCACATTGAATTTCATTTATTTCTAGCCTATTCTTATTAAACTGAATATAGCCTTGCTACTATTAGGTCTCGTTCTCCTAGGGTATACTACTGTGCACCCACACC
>BLSH010264468.1:542226-553124 GCA_018402905.1 Glandirana rugosa
ATATATATATATATATATATATATATATATATATATATGTAATATATATATATATATATATATATATATATATATATATATGTATATATAACTGGTGTTTATGTGAATTTCGGGGAAACATCTGTACGTATATTATTTATTTATGTAACAAATTTTCCTCCTAACACGCACTTCACATTATAACCACATACTCGTCAAATCAAAAGACCTCGGAAGTACGATAGGGTCCCTCTCCTTGTTCTTCTACGAATTGTCTTAATATACCTCTGTCATCGATATTATTTAATATAAATCTATGACCTACCGTTAAAACACCAAATGCTTTATTGGTGTTATGTACGAGACAATACCTTATGTCCCTCATTTAAAAAGATAGGCTAGATGGAACATATTGGGAGTAAAAAGTTGAATTCATTCAATATATATGTATATATATATATATATATATATATATATATATATATATAGTATCTCACAAAAGTGTAATTTCTTCAGTGTTGTCACAAGAAAAGATATAATAAAATACTTACAAAAATGAGAAGGGTGTACTCACTTTTGTGAGATACTGTATATATATATATATATATATATATATATATATAAAATTGCACATTGAATTTCATTTATTTCTAGCCTATTCCTATTAAACTGAATATAGCCTTGCTACTATTAGGTCTCGTTCTCCTAGGGTATACTACTGTGCACCCACACCCGCAGGGATGTAAAATTTGTAATAGTTGTGTCACCGTTGACCTGAATGGGGCTGAACAAGGCCCACAAGGCTAAAACGCATTTACATTTGCTGTCCGATACTGTGTCTTTTTATTGAGAACCAATAAATTCTGAAGATTTTAAAGAGCAAGAAAGGAGTTGCAGACTATCTATTTCTATGATTACCATTGCCTTTCTGCACCAAGGTAGTTCTGAAAATTCTCTCCTCTTATTGGGTAGTAGCACCCATCTCTGTTTTATCTTTTTCCCACAACACTGGACAGTGGTTGTGGGGGTCTGCTGACAGCTGATGAGTTATCCGTTGCGGCGTGTGGCTTGCTGGCTATTCACTGGTTGTTAAGCACACCTGCGACCACCCGCTAAAATAAAATAAAAATGATGGGCACCGGTGCTTAGCAGCTGTTAGCAGAGTTTAGGTGCATTTAGGAGCTTTCTGCAGTTTTTATGCTGGCAAATTGCTCCCAAAAACACAAACAAAAGAGTTTTTATTTTTCTGCTCCTAAACACTGATGCTTAAAAAATGCCTCTAGATTAAAATAGTGTGCATGGACACATAAGATAACACTATTTGCTTCTAGAAGCAGCTATGAGCTTTTTAGGCTGGTGTGCATGGAGCCTTAAATGTGGTAAAGTTGTGCTGCTTTCTATCATCCAATCATGTGCAAGCAAAAATGCTGGTTATTTTTTTTTTTTTTTAATTTTCCTTACACCAAATTGGGTATTCTTTGCATATTGCAAATGAAACTTTGCCACATTTACTAAGCTCTGGGGAAAATGAGTGCAACTGCACTTGCAAAGTGTCTATTCACCTTTAGTAAATCCACTAAGCCACTGGAGGGAAGACCAATACATCTGCATATGACATAATCATAAAATAGGGTACATCAAGCAAGAAAACATTTGAAAATCATAAATAATTTACTTTAAGCCAGGCTTGAAAATTAATTGTTTAGCCAGTACTAGTTTCCCCTTTCCTCTGCATTCTTTATCTTTCCTGTATTATACAATTTTCTGCATTTTTTTTTATCTCCAATAGGTGCGTGTGTAATATAGACTGCAGTGGACATAATTTTAACCCGGTCTGTGCCTCTGATGGAAATTCCTACTCCAACCCATGTATGGTTCGAGAAGCATCCTGCCTGAAACAAGAACAGATTGACGTCAAACACCTTGGAAGCTGTACAGGTAGACTTGCCTTTAGTATGAAAAGCTCAGTTTGAAGTGTTGGGCCTAAACCAGTTCCAGGTGTATAGACTAGTGTCCCGAAGCCTAAGGCTACACTGCCGCAACTTTGGATCCAACTTGTGAGACCCCCAAGTCGCGTGACATGTGAAATTCCATGTTAGTCAATGAGAGCTGTCTGCTGAAGTGGAGCTGAAGTCGCTCCAAATTTAGAAAAGGTTCCTGTACTACTCCAAGGCTACTTCTATCCAACTTGTGCCGATAGACTTTAATGGAAGTCACCTCCAAGTTAGATCATCATCTATATTGATGTGATTTGGATTAGACATTACAGGAAGATTACTCAGGAATTCCCTGAAAGTTGCTTCAAAGTCGCTTCAAAGTCACATCAAGTTGCATCAAGTAGTACTCAAATTGCCAGAGAATCATCAGGAAGTCACCTGGCAAAGTCACACCGTAAGTCATGTGACTTTCAGGTCGCGGCAGTGTGAACCTAGCCTAAGTATTATGTTTTTTACAGAATGGGTCCTGTATGCACAGGTTAGATTTCATAGGGATTAAAGAATCCTGTAACTGTTCATAAAAAATAGTTATGAAATAAAGAGCTTTTTTTTTATCTTTTTTGTATGTGTTTAAGCATGAGCATAATGTAAAGTTCTTGACAAAATTTAGTAAATCCTTGCATGTAAACTATAAGAGAACAGCGTAGTCCTACAAGGCTTAGAAAGTAAAATTACATGTTTACATGTTCTGTGATATAGGTAGCACAGTGACTAAGTGGCTTAGCACTTCTACCTGGCAGCACTAGGGTCATTGAATTGAATCCCAACCATAGCACTATCTGCATTGAGTTTGCATGTTCTCCCTGTGCCTGCATGGGTTTCCACCTATACCCCAAAGACAAGGTGGTCGCTTAATTCGCTCCTGTCTAAATTGACCCATGTGCATGTATGAATGTGAGCTAGGGACCTGCTAATACTCCTGTTGACATTTTGCTTTTTTAGCATTAAATTAAATTGAATATGCTCAAAACCTGAATAAAAATGTAGCTTTTGTGAACTCTAATTTCATTTTTATAAGCACCTGTAATAAAAAAATGAAATTAGGGTTGGCAAAAGCTACTTTTTATTCAGTTTTTTGTGCATATTCTTTTTAAGTAATGCTAAAAAAATAAAATGTCAACAGGAGTATTAGCAGCTTTAGTCAAGTGAGCGCACTGTATAGTGCAGTCATAATATGTTTTTCTTTGAAAGGAAACACATAGAAAGCATATTAAATGTCCTTTCACACCAGCGGAGCCCGTCCGCTGAGCCGGCGGATGACAGGACAGACTCTGCACTCCGTGCAGAGACTGTCCTGTCACCGCTCCATTCTCCTCTATGGAGAATCGGATGAACATGGACCGTCTGTCTGTGTTCATCCGATCCGATCCGCCAGGCAGATGGAAAATAGGGTTTCCATCCGTCTGTTTTCGGCGGATCAGAGCGGATCGGGTGTCAGCGGACATGTCACCGCTGACATCCGTCGCTCCATAGAGAGCAATGGAGCGTCCGTTTGGGTCCGCCTGAAAAACTGGCAGGCGACCTGAACGATCCGCCCGTGTGAAAGGGGTCTAAATCTAAAAAAAAGTATCACATTTTCAAAGAAAAATGCATTTTACTGTGCTTTCTTGCACAGGGAAAAGCAAGCCAGTATTAGCTATCTCTTGCATATTTAAAACAAGACTCCATTCGAATGGAAATTGTATTTTCTTTGCAATACACTGGACATAAGTAAAGAAAATGCAAAAAAAGCAGGCAGGAATCACTATGAAATGTAAAGCAAATCTGTTAAAGTGTGTACACATGTTCATTGTATTTGTTGCAGTGTGTTACAGTGCACACTATGGCTTCTTTACACTCAGGGGTTTGAGAGCAAGGTCTGTATGGTGTAACTAGTTTGAGTATGCTTTTTTTTGTGGTTTGCAAGTTCATTAGTGTGATTTAACTGTAGAAAACCAGGCCTACTGAATAGATTGTGCTTAACAAAAAGTGGCACTTAAAGGGTCCCATTCATGACTAATTTTAGAAACCAGAACCATGGGGTGTCATTTTAGGAGTTGTGATCTGTTCAGGACACCATTTGATTTGATAGGCCACGATACTGCTTGTCAAACTGATCAGACTGAGCAAGTATGCTACCATTTGTTTTTAAATTAGTGAATGATTGATTAAAACAAGTAATACAAGTTCATGCTTTTTCTTTTGATTCCATCCTAACAGAACACCAGCCATGTGTTCACATTGGATCCAAGCGCAGTTAGATCTTTATGCTTATCCTTAACATTAAAATATACATAAGAAATGCAATCATTTTTGCAAAATGTTATTCCTCTCATTCCCCCAGAAAGAGAACATGTGTAATTTCAGCTGCTGAAGAGTTAGGTAGCAATTTCCAAACCTTTATAGTATTCTGAGTGTGCTTGCAGTGTCATTGAGCTTTTTTACTACATCTGCTTATATTAAATTTCCAGACAATTTAACATTCTAATTTGATAGATCACAAAGAGGTTTCTTGGTATGACCGGCACTTACACTTCTGTTCTTTGTTCAGCAACTGATGACACAATCCCAGCTGGAAAGAAGGATGATGGTTTACAGTACCGCCCAGAGGTGAAAGGTATTTGCTAATTTTCCCAATTGATATACGTATACCACCATTGATCTAGCTGGGGCTTTTATATGCTTTCTGTATCCTTAGATAACACAAAAGAGGAAAGAGGGTATAAACAGATAAACATTACATGTAGGGATGGGCCGAACACCCCCCGGTTCGGTTCGCACCAGGACATCTTCGAACAGGCAAAAGGTTCTACCAAACATGCGAACCCTAATAAAGTCTATGGGACACGAACATGAAAAATCAAAAGTCCTCTTTTTAAGGTTTATATGCAAGTTATTGCCATAAAAAGTGTATGGGGACCTGGGAACTGCCCTGGGGGACATGTGTCAATGCAAAAAAAGTTTTTAAACTTGCTTGCGGCTCCCAGCAATGCAGATTTAAATAAATGAAAAAAATGGTGGAGTCGCCCCCCCCCCCCCCCAAAATCCTTACCAGACCCTTATCCGAGCATGCAGCCTGGCAGGTCAGGAAAAGGGGGGGGGAGTGAGCACCCCACCCCCCTGAACCATACCAGGTCGCTTGCCCTCCACATGGGGGAATGGGTGCGTTGGGGCGGGGGGGTTCTGCCCCACCCCAAAGCACCTTGTCCCCATGTTGATGGGAACAAGGGCCTCTTCCTGACAACCCTGGGCTGTGGTTGTCGGGGTCTGGGGTGGGGGGCTTATCAGAATCTGGAAGCCCCCTTTTAATAAGGGGGCCCTGATATCCCGCCCCCCCATGTGTCAAAAAAGTAAAAACTGCAAGAGACAGTTTTTGACAAATCTTTTATTAAAAAAAAAATTTAAAAAGTGTCCTGCAATGTAAATCCACCGTCAATCATGCCGCCCGACGGACCCGAAAAATAGCAAAAATGGAAAATGCTCCGCCTCACAGGACGCCAGAAGCGGGAAGGATTACGCCACCGGGCCCTGCCCTTGCCTATATAAGAGCCGTCAAAGCGAAGAGAGAGCAGTCAGCGGGAGGCCTCCCATGAAGGCAGAGCGTTTTCCATTTTTACAAATTTTCGTGTCTATCGGGCGGCGTGATTGACGGTGGATTTACATTGTGGGACACCTTTTTTATTTTTTAATAAAGGAATTGTCAAAAACTGTCTGACTGATTATTACTTTTTGACTTTTTTTGGTGAATGGGTAGGGGTATGATGTACGCGATACCCTTCACAAAGGGGGGGGGCGAGATCTGGGGACCCCCTTGTAAGATTCCAATAAGCCCCCTGCCCGCAGAACCCGACAACCACAGCCCAGGGTTGTTGGAAAGAGGCCCTTGCCCCCATCAACATGGGGACAAGGTGCTTTGGGGGCAACCCAAAGCACCTTCCCCATGTTGAGGGCCAGTGGCTTGGTATGGTTCAGGAGAGGGGGGGCGCTCGCTTTCTTCTTTTAATTTGGGCTTGGAGGTCCCCTTAAAATCTATACCAGACCCAAAGGGCCTGGTATGGATTTTAGGGGGACCCCATGCCATTTTTTTTCTTAATTCTGTCATAGGGTTCCCCTTAACCACTTCAATACACTGTATTATATGCTCTGCACTGCACTATATACTCTGCACTACACTGAATTATATACTCTGCACTACACAGTATTATATACTCTGCACTGGGTTATATACTCTGCACTACGTTATGTACTCTGCACTACATTGCACTATATACTCTGCACTGCACTACATACTCTGCACTGCGTTATATACACTACACTGACTGTACTATATATTCTGCACTGCGTTATAGTCAGAACACTGACTGCACTATATACTCTGCATAGCATTATATACACTAGACTGACTGCACTATATACTCTGTACTGCTTTATATACACTACACTGACTGCACTATATACTCTGCACTGCATTATATATACTACACTGACTGCATGCTCAATCCACTAACTACCCTGCCTAATCTGTCTCCATTAATGCAAACTATACATGGCCGCCATTGGAAGCACCCTTATATAGTGTGGGGCATGGACTTGCCTTTGGCCAATCATGGCTCTCACTGTACATCATGCTGTGATTGGCCAAAGCATAAAGGTCAGGTGCATGCTTTGGCCAATCAGCACCCTTCAATGCACTGCGATCTCGCAGTGCATTATGGGGCGCTTGTCAACGGGCGTACGTCCCGCGAGCGCCTCATGTGTTCGCTTGTTCGAGTCAAACTTGCATGGTATCCTTAACTCACGAGTTGAGAGTATAGGGATACCATGTAATGTTATCTGTATATCCCCTCTTTTCTCCTTGGGGTTATCCAGTAAATCAGTTTACTCTGTATTTCTATACTATTTTAATATGAATACGGATTATAATAAAAAAGATGGATTTTAAAGGATCAGTTCACCTTTGGTAACATGTTACACCTGTATTTAGGTCTCATGCACACTGGACTTTTTTCTGCTGCTCCTAGGGGCATTTGGAGTTTTTTTTTTTGCTGCCTCTAAATGCACCTGCATGTTAGCCTATATGTCCATGCACACATAGGTGTTTAGAGGAGTTTAGAGGCAGGAACATTTAGAGGTAGAAAAGCAGGAGCAGCAGAGTTTTGGCAGAAAAAACGCTTGATGTAAAATGCACCAAAGTGCTAGGCACGTTTAGCGCTTGAATGTTAATTTATTTCAATAGCCAGAATAAATTATTATTCTGGCGAATAAAATAAATTAACACCCAAGTGCTTGATGTGGCTAAACGCCATACAGGCGTTTAGGACCGTCAAGCATTTTTTCTCCCAAAATTCTACTACCAGGAGGAACAGAGTATAGGCGAGTTAGCAAAACATCCTGTGTGCATGAGGCCTAAGGATGTAACAAGTAACGTTACCAAAGAGCATCCCTCGATCACCCATTGTGAACATGGGTGGGGGATCCTCTCTCTGCACCCACTGTCATAATTCAAAAACAGTATGCTCTAACAGTATCATAAACAGGGCTCCACCAACATGGTCATGTCATTCATTTACAGCTTCCTGTCAATGAATGAACTACAAGTACAGACTTCCATTGCTGCAGAGGGCTTGTAGTTCTCAATGAACTGCAAGGGTGCTGGCAAGCACTCTCGTTCTTTATTGATTCTTTTAGCATTACAGTAACTGTCTGCCCATAGGGGAGGTACAGGCAGACAGCTGACTGAGAGTCTGCAGAATCCTGGCATTGCACCCACAATCATGGATGCAATGCTTTACAGACTGCAGTGTAAAAGGATTATTAAATGCACATTTTTTTACCTGCAAAAAGATGCTTATTTTTAACACCTGAAAAGTTGAACAGTTTTCTTCAGTTCTGTAGTATCAATTGAAACTAGACATGTGGTGAAATTTTCCAGTTAGCTGATTTGATACACTTTCTGCATGTTCCTCCCAGATGCTTGTAGTTGTGTGTAACATCATAGCTCTGGGTGGTGCAGGAAAGCAGGTCCACTGGAGCACTGACACAGATTACATAGGCAGCTAGAGCATAAGTTTCCCCAAGGCGCGGAGTCTAAGAGCCAGCAGGTTTTCACCAGAGCCTCTGATGGTGAGGATGGACTTACTCCTGGTCGCGGCCCCCAGGGTCTCCCAGCTCACGCTCAAGGCTGGCTACTGGTGGATAGGGAGGAAGCAGCGTTGCAGGACAACAAGGGATAGTCAATAGGATAGCCAAGGGTCAGGGCAACGAGCAGATAGAGACAGACAGGAGAGCACGCCAAAGGTCGGGGTATCAAGCAGACAGGAATAGTCGAAGGACAAGCCAAGGTCGGTAAACGGAATCAGACGAAGAGCACACGGCAGGAACCACACACACAGAAAGCCTAACACACAATATTGATCTGCAACGCTGACTTGGGCTGCATGGTGTTATATAATGTTCCTAATTAGAGACTGGGGTGGAGCCCTGCTGAGGGAAGATTACTTAAGCACACAGGTGAGAGATGCACGGTCTCTAAGCTGAACACAAGCAGAGAGGTAAGCAGACAGACAAGACATGAATGTTACTGCCGATTCATGACACAGAATACAGAAAACATGTCACATTCAAGAGAGTGTATTGTAAATAGTGGAGAACAATCAGTCATAAAATAAATAGGATTGGGAGCAAACATACCAACAGTATAGCGTAATAAGGTGACCACGTCAAAGACAATGGGGTTGGATTACTAAAACTGGAGAGTGCAAAATCTGGTGCAGCTCTGCATAGAAACAAATCCGTTTCCAGGTTTTTGTGTCAAAGCTTAATTGAATAAGCTGAAGTTACTGTAGAAGCTGATTGGCTACCATGCACAACTGCACCAGATTTCACACTCTCTGTTGTTTTTTTTTTTTAAATCAACCCTTTAGTCATTTCAACTCTTTAAACAATAGGAGCCCATATCATAGAGTAAAACCTAGTACACGCAGGCCGAATGTTGGGTGGCATCGACTGGTTCAATAGAAACCAGCCGATATTCAACCCTTGTGTACTGAAGTCGGTCGCAGGATCCCCCAGACGAAGATGGGCTGGGAGGGAAGATGACAGTGGGGTTGAGAGCTTACATAGGGGATGTGCAAAGGCTTCAGTAAACAAAAAGGTATGAGAAAACCTGTGGAAGACTGTAGGAGACCTAGAAGGAGAGCATAGATAGAGGCTAGGGAAGAGACAAAGGCAGGGTAGAGGAGAAAGGACCCTCTGAAAAGAGGATAGAGAGGGGGAGAGGATCATCACTGGGGGGGAAGCTGGGTCTTCTAGGAGGTACTGCTGGAGTTGTATGGTGTATATGCATATGGTCAACTATGGAAGTAGCAGTGTTCTATCAAAGTTAGAGGGTAAGTAGTTCTCCACCTAAGGGCTCCAAAGTTTCTCAAATTTGGCCACTTTAGCTATAAAATATGGAAACTTAAATAGGTGCACTATCTCTTTAAACCAAGTGAAATGTGCCAAACCAAAAAAAATAATAATAATATCATATCATAACATAAAGCTCAAGTTCATAAATAACACACATAGTTACATAATTAGTCGGGTTGAAAAAGTCCATCTAGTTCAACCACGAAAAAAAAACATACAATCCCATACTGTATACACAATCCTATACCCACAGTTCATCCAGAGGAAGGTGAAAAACCCCAGCAAAGCATGATCCAATTTGCTACAGCAAATGAAAAAAAAGGGGGGGTGGGACTTTAAATGAGGCACATAATGAAATGTGCCTCCATCCTGTGAGGAGCAGAACTAAAATGGATTCAGAATGATTTTTCTACAGCAAGGATTATCAAAGAAGAGTTCCTCCTTTGAAAGAGCTGTTTCTGCATAAAATGAACTTTATTCTCAGTTAAAATGTTCTGAGTCCATTATCCATTATCTCAGCAGTTTGCAACTTGTATCCTGTGTACACTATGTCACAATAACCTCTAGTTAGGGCCAATATGGATTGGCTGGACATCCTTGTCTATTGAGGTAATTTCTCAGAAACAGATATTATTATGTCCAAAATCCCCCTAACCACATCTTCTTTTAATTACTATGGTTTGACACATAATGATGTATTATGGTAAAATTGAGTAATGTTTGTACGCCCTATAGTTATGGCCAAACTGTCACGTAGGTTATTTTCCGTCCATTATTCTTCATTATTTCACAATATTTTGTTTGTCTTAACCACTTCCGGACCGCCGTACGTCGTTTGACGGCGGTACTTTGAAGTGGAATACCGTTGTTATGGTAGCAGATAGCTACCATAACCCCGGTATCTTTTTTTTCAGGAGGCGATTCTGCGTCAGATAAAAGTGATCTCCGCGGCGGATTCGCCGCGAGATCACTTTTATCAGCGGCGGGAGAGGTGCCCCCCCCCCTCCCTCCACTTTCCGGTCATCTCCGCCGCTTACCGGACCCGCCGGCAGCAGCGGAGATGATCGCGTCCTCTCAGTCCAGTGTCCGGCTCCATTACATGGCTGGGCGGAAGCTACGTCACAAGTAGCTTCCGCCGAATGCTCTTAAAGGGGACATTTTTTTTTTCCCCTGCCACTTTTTTCAAAAATTTTTTTTTCTTTTTTTATTGCATTTAAGTCTAAAAATGAGATCTGAGGTCTTTTTGACCCCAGATCTCATATTTTGGAAAAACTTTTTTCACCGTCCCCTTTTTTTTTTACAGGGGAAATTCTCGTAAGCCGCCTTCGATGAACACTGCATCGAAGGCGGGTCGGTACATTACCTCGGCCTGTGACCTGACTCTCCTGCGCTAGTAGAGGCGACGACGGCCGCCCAGGCCATTCGCCGCCTCTACTGGCCTTTCACCTCCCTCCCCCCCCCCGTGGAGAGGGCGGCGACTATTTTCACTAGAGCGCCGCTTAGGCGGCGCCTCTAGTGAAAATAGACTGCGTC
>BLSH010264468.1:553178-568067 GCA_018402905.1 Glandirana rugosa
CCCGTGTCCCAAAAATGCTAACCTGTAGAATTTTTTAAACGTCGCCAATGGAGATTTTTATGTTGCAAAGTTTGTCACCATTCCGCGAGCGGACGCAATTTTGAAGCATGACATGTTGGGTATCATTTTACTCGGCGTAACATTTTCTTTCACAATACGGAAAAAAATTGACCTAACTTTACTGTTGTCTTATTTTTTAACTCAAAAAACTGAATTTTTTCAAAAAAAATCGCGCTTTTAAGACCGCTGCGCAAATACGGTGTGACATAAAGTTTTGCAACGGCCGCCATTTTATTCTCTAGGGTCTTAGAAAAAAAAATATATAATGTTTGGGGGTTCTAAGTAATTTTATAGCAAAAAAAACTGTTTTTAACTGATAACCTCCAAACTCCAAAAAGAGGCTCGGTCTTAAAGTGGTTAAATTTGGGCCTGTGCCCTACATTGACTTGTATTGTAACTTTTAGCATAAAAGCTCTATGATTTCCTGTAACTCTTATCACACACCTTACGATGTGATCCTGTGCGCATAGACTTGATATTCTCAGTAAAACGTGTCAGAACGAATGCAGAAGCCTGGACCTTCGTTTATTTCATATCTGATCGTATCAGTGGTGACCCCGCTATAATAGACAAAAAAAGGGAGTTTGGGACTTTAAATGAGGCAGTGGATAGATGAGATGGAATGTTGTAAAAACATTTTATTGACATAAGTGGATATCCAATGAACAAAAACAGTGTATATCATGTAAATAATTGTATTAGTAATATATATATATATATATATATATATATATATGCACATCTCCACAAAGGCACATCATAAATTCATGTATATACACACATATGGAAACCTGCTGACATTGGATAAATTGAAATTGTAATTCCTTTGTATATACACATAATTCAACTGGCCAGCACCTAGCATGGTCAATTGTATTTGTACATAAGAGTATGAAAATGTAATAAAAGGTAGATTGATAAATTCCCATTGGGGCATGTAGCCGCACCTAAGTGCCCGATGAGTTTTGTGTAAAAGAACACTTCTTCAGGGGCGGATACTATGGGGTATCTACAAAAAACAAATTGTAATTGAGTCTAATGTTAGGCTGGGCAATGGAAGGACAAAAGAGTGGTACTGAGTACTTACATCAAGTGTAGCATAATGGTGTGTGGTGGGTATGAGGCCAGGACCAAGGGCATAGTCTATCCCGGGAGCTGAGGTGGTCACGGGGTCCGCGCCAACAGGGCGCATAGGCAATACTCCACAGGCACAGGATATTGGTCTCCATAAAGATGTGAAGTGGAAGGACAAAAAATCAGAGGGGAAAGATAGCAGCAAAGGGGTCTAAAGGGAATAAAATACCATTATTGGTGATGTGACCAATATAAAGTAAAGTAGGTATAGTTTGCAAAATAAAGTGCAAGCATGCAGGCCAGGAGTCCATGTGCATGTGATAGGTAGGGTGAAAACATACCAAATTCCAAGAGGTAAATGAGGTGAGTGGACATCTGAGAAACCTCATACGACCCAATCACCAAAGAAGCAGGGGGAGAGGTGAAAGAGAAAGAAGGAATCAGAGTGAAGACCAGTAAAAGTAAACGTGCTGAGAGATACCTGTAATCTGTATGAAGGTGGTATGGCTGCGTGATGCACCATCTGCTGATGTGATTACCTCTTGCAATTCGGGAAAAAAGGGATAGCGTACCTATTTATGTTTGTACATTTATATCTCTAACCTTAATTTGGTCAGTATTGTAAAGTGGAAGCACATATAAAAAATGTGCGCAAGATTTAATACCAACTATTTATTTTTGTCCACAATTAGTACATAGATTTGTATGTCATCCTTCATGACAAAATGCTATTTTCGTGCCACATTTTGTCCCACAAACAAATATTTGGTGCAAGATATTTATTTATGATTACTACCTTCCCTCAAACTTTTTAACACCATATTTTTTTTTCTATTCTAAGTTTCTATTCTGCATATTTCCCAATGGCACAAATTAACAATCTACTTACACTAGGTTTATTAATTTTGACTTAGCTTGCGTAGGAATATATTCATTTTAGAAACTGGACCACTTTTGTATATGTGACAGTATTTAATTCTCCCCAGTATGTTCTCCCAAGGGTAAGTCACTCACAGCTGATAACTTCCTGAATAGACTTCCTTATAAAAAATATTTTCCCTTAGAGTAAGCTTGCCGTGCTAAAAGAAGAGTTCCTGTTCTGATAGAGACTGCTATGTAACAGAGAGACTTACCTGTTTGAGCAGTTATCAAGACCAAGACTGCCCTGTTGGAAAGAGGTTGTTATTGTAAGAGACTGTCCTGTTCGAGAAAGTCTGAAAGATTGTTCTTTTGGAGTGACTATTTATTTACAGAATGCCTGATCAATTCATTGATGGTGCAATGGGCAACATTACAACAACTGGGAAACGATAATTGCATCTTGCAAGCAGCGCTGCATATAAAATCTCTCCAGCAGTGCAGTAATGTTTTCTTGCCTCTGGTCTGGAAGTGACAGCATAGCAACGTGATACCAATTTGTCATTTAAATCAAATGTGCTTATGTTTCTTATTATAGATTCCAGTGATCAGAGGGAAGATGACTACATGGGCAATTACATGCCATGTTCTGAAAACTATGTTGGATACTGTGTACATGGAACATGTGAATTCAGTTATTCAACCCAGAAAGTATCATGTCGGTAAGTTACACTTATAAATAATATTCTTTACTTAAGAAGAATTTGTGATGTTTAACCCCAGTCCTGACAACCCAATAAGAAAGTTTTTGAGCATCTCTATAATACAGCAAACACCTTATACAGGGCTTTTATTCTGCCAGAAGGAGGAAGTACTCAGTACCCATACCCCTCGGCAATGCCCCTCAGCCTGGTCAGTTGTAGGAGAGTTAAGAAAGCCGGCCAACCAATGGGAGGCAAGCAGAAGCGGTGAGCTAGCGCCAGTGTCAGCAGGGAAGTGTTTCCTGCAGTACAGCTTAATGGGATTGTCAGCCCGTCCTCCTCCTACCACTTAGAAAGAATTGCTACCAGGATCCACCAGTATTAGCAGGATTAAAAAAAAAAAGCAGTAGGAAGTCACAGGAAGAAGCCAGTGAAACTCTAAAGCTATTCACTGTCAACAGGAAGGAATTCTATGAGGCTCACAGCCACAGTCCAGTATAGGTGGTAAGAAGGGACTTAGGCCCTAAGTTGAATTGGCTATACGCCATGTTTGCATGATGTGGCTGCGCTTGCTATACTGGCTCTATGTATTACTTGTGGCAGGACTACAGTGTTTTGTGGCTTCCTTGTATTTCACAGGGATTGATGGTGTGGCTTTGCGCTGGGTGACAGTCATTGTGACTTAAAGTATAACTAAAGGCAAAACTTTTTTTTTTTAAATTTTGGATAGAGTGGAGAGGGATTAGAACCCCTGTCATTTTTCATTGTTGTCTGTGCCCCTATTAACCAGTTCAGCTTCAGAGTAATTTTTTATTTTTTTTTCGCATACATGTAAAAATCTTTTTTGCTTTTTGGCAATGAAATTAATTAAACCCCAAGAGCAGTTTATATTTTCTGAAAGCAGAGAATAAAATGGTGATAGTTGCAATTTTTAAAATTTTTTTAAATATAAAAAATGAGATTGCATCGTGTAAATAAATAGCAAACATTTCATGTGTTAAAATTGTGTCCGCCCGCAATATCACCAAAAACGATTGTGTCCAAAAATGGCCATAAGTGATGTTTTAAATGCCTTTACAGCTCATCAGTTTAGAGTTAGCTAGTAGCTCTTGTGCTAGAATTATTGTTCTTACCCTGACCTCAGCGGCGATATGTCACATGTGTGGTGCGACTGAGGTTTACATGTGCATGCACACCCTGGGCTTGTGTTTGCTTTTGCACAGGTGTGCGGGGCTACGGGGGTTTTTGGAAATTTTTTATTTTTATTTTAATTTGGTTAGTTATCTTCTTTTTTTTTTTTTATTTTTTTTTAATATTTATTTTTACTGCGATCACAAGAGGTTAATAAACCCTTATGTGATAGCATTAGGCAGGTGACAGTTACTCTTTATGGAGACATTAGGGGTCTAATAGACCCCAATGTCTCCCCTGCCCTTCACACCATCTAGCCAAGCACAGATCGGCTTGGTTAGATCTGTCCCCTGGCTGTGCTGGCCAGGAAATGGTGCATCTGAAACCGGATGTGATATCACTGTTTCAAGTGAGATTGAGGCATGGATTTACCTCAGTCTCACTGCAATCTCTCTTCCCCAGCTGACAGATGCGTTCCTGGGCTCCGGTGAGTGCAGGACAGCCAGGGAACAACGGGAGGAAGGTGAGCCGCTGGCAGGAGGGGAAAGGCACCTCGTGGCCAGCTCTGTGCAACTGATCGGCAATTATGGAGCTGCCGCATCACTTCTAGTTTGAAGCCGGTCGGCGGCTCTACAAAACCCACACAAGCTGTTGGCTACTGCTGCAGCCATCAGCTTGTGATTAAGGGTTCACTATTTGGACCTACATAGTACGTCCAAAGAGCTCAATAGTTTAAGGGGATTCACACTCTCTATTTCTCTTGTTTACCATTATCATTGAAAGTGGAAGTAAAGAAAATCCCAAATTTCGGTTGTCCCCAGAAAAGTAATAGAGGGGAAATCTAGTTCTGGTGACCTGGTAGACCCCAAAGGATTCCCCTAATTTGCAGGGATTTCCTCTCATTTCCTGTCTGGCTGTGAGACAGGAAGTGAAAATCTCTGATATGGGACACAGATGGCAAAAAAACAAAAACTGACAGGGGTTATGACCCTCCCTTGCTCTATTGAAAATGGTAAAAAAAAAATAGTTATGCCTATAGTTCTACTTTAAAAGTCAGGATTGGACTTTTTTGACCACTTCCATACCGGGCCATTCCATTTCCGGTTTCTCCTCCTCAGTGTGTGAGGAGACCTGGAAGAAAAAGTGCAGTGATGTGCCCGATCTCCCCACAAATAAATAGTACCTGTTTTAGCCCATCCGAGTACCTGTCACAGCCCATCTGAGTACCAGTCACAGCCTATCTGAGTACCTGTCACCAGCATCAGAGTACCGGTCCCCAGCCCCAGAGTACCTGTCATCAGCATCAGAGTACCTGTCACCAGACCCAGAGTACCTGTCACCGGCATCAGAGTACCTATCACCAGCATCAGAGTACCTGTCACCAGACCCAGAGTACCTTTCACCAGCATTAGTGTACCTGTCACAGCCCATCAGAGTATATGTCACCGGCATCAGAGTACCTGTCACTAACCCCAGAGTACCTGTCATCAACATCAGAGTACCTGTCACCGCCCATCAGAGTACCTGTCACAGCCTATCTGAGTACCTGTCACCAGCATCAGAGTACCTGTTACCAGCCCCAGAGTACTTGTCATCAGCATCAGAGTACCTGTCATCAGCATCAGAGTACCTGTCACTGACCATTAGAGTACCTATTACCGCCCATCAGAGTACCTGTCACAGCCCATCTGAGTACCCGTCACCAGCCCCAGAGTACCTGTCACCAGGCCCTAAGTACCTTTCACCAGCATCAGTGTACCTGTCACAGCCCATCAGAGTACCTGTCACCGGCATCAGAGTACCTGTCACTAGCCCCAGAGTACCTGTCACCGCCCAGAATGCTCCTAGAATGCCTGACTGTTCTCCCTGCATTTTGGACCTCTCTATTTGGCCTGGCTGTGAAAAAGTCTCACAAATGTGGTATCACCATACTCGGGAGGAGTAGCAGAATGTATTTTGGGGTGTAATTGGAAGTATGCATATGCTGTGTGTGAGAAATAACTTGTTATTATTACAATTTTGTGTAAAAAAAAAAATTCTTAATTTTCCGAAGAATTGTGGGAAAAAAATTACGACTGTAAAAAACTCGCCATGCCTCTTACTAAATTCCTTGGACTGCCTACTTTTCAAAAAGGGGTCATTTGGGGGGATATTTTACTTTCCATTTCAGGGCCTCAAGGAATGAGATAGGCTGCTAGTGCATCAGGTGTGATCATTTTTCAATGATTGGCACCATAGCTTGTAGACTCTATAACTTTCACACAGATCAAATAATATATACTTATTTGGGTTATTTTTACAAAAGATATGTAGTATTATAAGTTTTGGCCCAAAATTATAAACAAAAATGACTTTTTTGCACAATTTTATCATAGAAACTAAAATAAAGGAGTTTTTTTTTTCAAAAATTCTCACTTTCAGAAATTTTCACTTATGTCGCAAAAAATAAAAAAGCCAGTGGGGAAATACCACCAAAAGAAAGCTCTATTTGTGTGAAAAAAATGATAAACATTTTGTTTGGGTACAGTGTTGCATGACTGAGTAATTGGCATTCAAAGCTGAAAATTGGTCTGGGCAGGAAGGGTGTATATGTGTCCTGTATTTTAGTGGTTAATAATTGCCCGTTTGTTTCTCACATATTCAACAGTTGCTCATCTGTAGTCTTGGTTTCATCAGGAATGCCCTTATTTGCCTCTGTGTTATTAAGTCATCATTGTTTTTTTAGCAGCTCTCTATTAAAATATGAGCCCTGATTTATTCTTAAAGTGGTCAATCTGTGTTTTGCATAGTAAACTGTTGTATTGTGAAAGATCTACACAAGCAATACAATAGCTGCAATATTGTATGCCCCATCAGAATACACTGATCGAATGCTGGTTTTCCAGCAGGACTGTTGAACAGTCCAATGATCAACTTCTGTTGAACAGAGAGGGGTACCCATGGATTGAAATTCAGCCAGTTCAGCAGGAACCGGGCACATTTTAATTTTCGATACATGTAGAAGCTCCTCCAGTGCTCGCAAGCACGTTTTTTGCAATGGAACACTATCACATTTGTATAGAAAGTGCAGTAGATTCATATATTTATAAGTTGTTTTACCAATCCTTTTGAAAGTTAAACTGTTACTAAACCTACAACAGTAAAATCAGTCTGTATATGCAGCATAGCATGCTTGTTATACTCGCTGTGGAACTTAAGGGGCTAATCCTCAGCATTGTTTAACCACTTCAATACCAGGCACATTTCCTCTTCCCGCCCAGACCAATTTTCAGCTTTCAGCGCTGTCACATTTTGATTGACAATTGCATGGTCATGCAACGCTGTACCCAAACAACATTTTTATCATTTTGTTCCCACAAATAGAGCTTTCTTTTGGTCTTATTTGATCACCTCTGGGGTTTTTATTGTTTGCGCTACAAATGAAACATGACCGAAAATTATGAACAAAAAAAAAAGTTTTTCTTTGTTTCTGTGACAAAACTTCGTAAATGTTTTCTCCTTCACTGACGTGCACTGATGAGGCAGTACTGATGAGGTGGCACTGATGATGAGGCACATATTTGCGCCACTGATAAGCAGCACTGACGGGCACTGATAGGTGGCACTAATAAGCGACACTGATGGGCACTCATAGGTGGCACTGATGGGCACTCATAGGCAGCACTGATGGGCACTGAGGGGCACTCATAGGTTGGGGACTGATAGGTGGCACTGGGCACTGATAGGTGGCACTGATGGGCATTGATAGGTGGCACTGATAGGCGGCGCTGCTAGATGGCACTTCCTTGGTGGTCCTTCCCTGGCATTCCCTGTTGGTCCTGGGTGGCATCCAAGATGGCCCTGAGTGCCATCCCTGTTGGGCACTGTGCCCCTTACCTGGCGGTCCCTGGTGGCCAGAGTGGGCTCCCTGGTGGTCCTTGGGTGGGCATTCCCTGGTGGTCCTAGGTGGGCTTCCTGGTGGTCCTGGGTGGTGATCCTAGGGGGGATGCACTGACAAACAATCAGCGCAGGAAAGCCACCAATCAGCTCTCATCTAATTGCGTCTGCAGAGGCGAGTAGAGGAAAAGCCGATATGCGGCTTTCCTGTTTACACTGTGATCAGCTGTGATTCGTTACAGCTGATCACATGGTAAAGAGCTTCTGACAGAAGCTCTTTACCATGATCGGAGATGCTGTGT
Source organism: Glandirana rugosa (assembly GCA_018402905.1). Taxonomy (NCBI): domain Eukaryota; kingdom Metazoa; phylum Chordata; class Amphibia; order Anura; family Ranidae; genus Glandirana; species Glandirana rugosa. Next base: position 561,181 of record BLSH010264468.1, read on the forward strand.
GTCAAACTGACACACCACACCATCAATCGCCACACTGCTCACCCCTCCATGCGTGTGCCGGCTTGTTATCCTGCTGAACGTCATATGACGCCCAGTCAGGATAACTGAACGACTTCCCGGCTGTCATTCTGCATACGGCGGTAGGGAAGTGGTTAAAAAAGGCTGTTTTATCCTGCATGCCTAGATTCTTCCCTCCTGCACTGTCAATCTGAGCAAGTCCATATAACACATAGCAGACTAGTAAGGCTGCTCATGCTCTGTTTGGTCTCTTATGCTGGAGAGTACATTTCCTGTTTCAGTTGAACAGTTCAGGTCTATATTATATTGACATCACACATCACACATGTGGGCATGTATACAGGCTTTAGTGGAAATCCCCTCCTACTTGAACACACAGCTATGGACAAACTGTGCAGGTTATCAGGAAACCATGGATCTCCATAGAGGAGAGCGGCGCTCTGACAGTTCCATCTCCGCTTAGTGAGCGGAGACGGAACTGTCATCCGTCAGCTCAGCGGAGATCAGTGGAGCGATCCCCGCTGAGCAACAACAGACCCTTTACACAGAAAGCCCATGTGAAAGGGCCCTTAGTGGCAGTATTTTAATGTAAAATTAAGATTTATAATCTGTGGGCACTGTGGGGGGGGGGGGGGGGGAGGTGAACTGTTTTCATATTACTGGGTTTAGTAACAATTTCATTGAAAATGACCTTGTCAGTAAAAACAAAACGTAGTTTAAAAGTGCATCATCTCCTCAAATATATCACACACACATTATAATCCCTTCCTAAATAGATGACTTCTTTAGCTAAAAAAACACGGATTTGGAATTTCACGGGTGATGTTTTTGTGTCTGTTAGCTTACAACATTCATGCATGCAAGACTTTATAACCCTCATCCGTGTTGTGTGCATTCATTTCATCATCATCTTCTAATTCTAGTGGAATTAGAAGCATGATTCTGATTGTGCTGACATTACTGTCCATAAAAATTGCAAGCCAAGATATTTGCCACAGGCACTCTTCCCTTTAACATCTCTCTAGAAAGTGGATCGTATTTGGCTTTAACCAGAAATTGATGTCAATTACAGCCCCGACCTTCAGACCACTTAAAGTACATGTAGTCCCAATTGCTAAAGTCATTTTTCTTTTTTACCAGTAGCTGTCATTAAATAATACCTGGTGATCCTGCCATGAACAAACTTCTTTAGTCTCCCAGTTGTTGACTTGTCTTGTAACCCCCAAAGGGTGAATGCATGGGTTATGCTGACACACATTGCACATGTTCTTCTGCTGTTGTCACCATTAGGAAATACACAACAGGCAACAGTTAGCAGATTATGTGCTCATAGATAGAAGTTCAACAGAACTGAGAAGCAGAAATGGATGAAAACGGTGATTTTATCATAAGCAAAGCAAATGTTGATTATTCAACAAAGTGCTTTAGCAAACAAAATATCAATTCATTAGCGTTTACATCTACTTCAATAATACCTTTTTTTTTTTTTTTTTTTTTAACCATACTGTTAATCTACAGGGTGGGCCATTTATATGGATACACCTTAATAAAATGGGAATGGTTGGTGATATTAACTTCCTGTTTGTGGCACATTAGTATATGTCAGGGGGGAAACTTTTAAAGATGGGTGGTGACCATGGCGGCCATTTTGAAGTTGGCCATTTTGAATCCAACTTTTGTTTTTTCAATAGGAAGAGGGTCATGTGACACATCAAACTTATTGGGAATTTCACAAGAAAAACAATGGTGTGCTTGGTTTTAACGTAACTTTATTCTTTCATGAGTTATTTACAAGTTTCTGACCACTTATAAAATGTGTTCAATGTGCTGCCCATTGTGTTGGATTGTCAATGCAACCCTCTTCTCCCACTCTTCACACACTGATAGCAACACCGCAGGAGAAATGCTAGCACAGGCTTCCAGTATCCCTAGTTTCAGGTGCTTACCAGAATGCTGAAAGAGTGAAATACAACATTTTGATAAGCAGTCTGCTTTTAGAAGTTTGGATTTGCATAGTTTTTAATAAATCTAGTTTAAATTATAAACCAACTAATACAATGCTGCAGCTGTCTGTAATCTTTAGATATTTGGATATTAGTCTGTATGCATCAGTTTGAAGATGTATATTCAAGATATTAAAAATACAAAAATGGGGAATGTATTTATGGCACAGAGCTGAAACCTAGAGGGAGATTTACTAAAACCGGTGCACACAGAACCTGGTGCAGCTGTGCTTAGAAACCAACCAGTTTCTAGGTTTTATTGTCAAAGCTTAAAGTGGTTGTAAAGTCAAAGAAAGCTTACTGTCAGCCCCTCTGTTCTACTAAGCTATACTACCCTGTGTACGTGTTTGTATAAAATTGTGCCTGCAAATACCTTATTTCAATTCGTTTCTGGCCAGTCATGTGACCTCCAGCTTCTCTCCTCCCCTGATCTAAGGGCTACAGCAGGAGGGGCCGAGATCCCCCCCTCTGACATCAGCCCCTCCCACTGTAGCAGGGGGAAGAGAGCGGCCGGAGATCACGTGACCGTCCAGAAACGAACTGAAATAAGGTATTTACAGGCACCGTTTTATACAAACATGTACACATGGTAGTATAGCTTAGTAGAACAAAGGGGCTGGAAGTAATCTTTTTAACCACTTCCCACACAGCGTATTAACAAATGACGTCCAGGAAGGTGGTTCATTATCCTGACTGGACGTCTATTGACCTCCTCAGGATAATTCGGGATCGCGCGCCCCCGGGGGGCGCTCATCGCGGTGATCGGTGGTGCCGTGGGTCAGTCTGACCCACCGCATTACCGACCGAGGTAAAAGGCTTCCGTGGAAGCCTTTTACCATGTGTTCAGCTGTGACCAATCACGGCTGATCACATGGTAAATAGGAAGAGACGTTTATCGGCTTTTCCTCTGCTCAGGTCTGCAGACCTGAGCAGCGGAGGGCCGATCGGCTGCTCGTCTGATGGGGGGGGGCTGCGCTGAACATTTATCAGTGCAGCCCCCCTCAGGACCACCAGGGAGGGAACATGGAGGCCGCCCAGAACCACCAGGTAAGGACAATATAGTGCACTGTAGGGATGGCACTGTGCCCATATATGATGCCTGCCAGTGCCATCCCTAACAGTGCTGTATGCACCAGTGCCAACCAGTGCCACCTATCAGTGAGCACCTGTGCCCACCTGTGCCACCTATCAGTGCCCACATGTGCCACCTAAAATGCCCACCTGTGCCACCTAAAAGTGCCACCTATCAGTGCCCATCAGTGCCTAGTGCCACCTATCAGTACCGCCAATCAGTGCTGCATATGTGCCTCATCATCATTGCAACCTTATCAGTGCCACCTCATCAGTGCCAATCTGTACTGCCTCCTCAGTGCCTGTCAGTCTAGCCTCATCAGTGCCCATCAGTGTAGCCACATCAGTGCCCATCAGTGAAGGAGAAAATGTACTTTATACAAAGTTTTGTGACAGAAACAAAGAAAAAATGGGGTTTTTTTTCAAAATTTTCGGGCTTTTTTATTTATAGCACAAAAAATAAAAACTGCAGGGGGGATTAAATACCACCAAAATAAATCTCTATTTGTGGGAACAAAATGATAAAAAGTTTGTTTGGGTACAGCGTTGCACGACCGAAGTGCCTGGCATTGAAGTGGTTAACTTTACTGCCAGCTACTAATAGTGCCAGGAGGGGAGGGGCAGGAAGGAGATCGGCTCATACACACAGGAACTGACAGGCAGGGAGGTAGGGGGATAGAGGAGAGCAGCGGGATGACAGAGTATTATGGATCAGCAGCCATGATTACTGTGGTCAGCACAATAAGGGGGACACAGGAACAGGCAGGATCAACCAGACTTTTTATATCATAGAGAGGGACATATTAGACAGCACTATGCTGTTTAATCTGCTATAAGGGAACAGGATCTCTTTTTTTTTTAGGGTTACAACAACCTCTTTAATTGAACAAGCTGAAGTTAGAAGACAATTGGTTACTATGCACAGCTGCACCTGATTCTGTGTGCCCCAGTTTTAGGAAATCTCCTCTCAAGTGCCGGTTCACACAGGGGCGGCTTCAAAGTCACCCGATTCTCGCCCGACTTTGAAGCCACCCTGAAAAGTGCGACTTCAGCGTGGCTTGCAAATTACTTCTGTATAGAAGTCAATGCAAGTCGCCCCAAAGTAGTAAAGGAACTTTTTTCTAAGTCGGACTGCATGGAACGTGACTTGTCAGGCAACTTGGTCACCTGACAAGTCGCCCCTGTGTGAACCGGCACTTAGTGTCTGCTAATTAGTTTGTATTTTGGTTAAAGTATGATAGCTGCCTGTGCCTGTGTTAAGTTCTAGATTAGACTTTAAAAGGGCAAAAAAAAAGATTCTTTATATGGGTACCTGAGCTCAGAGCTCAGTCTTCGGTTCCTCCATAAACTGGGTGTAGTCTAGAACTGATCTTCTCTGTCCCAAGGTTAACTGTATATACACAAAGCAAAATTATAAACGCAACACTTTTGTATTTGCCCCTATTTATCATGAGCTGAATTCCAAATCTACGGCTTTTTCTATGTACACAAAAGGCCTATTTCTCTTAAATATTGTTCACAAATCTGTCTAAATCTGCGTTAGTGAGCACTTCTCCTTTGCCGAGAAGTGTGGCATATCAAGATGCAGATTAGACAGCATGATTATTGCACAGGTGTACCTTTGGCTGGCCACAATAAAAGGCCACTCTAAAATGTGTAATTTTAGGCCTCATACACACGGGCGTTTTTTGGCGTTTTTTTGCAGGTCTCCATGTTATTCAATGGCCCCATAAAAACACCAACGTTTTTGAGCTGTAGAGGGCGTCGGTGTTAGTGAGCTGTAAATAGAACGCAGGACCAGGTTCCGAGGCTGTAGCATTTTGGCGTTTTTGACGCTAAGGTGGCAAACCGATCACTAATGCCGTAACGACGTTAACAGACGTTTTTGACGCCGGTGGTTTCAGGTTAAAAAATAGCAGAGGACTGTTTTTTTTTAAAAAAAAATGCATATTGACGCCGACGCTCACTAACACTCATTAACACTGATTTTTCCCTGATGTTGGGCGCAACGTTTTCATTATTTTTTTTGCATATGCCCGTGTTTATGAGGCCTTACTGTATTGGGGGAGTCCGGGGGGTCCAAAAACCAGTCAGTATCTGGTGTGACTACTATTTTCCTCACGCAGTACAGCACATCTACTTTGCATAGAGTTGATCAGGTTGTTGATTGTGGCCTGTGGAATGTTGGTCCATTCCTCTTCATTGGCTGTGTGAAGTTGCTGGATATTGTCAGGAACTGGAACACGCTGTCGTATACGCTGATCCAGAGCATCCCAAACACGCTTAATAGGTGACATGTCTGAGGAGTATGCTGGCCATGCAAGAACTGGGAGGTTTTCAGCTTCCAGGAATTGTGTACAGATCCTTGCAACATGGGGCCGTGCATTATCATGCTACAACATGAGGTGATGATTGTGAATGAATGGCGCACAACAATGGGCCTCGGGATCTCTTCACGGTATCTCTGTGCTTTCAAAATCCCATCAATAAAATGCATCTGTGTTCGTTATCCATAGCATACACCGCCCATACCATAACCCCACCGCCACCATGGGCCACTCGATCCACAACTTTGACATCAGCAAACCACTCACCCATACGATGCCATACACGCTGTCTGCCATCGGCCCTGTACAGTGAAAACCGTGATTCTTCGATGAACAGAACACCTCTCCAAAGTGCCAGGCGCCATTGAATGTGAGCATTTGCCCACTCAAGTCGGTTATGAAGACAAACTGCAGTCAGGTGCAGGACCCCGGTGAGGAGGACGAGCATGCAGATGAGCTTCCCTGAGACGGTTTATGACAGTTTGTGCAGAAATCCTTTGGTTATGCAAACCAATTGTTGCAGCGGCTCTCCGTGTGTCTGGTCTCAGACGATCTTGGAGGTGAAGATGCTGGATGTGGAGGTCCTGGGCTGGTGTGGTTGCACGTGGTCTGTGATTGTGAGGCCGGTTGGATGTACTGCCATATTCTCTGAAACGCCTTTGGAGACGGCTTATGGTAGAAAAATGAACATTCAATTCAAGGGCAACAGCTCTGGTGGACATTGCTGCAGCCAGCATGCCAATTGCACGCTCCCTCAAAACTTGCGACATCTGTGGCATTGTGCTGTGTGATAAAACTGCACATTTTACAGTGGCCTTTTATTGTGGCCAGCCTAAGGCACACCTCTGCAATAATCATGCTGTCTAATCAGTATCTTGATATACCACACCTGTGAGGTGGATGGATTATCTTGGCAAAGGAGAAGTGCTCACTAACAGATTTAGACAGATTTGTGAACAATATTTGAGAGAATAGGCCTTTTATGTACATAGAAAAAGTTGTAGACCTTTGAGTTCAGCTCATGATAAATAGGGGCAAATACAAAAGTGATGCATTTATAATTTTGTTCAGTGTACACAGTATCTCACAGAAGTGAGTACACCCCTCACATCTTTGTAAATATTTTATTATATACGTAGTGAAAACATAAACGGGGATAAATAGTACTCGACTTGAGTTTCCAGATGTTGAAAAAGATACATGTATTTTCCGGATAAGAGAGTTTATAACAAGTGTTTAGACAGATTTAGACAATCACTCGTGAAGAGGAAACGGTTCTATTAGGTAGGTGGAGTGTCCACACCATATAGTTCTATGACTAATCTGTCGTACTAATAACGTCTCCACACGGAATCCGACCGGTGTTATTTTCCGGTGACATTTTACACGTCAAAATAGTGTGTCGTGTTACGGTGTCTACAGCGTTCAAAACTCCCTCGCACGTTAACCGTACGACCGACGTCGTTAC
>BLSH010264468.1:588819-600157 GCA_018402905.1 Glandirana rugosa
GTCCCCAACAGTGGAGTTTCTGTGTTCATTGAAGCTGCCTGTGCTCAGCCTCTGTATCTCAGCATCAAACAACAGAACAAGAGGAATGTATAGTCATGACAATTCCTCTACAATAACTGCTTTCCAATGAATGCCATCTTAAATCGCCTGATTTTATAATTACATTTTGAACTTTTTTGGACAGATAATGCAGATTTATGTTGGTGAAGCTGCTCAGTTCCAAAAACCAGGGACATTTCTATGGCTCACCTTGTGTCAGGGGTTAGTGGAGGATTTCCAGTGTTCCTATTATAAAATAAGTATTAGGATGGAGCTTGATGGGATATGAAACCCCACATAATGCCAGTCTGTGCTGGGTTCCTGTGCAGACCTCACAGCTCATGTAATTCTTTACCGTTGGGATTTAATGGATGAATGAACCAGCAATATTTTATTGAGAATTAAGACTGACAGCTGAGTTATACTGTACATTGTGTACAGAGTGGGTGGAGCCTATAAGGGGTGTGGCTTCTAAGAAGTGGGATGGGGCAAAAAGGAAGGGCAGGGTCTGGCGCCCCACCATCTTAAAACTTCACCAGCCGCCACTGCCCAACAGACTGAAGGCTGTAATTAAAGCAAAAGGTGGTTCAACAAAATACTGACATTAGGGGCCGATCCTTTTTCCAAATTAGTGATTCTGTTTTTTTTCTGACATATTGATGTTATATTTCACTCGGATGTTATAAGGCTGCAAAGCAACAACATTATTTTAAAGCGGGTGATTCTTTTCTATACCCACTGTATATTTCTGCCTCTATTTGTTTTTTTCTGTATCATGGGTGATACCATTGGCAGCATGACACCATCACTTGACATGGTCAAGGTGATTAATTGCCACCAGATATTCTCAGATACAGTATAAGAAAGCATGACTTTGTGACTTATTTTCTGGCAACTATGAAAAACTGTTTTCCTTTTTGGGTGCATTTGGACATTCAACCCAGATTTTACTTGGCTTTCTTACTTGCATAGTACTCTTATCATCATCAAGTATCATTATCCACCCATTGTCCTGAAATTAAGGAAAATCTACTTATTTTTGAGATATGTCATGGAATGAGACTTGTGAATACCTTGAGTCCTAAGAAGGCTTTACTGTGTTGTGCACATATTTGGTTGGGGGCTTTTTTGCTTCTTTTAGTCCCTTCTTACTACAGCATGCATGGTTACACTGCCTTGTTGGGTCCCAAGCCCTATTTCATAGAAACCATGGTTTCCATGCACTGCACTGATGATGGTCAAAAGCTTGACACAGCTGTATGCAATTTGGAATAAATGGCTCTATAATATTAGGCTACATTTGCACTATACACTGGCAGTTCTGGAGGTACATCTGGCTGATGGGGCAAAAATATCACTGATATGCATGACACTGCCTATGTCTGAAATGAAAATAATTCTCTCTTTTTGTCGGGTGGGGGATATTTGTAAATACCGTTGTTCTAAGAAGGCTTTACTGTGCTTTGCACTGATGAACTGTTTGCACCTTATGAACTACGTTATTGCCAGCTCACAATTATTAACTGGTCTGTTTTTTATATTTTTTATATTTATTTATTTTCACATGAACTTTATACTTGATTCACTTTTGCACTTTATGGCTGATGTCTTATTTACACATTAATTAATTTATGTATTGGATGTAATTTATTATTTTTTCATTCTGAATTGCAACATTATACATTTTTTGAATTTATGTATTAGCGTTGCACTTTATATCTACTCTTTTATTGCAATCTTTTCTGTTGTGGTGCTGGCTGCTTTTACAATACAGTTTACGCGGTATTCCTTCTACTAGTATTTTGACTGTGCTTCGCACTGGTTCGGTTTGAGGACTTTTTGATTGCTTTTGTCCCTTCTCCCCATAACCTGTATGGTTATACTTTCTCATCATCAACTATAAAATTATTTGACAAAAAATAGTTACTCTGTAACACCCGACCAGTTTGGACTAAGGCTTCATTCACACCTGTGCGTTGCAGAAACATGAACAAAACTGAATGCGTTGCTGCAGTGCATGAAATGTGCTGCCCTTTTGCAGATGGGTGGCAGTGCAGTTAAAGTGTTACTAAACCCATAACAGTAAAATCAGTCTGTATATGCAGCATAGCATGCTTGTTATAATCACTGTGGAACTTAAGGGGTTAATCCTCTGCATTGTGTAAAAAGGCTGTTTTATCCTGTATGCATAGATCCTTCCCTCCTGCATTGTCTATCTGGGGAAGGCCAGCTAACACAGGCAGGGTAGCCGACCTGCACATGCTCAGTTGTGTCTTTTAAGCTGGAGAGAACATTTACTTGTTCTCAGAGCTAGCCAGGTCACATGATATTGATTGTAGCCATGTGCTCCCTCAAGAGTAGCTGATAGTTGTGGTCCACCTGCCCGTTGCCCTCAATCACACGAATTCCACACACCTGGAGTCACTGAACAGACTGGCACTTTGTTTTGTTGTTTTATTTAGGGGATTGAACTTGGATAGGGATTAGGGATGACTGTGGGATGCCCAGTAATTGAACATGGGACCTACTATATACACCTCCGGTATATACATTTCTTCTCCTCCAGCGCACCGCCTGCTGACCGTTACTCTTCTCCTTTCCTTTCTCCAGCACACTACTTGCTGACCGTTACACTTGTTTCCCTGGTCCGAAATGAAGTTTATCAGACCTACATGACACCTCATCTTCACCACAGCTAGCACATGGTGAGGCCTGCTGCAGCTGCAGGCAAGGCATCAGAATCACCCTTTGTGGGTAAGAATCACAGGTTTCCTTCCCTGAAACCGTGGACCCTCTGTTGTGTAGCTATTGCAAGAAAAAGGGCCCATAGGGATTTGCCGCAACACAGGATTCCCCCAATATCATGAAGTATACAAAAAAAGTATCGAAAAGTATATTATTTATTGGATCAAGATTAAAATTCGTCACATGACAAATAATTAGATTGTCATATACGAACAAAATATACACAATTGAAATGAAAACCAAGTGGATACAAGTGGAAGTCCGCAAACCCTCAATTGGAGCAAGTGTCCTAGTGGTGAAGGTTCGGCTTCCTCTCCTACATGTTTCGAAGTTTTTTTGAATTTATGTAACAAACTTCTTCCTCGGGGAGAAAAGTCACTGTATAGCTTTGATTCTGAAACATAATATGAAATATAAATAGACCATAGTATAATACAAAGATTTTGGTTTACTATAACACAAAGTGGCTATTGAGAGTAGAGCTGGGAGCCAAAAGTGTCCCCAAATCTGGGGACACTTTTGGCTCCCAGCTCTACTCTTGCTGGTGTATGCTCTCTCTAAACCAGAGGGGTAAGTAGTAACCGGTGATCCCCACCGATCGCACATATTATGGTCATTGGTATATATAGTTGTTTGTGCCAAATAGCCACTTTGTGTTATAGTAAACCAAAATCTTTGTATTATACTGTGGTATATTTATATTTCATATTATGTTTCAGAATCAAAGCTATACAGTGACTTTTCTCCCTGAGGAAGAAGTTTGTTACATAAATTCAAAAAAACTTCGAAACATGTAGGAGAGGAAGCCGAACCTTCACCACTAGGACACTTGCTCCAATTGAGGGTTTGCGGACTTCCACACTGTCATCTTTGTATCCACTTGGTTTTCATTTCAATTGTGTATATTTTGTTCGTATATGACAATCTAATTATTTGTCATGTGACGAATTTTAATCTTGATCCAATAAATAATATACTTTTAGATACTTTTTTTTGTATACTTCATGATATTGGGGGAATCCTGTGTTGCGGCAAATCCCTATGGGCCCTTTTTCTTGCAATTTGTACAATTGGGGAGGCAGCACAGTGTTCCTGACTAATATAGTCTTGAGACACCTCTAGGACCCTACCCTTTCTATTTTTCTCTGTTGTGTAGCTAGGTACGTTGGTGCTAGCTGGGCCTTGGATGAACTACAACTCCCAGCCCATCCATCTTCCAGACCCATCTGGCCTGTCCTGCGGTCTAATGGCTCTCCTTCCCTTTGGTTGGCTCCTCCTGACTTCTACAGACTGCTCTTTCTCCTCTCAAACTGTCTCAGCCTTCTCATCCAACTCCCAGGGGCCGTCACTCACCGACTATATGGTGGATTCTTTAAAGAGTATCCTTCCATGTAGACCTCAGCTGCACTCCTGCTTCTCCTGTGCCACTCCAGGAGCCGACTCCCGCTCCCAGCTGCACCCAAGTCCCAGGCCTCAGGTTCACCCCCCCAGACTGGGGGTTCCCCTCCTGGGCGAGGCCTGATCCGCAGCTCCAGCTACATCCTCATCTCTTCCACCCGAACTCTCCTGACACCTGCTGGCAGTTTGCTGTATTTAAGGAGGCCTGCCCCCACCAATCCAGGCAGCGGATTGGTCAGGGCTCCCTGTCATACATCAGGAAGTGACACCTTCTCATCCATCCCCCTTTTAGAGCTTTCCCAGCTCAAGGGGAGGAAATCTCCAAGAAGTGTCCCTTCCCTCCATCTCCAGTCCCTCCCCTGAGCCACTCCTTAGCCCAGATCAAAACATTCAGGCCTGTACATGCAGTCAGGCCTGACTAGATTTTTCCTCTCCTACCAAAAATGGACAAAGTAAAAGCACCTATAGTATGGGGGCACTACACTGACATCACACATGTGGGCTTGTATACAGGCTGTAGTGGAAATCCTCTCCTACCTGAACCCTCAGCACTGGAGAAACTGTGCAGTTTATCACTTGACTTGATACAGATCATCCAAAAAGGTATATAGTGGCAATATTTTAATGTAAAAAGAAGATTTATAAGCTGTGGGCACTGTGGGGGGCAGATGAACTTTTTTCATATTACTGGGTTTAGTAACACTTTAACCACTTGCCGACCGTCAATCGGCAATTGACGGCGGCAAAGTGGCTCTGTAACGCGGATCGCCGTCATACGACGGCGGCCGCGTGATCGAGCATAGTGAGCGCGCGCGCGCCGCCGGAGGCGCGCCCGTGCGCTCACTGTGTCCGGGGAGCGGGTGCGGCGGCTTCGATTGTCGCCGGCTACCCGCGATGGCCCCCCCGGAGCGAAGGAGTGGAGGTCCGTGTAAGTAAACACGGACCTCCGCTCTGTGAAGGGGGAAGGGCTGTGATCACAGCCTTCCTGTACATGAAGGCTGTGACCACTTCCCTTCCCCAGCTAGGGCAGTCCCCCCACAGTTAGAACACGCCCAGGGAACATACTTAACCCTTAGAACGCCCCCTGCAGGTTAACCCCTTCACTGCCAATGGCATTTACACAGTAATCAGTGCATTTTTATAGCACTGATCGCTGTATAAATGCCAATGGTCCCAAAAAAGTGTCAAAATGGTCCGACATGTCCGCTGAAATATCGCAGTACCGCAAAAAATCGCAGATCGCCGTCATTATTAGTAAAAAATAAAAAAAAAATAAAAACCCCAAAAATGAATTCTCATCACCCGTAAACGCGACCACTTTTGCGCAAACCAATCAATAAACGCCAATTGCGATTTTTTTTTATCGCAAATATGAGGAAGAATATAAATCGGCCAAAAACGGTGAAAAAAAATGTTTTTTTATATTTTTTTTTTGGATTTGTATTTTAGGAAAAAGTAAGAAATTTGGGTTTTTTTGCAAAATTGTCGCTCTTCTTTTGTTTATAGCGGCGATCAGAAATGAAGCAGAGGGGATCAAATACCACCAAAAGAAAGCTCTATTTGTGGGGAAAAAAGGACGCAAATTTCGTTTGGGTACAACGTCGCACGACCGCGCAATTGTCAGTTAAAGCGACGCAGTGCCGAATCGCAAAAAGGGCTCCGGTCCTAAAGCTGGAAATCCTTCCGGTCCTTAAGTGGTTAATTCTAATGACACCCTCATACATTTTGCTAACGTTTGTCAGAACACATAGCACCATGCATTTTGGTGCAGCACGATTTTTAAAATTGGTCAGGCACTTCTTTTTGCAGGTTTCTTGCAAGTAGGGCAGTCCATTAAAACGAATATGTAGATGAGACAAAAGCCGGCAGCTTGATATTCCGCAATTAATACATTAAACCAGGCGTGGTACAAAATAATACAGGGCTTATGCATTTCGGCATGTAGCTTTAATGATAGCTGAAACAGGTAAGCCCTGTATTATTTTGTTCCAAACCTGGATTAATAAATGTGTTAAAATTAATACTCTGCCCTAAACAAAACATGTGGAAAGGTGCAAAAAAAGTGAATGTGTTCCGACGCACAAGTAAGGTGTGAACGGAGCTAAGAACGGACTAAGAGGAGGTTACATTTAAATGACTTACAGTATTTATTAATATGATAGAAAGAGCAATGTCCTGTGATCATCAAAATCCATGCAAATCCAAAAAAACCAAATACATTGCATTAACCTCCCTAGCGGTAATCCCTGGTGTGGCTCACTCGGGATTGCATCGCTGGATCCAGGCAATGTTACTCACCTTGTCCACTGAATCCAGCGATGTCCTCCCACGGTGTCAGCGTGTCTGTTCTCCGTCCAATGCCTCTGTGTGCCGGGCTCCGTTCCCTGCGAGCATCGCATCGCACGGGGGCGGAACCCGGCGGCAAATTCAAAAAGTGAAACTCACAGTATACATACAGTACACTGTAATCTGTAAGATTACATTACTGTATCAAATCATTTCACATCCCCTTTGTCCCTAGTGGTTTGCCCAGTGCCCTGCATGCAATTTTATATTATATATGTCATTCTTTCTGCCTAGAAACATGAGAATGTCCATAGCAACCAAAAAGCGTCCCTTTATGTCAAAAGTGGTTTTTGATCAGCTAGAAAACACCGATAGTAAATAAGAATCATTTGCAGAATTGAGTGATACTGATTTTTGTGGAAATTTATCATCAGAAACTAAAAGTGACGACAGCGACAATTCTGCAAATGAGAAAATTTCAGTGTTTTTGATTTGATTACATTATTGAATACATTTTATTACTATTACGTTATTATTTTTGATCATTATTTTTAGTTATTTATTATATTATAATTTATGATTTCATGTTTCAAACTTTATCATATCCGGGATGTCTACTAGACTCTTGCTTGGACAGATTTAAGTGAGTTATTCCTAAGAATTACAGGCCTACAATATAAAACGCCAAATTTCCATGCAAAATAATGTACCGCTTTCAGCACCAAAAATCCGAAATAATCATACCGCCAGGGAGGTTAAAAAACATATGTTAAAAACAATATACTTTCTTTTGTGATTGCTATGGGCTCAATGACTAGCACCATTTTCTTTGAGTGAAACCATATTTGGAGGTCATAAAAGTATAGGGCTTTTAAGTTAGGACTTGTGCAAGTTGTTGACATCATGTGGTCTTCAGAAATTTTCAGCCCTTGTTTTTATTACCTTTCCAGAAGAAATTAAGTAATCTTTGTTTATTAATATGTAGCCATTACTATTTTTTCCTCTTTCACAGGTGTGACTCAGGATACACAGGTCAATACTGTGATAAAACAGATTTCAACATTCTGTATGTGGTTCCAAGCAGACAAAAGCTCACTCATGTTCTTATAGCAGCCATCATTGGAGCTGTGCAGATTGCCATTATAGTTGCTATTGTCATGTGCATAACAAGGTATGTTATAAAAAAATATATTTTTGTGTTTTTCTGATATATGCATGTCAAGATATCTTACCTGATGGCTAGAATGCATAATAGGACTAAATGCAATGCTAATGCAAAACATCCCCTTTTCATTCATATCGTTAAGTACGTACATTACCATACATGGTCCCTGACAGAACAGCACAAAACCTTTGATGAAATCATTGTGCATGTCAGTAATACATCATCATGTCATGAAGTCACTTGTGCACATTCCTGCTGTACAGGGATGCTTTCAGTGACTCCTTCTTTGGCCTTTATGTCTTATTCACACCTATGCATTTTTAGTGTTTTTTGCATTTTGCAGATTTGCACTACAGTCCATTTAACATGGTTTCCTATGGAACACATTCTGTAGTAAAAATCTGCAAAATGCAAAAAGCACTAAAAATGTATAAGTGGGAATCAGGCCTTAGGGATCTTAGTACGGACAATGAACACATTCTGAGGCCTCCAAATTTGTGATTGGTGGGGCACAAAGGTTGCTTATTTATCAAGTCTTTGGGGTTGATTTACTAGTGGCAAATACACTTTGCCCTTTGAAAAGTGCATTTGCACTCTGCGGGAGCAGTTGCTCCAGAGCTTAGTAAATAAGCAGAAGCTCTGCTGACTTACGTTAGCCATTCATGTGCAAGCAAAAATGCATTTCTTTAAATTTTCCTTGCAGGTGATTGGAATCCTTTGAAGTGTGAAGCATTACCTGATTTACTAAGCTTTGGAGCAACTGCACTTGCAAAGTGCACAGTCGACTGTATATGCCTTTAGTAAATCAACGCTTTGAGTCCCGTATATGACTAAAAATGTAAAAATTATATATTTTCGCTCAGGTTATAATAATATCATTCATCCATCTGTACATAGCCAAGCAGCAAACACAAAATGCATAACATTCTGAGGCCTTCAAATTTGTGATTGGTGATGCAAAAAAAAAAGATTGTCAAGTATTTGAGTCCCATGTATAGCTAAAAAGACATTTTATACTTTCTCTTTGGCTATGCTAAAATAATTTTATGTTTGTATACAAATTCCATTTGGGTTAGTAAATTCATACAAGATGTGTATACAATTCAAATATAAGTGGCAAAGAAGCAAACGCAGGATGCGTCACAGCAAATGAGCAGAGGGCAGTTTAAAGCAGCTGTTCCCAGAGATTAACTGCTCAGCAACATGCGTCAGCTTGTACACATACGTTAGCCACTTCAGTAGCTAAAATCATACACTGTTCAAAATCAGCTCCTTAGCTGACATGCAGCCTTTAGAGATTACTCGTGCGGATATATTACTCATCACCTAGCTTAAACTAACCATAGATCTAAAGTGGAAAAGAGGTTTGCCTAATTTGGATTCATTACATGTAGACACAGTACTAGGCTCCAACTCACAATTTATCAAGCAATCCCCTTTTATTTCTGTATTGACCTAATGCAGTTCAGCAGAAAGTATAAACACAGCGCTTTTCTATTATTTATTCATTTCACTCACTTATGTGACCTTACAATAAAGCAGTCCTTAGGCCACCCCGTGCTGCCTCTTACCACCTCCCTATTAGTTACGGAGTTTGTATTGAAAATTGTAAACTGGTAGCTGGAAACCAATTCAGCCACCTAAAATTCCCTGCTCTATCAGGTGACATTTTTAGCGCACAATGAGAGTAAATAAATCTTTGCTGTTAAAGTGGTAGTAAACCCTCCTATCATTTGCAGCCAAGGAAGCTGCCATCTTGGCCTCTGTTTAATCTAAAACTGCAATGATGCTGCACATGTGATCAGCTATGATACCAGCCATTGGATGGTTTGACAGTTTGGTTTAGAGCACAACCAATGGGAGTGTTAAATTTCCGGCACGTGCCGGAAATGTAACTGGTTTTTAAACTGTTAAATGGATGGGTTTACTACCGCTTTAAGCTTGGCCTGCCCTAAAACTTGGCTTATCACCCTGAAGGGAGTCACAGGTAGAAGATCCAAGCTAGACTTTAGGAACTGAAATTTGAGTTTGCAGATTAGAACTCCAGCAGCTTCAAGGTTCTCTGGAAAATGTCCTTGAGGTGTCTGCATGTGTCTCCAGATATCACCTTAAACTTTAAATTTCCAGTTTGCTTTAACTAATCAGCATTTTCTACTTGTCAGTATAACAGTATCAGAGGAAGAGGCAATGCAGCTATTTGAGTTGTATCATAAGCAGCAGGGTAAAAAGAGACATGGAATACATCCTCCTGTTCTTGGGTTATGCCTTCTGTGTTACAAGCAGGGAAGAACCATTTACTAATTAGCTGTGCACAAGCATAATATCCCTTTGCAATGCTAATTTAATTTGTCTAGATTAACCCATTTGCAGCTGCAATACAAGTTTATAGGTCAAAATGTAAAATGCCCCATGCCACGAGAATGCCAATTAACCTCACAGCAGAGAATTTGAAACATGCAACTGTGTGTGTTCCTAGTTCTCAGACCCGCTGTCAAACAGAAAATATAGTCAGAAATGCTGCCAAGTTAACTGAAGCTACTAAACTTGGTCTTGGCGTTTAAGCTTAAAAATTCTGGTCACAAAAGGGTTAAACTGAAAATAAACCTCAGATTGGTCCTAATGACTGAGATATTGCACCTGCTATTCTATTGCATTATGGGCCCCCTGATAGAAAAAGTGTATGCAAGAATTTTGTGCTCTACATGACAAGCAACATTTTTCTCTAATGATTATTTGTTCTCTGTAATTTTAAAGAGAGAAAGGAATTGGTTGTTTTGGAGAACACAAATGGTTCTTTTAGGCAGGTATGAAGAAATGCTGTAAAGTAAGAATGCTTTCAAAAACATATATTTTAATTGTTTATTTTTATCAATTTACAAAATGCAAAGTGAGCAAACAGAAGAAAAATCTAAATCAAATCAATGTTTGGTTTTAAACCAGCGCCAGTTCTTACACTTGCACAAAGTCACGTATTTTGTAGGATTAGAGTCAGGTGTATGATTAACCAATCATGCCAAGCAGGTGCTAATGATCATTAATTTCATATGTAGGTTGAAACAGTCATTAACTGAAACAGCTGTGTTGCAGGCTAAAGTAGAACTATATGCAAAATGTTTCTTTTTCATTTGGGATAGAGTAAGGGAGGGTTATAACACCTGTCAATTTTTTTTTTTTGGCCATCTGTGTCCCATTGCGGAGATTTCCCTTCTCTCCCTGCCCCATAGCCAAACAGGAAGTGAGAGGAAATCCCTGCAAATTCAGGGAATTCCTTGGGGACCCCCAGGTCACTAGAACTAGTGTTTCCATTGGAATATTTCCCCTATATTACTTTCTGGGGACAACACAAAACTTGGGATTGTCTTTTACCTTTTACTTTCAAATAGAGAGGATGAATCTGCCTAAGGCCGTCTAAGTAGGAGAGATAAACTTTCATTTTCCATTTTCTGTTAGGGTTCAAAACACAACAGGGGTCTTTCATTATATCCCCTTTATAAGGTTACCTTTGTGATCAAGATCACTGGACCCCCAGGGGTTCCTTAAGGGACTTAAACGTCCCTAAAGGAGAGTGAAGGACAAACCGATACCCCGTCCCTCTCTTCCCTTTAGAGGCGTTACCCTGTGTCTACCGGTTTTTTTTTTTTAACTGTCCACAATATTGGGAGGGAATGAGATAGGGTTTACTTTTTCTTTGTAAAACGTATATCA
>BLSH010264468.1:600167-610187 GCA_018402905.1 Glandirana rugosa
ACAGACGCAGCACCCACCCCTCTGAGCTCTGTTTTGGTACGGCTTGTGTACGAACTGGAGAGCTATGCTGTGAGGGGATTTTATGTAGGAAGAGAGGACGGCCCCCAAGGGAGGGGCCAGCTGATCTTTTCCCTGCCTAGTTAACTCCTAGTTGGACGACATAAAACCCCATGAAGTTAATGAAGAAGCTGCGTCTGTCAGTGAACTCGGAGAAAAGGATTTTACGGTAAGTTTTAATAAAATCCCTTTTTTTCATTTGGGATAGAGTAAGGGAGGGTTATAACACCTGTCAATTTTTATTTTTTTGGCCATCTGTGTCCCATTGCGGAGATTTCCCTTCTCTTCCTGCCCCATAGCCAAACAGGAAGTGAGAGGAAATCCCTGCAAATTCAGGGAATTCCTTGGGGACCCCCAGGGCACTAGAACTAGTGTTTCCATTGGAATATTTCCCCTATATTACTTTCTGGGGACAACACAAAACTTGGGATTGTCTTTTACCTTTTACTTTCAAATAGAGAGGATGAATCTGCCTAAGGCCCCTTTCACACTTGTGCAACGTGATTTTACTACAATTTTGCTGTGATTTTTTGCCGCAATTTTACCACGATTTCGGATTAGTACGACTTTGGTCCAACTTTGTTGCAACCTTGGCACAATGGAAACATATTACAAAGTCATACAGAAATAGTACAGAAATCACATATATTATTCAGGTGCAATTTGCATGCGACTTTGAGGGTTTAACATTGAAGTCTATGGACCTCAAGTTGCATCAAAGTTGGGCCAAAGTAATAAAGGGGCTACTTTGAAGTCATACAGATATGAGCGGTACTCATTGGAAATAATAGGGAACAACTTGTCATGCAACTTTGCAGTCCCAAGTCACAGGACAAGTCGCATAAGTGTGAAAGGGGCCTAATAGGGGCACAGACAGCAATAGAAACTGAGAGAGTTTTATCCTCCGTTCCTATCCTGCTGACTATATTTTACCAGACATGAAGTGAGGGGAACTCTCCAACAGCCACAGACAAAACAAAAAGAGTAGGGGAAAGAGAAGAAGCTATAATATATTTTTTATTGTTGTCAATGTCCCTGTTGTAGATTTTCCAACCCCTCCTGTCTGTTAAAACTGCTGTAAGCAGAACAGGAATTAGGGTAAAAATGTCTCCAATGGAGCCCTGAGTAAAAAGTTTTTTTTAACCCTATCCCACTGTAACCAAAACCAAAATGTTTTTAAATTCTTGTAATAGGAGACCAAAACAAAGTAGGTGACTGTGTGTTGATACTTTGTGGGGCTGCTAACTTATATATGACAGTATAAGAGTATGCGTTCACATAATTGAAGTGTACCGTTTACTTGCAGGAAATGTCCGAAAAACAACAGAGGACGTCGACAGAAGCAAAACCTTGGTCACTTCACGTCAGATGCTTCATCCCGGATGGTGTAGCCTCAGTGTTTTTTTCTTGTTTATTTTTTATACTTACATTGACCATGTGATGTACATTTTTATTATATCTTTTTTTAAAGAATGGAAATATTTATTTCAGAGGCCTTATTTTTTGACATTTTATAGTTTAGCCTTGTTGTTTGTCTGTTGTATTTGCAAAGCATCAGCGCTGGCAGCAATGGACTGATATAGCTTTTGTTTTTGTTTTTTTTTTTGTTTTGTTTTTTTATATTTCTTTTCTTGAAAATGCAGTCCTCCATTTCTGTGTATTTGCTTTCGCATGGTTGTAAATTAGTCATTTGACTCTTCAAGTTTCCCAATTGTGAGATCGTTGGGGTCCAGCCACACAATTTGGAAAGGTTAGTTAACTGAGGGCAGTTCAATGTTTATAATTTTTTTGATGTTCATACAGTTTGTAAAAATAACTTTAGCTACCAAACTGTTTTGGCCAGGCATTTCATTTGAAGTCTGGTCCTGAAAATGCAGTTTGCTTACCAGTATGACATAGACCGTATTATGAATCTGCCTAGTTGAAACTAACAAAATGGTGGATGCAATGTTCACCGTATCCCCACAATTGGTTGCTCCTATGGAACACAGGCTCAGGCCTTTTTGAGGTTGAAGATATGAAAGTAACATCAAAAATGTAATAAACACCCAAGGCATGAGCTAAAGGTAACGATGTTTACAGTCTTTTTTTAACCAAACTTCGTAGAATACACTGTGTTGAATAGGTATTTTAATGTTTTATAGAGCTTAGTTATGCTTTTACTTTACTTTTTTTTTAACACTGGCTATCGCATGATATGTGAATTGTATTCTGTGAGTAGTTGTAACATGTTGAATATGTTCTATGGTTTCTAATCCTAATATTTATAAGCTATTTGGCCTGTTCATCCAGGGCTGAGGAATGCAGTTGGTACATTGTTCTGTGGTGTCAATAACTGTACCTGTTTTGTATATCTTTTATTTATTTTTTAGTTGATTGTGTCTGTGATTATCTGTATTTTATACACAACTGACAATGAGTAAAAAGAAAAAAAAAATTAAATTGGGCACCAAAAAGACACCACACAAAATACCAATTGCTCCTGTGCCACATTGGACCCTTGAGGAAAACAAAACTCCTTTTTTAATACAAATGTAATATATAATAATTTGGGAAGAAATTGCTTCCTTAGCTATGACATATAATGGATCTCACAACACTTTTGTTACATTTAGATAAATGTTAAATTTAATGTAAAATAAAAATTGAAACTGTTGATCAGCATACTTATGTTTATTTGGACACCATTATAAAATTAAAAGGCTGCTTTAATAAACGTTAGACTCTCTTTTTAATGATGCAAATTTAAATAATGTTTAATTGAATGTGTTGTGTGTTAGTTTTTACTTTCTGTGGCTCTCTTAAAGGAATTTCTACCTTGCTTTCTGTACTGGTGGAAACAATTTACCCAGACAGGAAGAGAAAGACAATTTGTAACAGCAAAACAGACAGAAATAAGTAGGGCAGAGGAAAGGCTAAAACCCCTGTCATTTTTTTCTGTCTGTTCCCTGATGTATATTTTTCCTCAGTTCCTTTCTGGAGAAAACCATTGTAACTGTGATGACAGTAGGTTAGGAAAAAAACTTACAGCACCTCAGATATTGTTGTACATTTCGGTTTTACCAATATTGAAATGGAATGCCAACTAGTCTGACTGTCTGTGTTCCTTTTGGATAGATTGCCCCTGCTCTCCTGTCCTGTAATTAAGACATGATATGAGTGAAAATCAGTTCAGTAGAGAAGAGAGAAGGTATAGAACTTCTGTAAGCTTTTAAATACCTTTTAAAAGTCTGGAATAATACAAAACATGATCACATGCACATATTATATATCATTTATTGCTTTCCTCATCATCTTCACTTTATTTAGGTGATGGATTGCTTGCTGTGACTTCAGCGCATTTCATGGATCAATAAACCGCTTTATCAGGAAGATAATTACAGTCAAGCTCTGTTGTAGATATATGAATTATTCAAAAATGACATAATTCAGACAATATGACCAACAACTGCACCTCCTAGAAGAAATGGATCAAGCTTATCTGGAGTACACCCAGTATCTGCCCTTGGAATGGACCAATGTTTCAATATTGATGTTTTACTTTTTTATGTACTTGCTCAAAATTAGCAAGCTCATGCATAAGAATAGTCCATGTCAAATCTCCATCTGCATAGATGTGTCATATAGCCTGCCCACAGGAACTGATGAGGTAAAGGTGGATACGTGGAGTAATCATCCACATGACCACTGTAGTGGGTGCCAGCCGCCACCACTGCCCTCATTCTCTAACTTCCCCCCACATGGCAAACACTGCCAAGTAGCTGCTGGAGTGAAAAGGCAACACAGAGGGTGTCACAGGAGAATGGGAGCTGCAGGCTTCCCCCCCCCCCCTCCATCTCCTGTCAGCACTGACAGCAGGGAGGCTCGCAGGAGATCAGAGCAGCTGTGCTGTGGGTGGCTGGAAGACCAGAGGACCTGCATGTAAAAAGAGGGAGGGTGAAGCTGTGGGTGTGTCTCTTCTCCCACCCACTGCTCGCTTTGCTTTTCCCTCCTCTTCTTCTTCCTCGGGTCCTCCATTGGCTGCATGAGGAGACAGAGCGGCTATTGGAGTGTCTCCCTCTTGCCCCTTCCCCGGTCAGCAGTGTGGGACAGAAACAACGGGGCTTGTTGCTGCCCAGCCCTGTTTCTTGCCCTCCTTCCCCACTGGCTGCAGAAGGACCAATCACAGGAGGGATTAAGAAGC
This sequence comes from Glandirana rugosa, assembly GCA_018402905.1. NCBI lineage: Eukaryota > Metazoa > Chordata > Amphibia > Anura > Ranidae > Glandirana > Glandirana rugosa. Next base: position 604,408 of record BLSH010264468.1, read on the forward strand.
CCGGGAAAAAGGAGTGAGGAGTGTGTTCTGGCTACAATCCCTGTGTAATTGCTGAGTCCCTGTGTTCTGGCCACAATCCCTGTGTTCTGGCTACAATCCCTGTGTAATGGCTGAGTCCCTGTGTTCTGGCTACAATCCCTGTGTTCTGGCTACATTACCTGTGTAATGGCTGAGTCCCTGTGTTCTGGCTACAATACCTGTGTAATGGCTCCCTGTCCTTGTGTTCTGGCTACAATACCTGTGTAATGGCTGAGTCCCTGTGTTCTGGCTACAATACCTGTGCTCTGGCTACAATACCTGTATTCTAGCTCCCTGTCCCTGTGTTCTGGCTGCTGCATTTCCCACCCTAGGCTTATACTCGGGTCAATAACTTTTCCCGGTTTTTTGTGGTAAAATGAGGTGCCTCAGCTTATATTCGGGTCGGCTTATACTCGAGTATATACGGTATCACTACCAGGTGTGTCTGTCTGTTTCTGGTAACGATCCACAGCCAGGATATCTGTATTTTCTTTACTTGTATTATTAAAAGTGTTTGCAGTGATTTTATATCTAACCAGGTGTGCCAGAGGGGCTGAGGCCATTCTTGGAGTTGAGGCGCAGAACAGAGAACCCAAAATCACCAAGTGGCTGGGGGTGGTGCTACCACCACCTTTACCTCACCAGTTGTATTCTTCATATTGTCTAAATCATGTCGATTTTTAATAATTTATATATATGAAGCGGGCTATTGACCCTTGGATAGCATTGAAGTCACAGAAAGGAACCCATTACCTAAATATTGCATGAGCAAAAAGGTTGGGGAAGTAGGTGGGACTTTAAATTAAGCTATTAGCCTGGTAAGGCTGTTGCTTTCATCCCTATGTATACTATATAGAATAGCACAAACATGTAATGGGGGGGGGACTTTAAATGAAGCATGTGTTGGTCATGGTGTAGTATTGATGGATAACATAATGAGGCAGTTAGGTTGATTAATTGATATATTAATACACAGGTCACATGATTACACATATATGGTCACAGAAAGTGATCCCAAATGGTAGAACACAATAAACAGTATAAATAATCTTAACATTACATGATAAGATTTCCCCATCCATCAAATTCATATGTGTACACAAACAGTAGTTGGATTGCACAATAAGAGCTGAATAGCCCATAACCTTTTATTCCCTGGGGTACTACCCTGAATAAAACCGTAAAAATTGTATATACAGTAATGAATGGTGGTGGCAGAAACACAACATATGGTAGCTCTATGCGTTTCGTGGCTTGAGGGTCACTCATCAGGAGAAAACTTGTTTAGATCTGCAATAGAAAATAATAACAGTGAGATCTACACCAATATCCACATGTAGAAAAGTGGGGCCTACAACAATAAGTAAGCAGCCCCCACAAAACAACATGGGAGATACTCACACGGCCCATACACAGGCAACAAGGCGCCGGACACGGTAGGCCATCAGGGAATGTCATGACCGGGAGCTGTGCAGGTAGACAGGGAGGCGGTAGACACAGGCGCCAACCAGGGCAGGACTGAGCACCAGGACAGGAGAGTGAGCCAAGAATGGACTATGGTGAGTCATCTGTGGGAGAAATGATGCAAGATTGAGGAGGTGGAATCCATAGAGTTGGAAGGGGAAAGTGCAAGTGATGACTGTGAAGAGACAAAACACAGTAGAGCAAAGGAGCCACAGAGTGGTGACCAAGGGAGAGGATAGTGATGAATCAAGAAACCGTGGTGTTTAGTGCTGGGAAGAGGCGGTGAGTTACCTGTGATGTGAAAAGAAAGACCAATTGCCGAAAGTGATAACGGTGCTATAAGTCCTGGAGGTCACCCTGTCCTGGCGGTGGGAGGTGGAGGCACCCACACGCAGGCGTGAGAACATCCCCCCCCCCCGTTGCATGTTTGTGCAATTCTATAGAAATATTGCATGGATAATGAGGAGAGCAATATATGATATAATATGTACGTGATCATGTTTTCATGTTTTGTATTTTCCCACACTTTTAATACTATTACATTGTTTTAACATTTGCTTCATATAGATGCCTATTACCTTTAATTGTTAACCATGATATTTAGATAAACACAGTGCCCAGGCAATTATCATTGTGGAATAATATTTGAAGAGTAACTCCACTTTTGTTGAAAAAAAACATTTCCCTCTTCGTAATCTATATACAGTGCAAGGTTTTTAACAAACTACCTTTTTGTATTTCCTACCTTTTGTATTTCTTAAGAAATAGCTGTTTGTCTGTGTCCATGTGCACAGTGAATGTAAATTGCAATGACTTTCTAATTATCAGTCAGCTGCTGCACTTTCAAGGCTCTAATGAGGAAAGTTGCAGGGTCTGCATCCATTTAGACGTAATTTCCCTTTGGGAGTATCTCACCAAAATTAAATTTTTGTTGCAGGGGATGCCCAAAATCTAACTTGTATCTTAAGGTGTTGCTAAACCCACAATTCTGCATTCTCTATTTCTGGTCTCCCAAAGTACACAGAATATGGAAATGCAAATATTTTATTAAATATATAGTCCTTCCGTGTCACACCCAATGTCACACCCGGGCCGCCTGCCCCAGGATATCGGCTGGCTCTGCTTTTGTTCTAAGGGAACGCTGATCCATCAAATTAATCACCCTTAACATCCAGGCATCCACCAGTAAGGTCCTGACCCCCCCCCCCCTCCACCGGGGTCCCCACTCCATCAGGACATCACTTTTCAGTGTGAGCCTAGCTGTCCACATCTCCGCAGCACAGCCAAGCCCTTGAGGCTGAGTCAGCAGCACATAGGACATAAGGGAACGCTGATCCATCGGATTAATCACCCTTAACATCCAGGCATCCACCAGCAAGGTCCTGTCTCCCCCCCCCCCCTCAGCCGGGGTCCCCACTCCATCAGGACATCACTTTTCAGTATGAGCCTAGCTGTCAACATCTCCTCAGCACAACCAAGCCCTCGAGGCTGAGTCAGCAGCACATAGGATGGTTACATACAGTGAGTAGTACATTATGATGTACTGTGGCTTCTGAGTTTACCTTCACCTTGGTTTTATTAAACTGTTGCTTCAAATAAACTTATTGCTGTTTTAATTGAACTACTCAGATTGGTGTCACCTGACTTTCATTTTGGTATATGTGTCACCCGCACAAAATACCAGGGCTCCTCTAAGCGCTAATAGGGACATTTTGGTTCATGATTTTATTAAATTTAAACTGCTAAATACCTTTTCTCATCAGCAGTGTACAGCAGTCTTGTGACTTTTAGTAGTGTGTGGCCGAGCAATGGTTAACGCATGTAGGAGGAGTTTTTATTCTCCCCTTAATGTCCTATGTGGCCGCAGGACCCCTGACCCTCTGCCTGGACAGTGTTGATTGGCCCTGTGCTGATCACATGCACCCTCTTAAGAAGAAAAAAACTCTCTAGCAATACACACCAAACTTAGCATGTGCAGAGTGTCCCCAAGGCTCTGTTCTATCAGGAGATGGTTTGGGGACTGTGGAGGAAGGGGAAGATCAGAGAAGACAGGATCAAACAGTCTTTTTACACAACGCAGAGGATTAACCGCTTAGGTTCCACAGTGAGTATAACAAGCATACTTTACTGCATATACAGACTGATTTTCCAGTAGTGGGTTTAGTAACACTTTGATGCAGACTTCTGGGAAAATCAGTAAGTCAATCACAGGTAGGAAATTACATTTCTAGGTTGCGTTCAGTATACAGAACGCCTCCAGGTTGCCATATTGCAATGCATTTTACAGAAAATGACAGCGCTGCAGATTCAAAAGGAAAGTTCATTTTTTAATAACATTCAGTTACAATGCCTTGTGTCACGGTTGCATATTTTATTTTAATTTGCCATTTTGTTGTTTTTATTATTTTTTTTTATTTGCTATTTTTTTCCCCATGAGAGTGGAGTTACCCTTTAGGCCCCATGCACACTGGACGTTTTGCTAAGAGTTTTGGCAGAAAAACAATTGTGTAACGCATTTAGGCATGTCAAGGGCTTGGGCATTAATTCATTACATTGGCCAGAATAACAATTCATTCTGGCCGTTGATATGAATTAACGTTCAAGAGTTAAAGGCGACTATCCCGACACTCAGAGAGAAAATTTTTAAAGGACCAAGCTCCATAATTTTTCTTGTACAATACTGGATCGTATGATTTTTGTTTAATCAGTACAGTTGTCGTTCAAAATTCAATACAAATACATTAAAACACATCACATCACTTTTGATTTTTTATTCTGTCGTACGAGAATTTTTGTGACTTTAGTAAACGCTTCCGATTCGATCTGAGATTAGCATGTGAAAAAAAACGGACGATCTGTCGTCCAATTTTCAGATCGTGTGTACGGGGCAATAGGCTAAACATACAGAGTTGTTTAGAAGCAGGGAACAAAACACACCAAACACCCTAGGGGCAGCGGAAACAAAATGTCCAGTGTGCACGAGACCTTGAAGATCAGACTAATATACAAACATTAGATGACATGTCCTATGAGTGTATCTAGTCATTTTAATGCCGTTTAATGTGTGTGGGAACATCTTGAATCAATAAAGTTTAAAAGTTGGCCATGCTTTACAATATTTTAAATCTGTAAAAAGGGAACCAAGTGAGCAGATTAATTCTCTACTGGTTAGGCAATATGTCAAGACTTCTCTTTCCTGCTGGTCTGCATTATTATTCAAATGAATACAGATGGATTCCATAAAATGCTGCACACAGTTTATGAAAGCTGATCAATGACCCCCATACACTAGGACAGGAGACAGCAATTTCTGTTCATTTGAGCACTGAGTTGATGGAGCTCAGCAGAAGAAAGACAGGCAGAGTTTCTCAATTAGAAGTGGTGAAAGTATATATACAACCCATATGACTTTACATTGGGCTAGCAATCTGGCTGCTCATAGGTAGAATCATCATATTTCTTGGTCAGTGCAGCAGTCCCCCACTAGGAGAGCTTCTTTAAGAGCTAGTTTTTCTAAAAGATCTTACAAGGGTTGCTGTTGCACATGAATATTAGTTATCCTTTGTTTGTAACACTTAAGCCCCATACACACTATACAATTTTCTGTAGACTTTTGTCTTCAGATTTACCAAAACCATGTAGTGCAAGGGCCTGCCTGATTGCAAATTGAAACTCTTAAGGTCTGACCTCATATTATATGGTTTTAGTAAATATGAAGGCAAAAGTCTACAGAAAATTGTATAGTGTGTATGGGGCTTTATACAGTAATCATTATCTATTGGTTGTATTTAGGGATGGGCCAAACATCCCCCGGTTCGGTTCGCACCAGAACTTGCAAACAGGCTAAAAATTTGTGCAAACACGCAAACGCCATTAAAATCAATGGGACTCAAACATGAAAAATCAAAAGTTTTCATTTTAAAGGCTTATATACAAGTTATTGCCCTAAAAAGGGGTGACATGTATCAATGCCAAAACATTTTTTTTAAATCGATCCTTTTTCAGGAGCAGTGATTTTAATAATGCTTAAAGTGAAACAATACAAATTAAATATTCCTTTAAATATCGTACCTGGGGGGGTCCCTTAGTCTGTCTGTAAAAGGGTGCACCTCTGTGATGTTTAGAACATGCCCGCAGCAAAATGACATTCGTACAGAAAAAATTGTCATTTAAAACCGCTCACAGCTGTAATGTATTGCCAGTTCCCGGTAATATAGATACAATCACTGAAAAAGCATTGCGTTGCCCCCCCCCCCCAGTCAATACTAGGCCCTCCAGGTGTGGTATGGATTTTAAGG
>BLSH010264468.1:626583-648538 GCA_018402905.1 Glandirana rugosa
TACACATATATATATATATATATATATATATATATATATATATATATATGTGTCACATAACTCACATGTGATATATAGTCACGTAAGCCCCCACACGCCATATATCATATGTTAAACTGCACCACAGAATTTTATATATGTGAGATCATATATATATATATATATATATATATGTGTGTTACATAACTCACATGTGATATATAGTCACGTAAACACCCACATGCATGCCATGCCATATATCATGTGAATTGTACCACATAATTTTATATATGTCAGATTATATATATATATATATATATATATATATATGTCACCCATGCCTTTCATAAGTCTGGGGGAATTTAAGAAGTGAGAAACAATAGTGTACACTCAATACACTGTGTATATATATATATATATATATATATATATATATATATATATATACACATGACTTTATATATTTTAAAAACATACATATTTGGGAGGGAAACACCCTACCAAATGCATGGTTCTGCTTGTAAGACCAGTAGACAAAAAAAGTACATATTACAGCGCACGCATGATACATACTCCTACCAAGCTGTTTAGAAGCATCTAAATGTATATAGCAAAAAATGCAACAATACGGGAGTTTGGTCACACTAAATGGCCATGTAGTGCTTAAGTCCACTGACTGCTTCAAAGTACCCCGATTTAACAGTGGGTTCCTACAATAACCTTAGAGTGAATGATCTTATTTCTTAAACCATGGAAGCAAATGCTTCTCTTTATGGGAGACCAGAGGACTCATTCCATGGATCAGATGGACACTGATTGGGGGTAAATAAGGAGGATGGGGTTCACCAGCCAAAAGGTCTGGTCTGGACCACAAATACAAAAACATACATATTTGGGGGAAACACCCTACCAAACGCATGGTGCTGCTTGTAAGACCAATAGACAAAAAAAGTACATATTACAGCGCACACATGATACATATTCCTACCAGGCTGTTTAAAAGCATCTAAACGTATATAGCAAAAAATGCAACAATACGGGGTGTTGGTCACACTAAATGGCCATGAAGTGCTTAAGCCCACTGACTGCTTCAAAGTACCCCGATTTGGAATTGTTCCTACACTAACCTTAGAGTGTATGATCTTATCTCTTAAACCATGGAAGCAAACTCTTCTCTTTATGGGACACCAGAGGACTCATCCCATGGATCAGGTGGACACTTATTGGGGTAATTAAGGAGGATGGGGTTCACCGCCCAAAAGGTCTGGTCAGGACCACAAATACGAAAACATACATATTTGGGGGGACACCCTACCAAACGCATGGTGCTGCTTGTAAGACCAATAGACAAAAAATACATATTACAGTGCACGCATGATACATACTCCTACCGGGCTGTTTAAAAGCATCTAAACATATTTAGCAAAAAATGCAACAATACGGGGGTTTGGTCACACTAAATGGCCATGAAGTGCTTAAGCACTTGCGGTGCGGTGGGGTTCACCGCCCAAAAGGTCTGGTCAGGACCACAAATACAAAAACATACATATTTGGGGGGACACCCTACCAAATGCATGGTGCTGCTTGTAAGACCAATAGACAAAAAAAGTACATATTACAGCTTGCTTGACACCATCTGAACCAAATACTTTTATCTTGGTCTCATCAGACCACAGGACATGTTTCCCGTAATCCATGTCCTTAGTCTGCTTGTCTTCAGCAAACTATTTGCAGGCTTACTTGTGCATCCTCTTTAGAAGAGGCTTCCTTCTAGGACAACAGCCATGCAGACCAATTGGATGCAGTGTGTGGCGTATGGTCTGAGCAGTGACAGGCTGACCCCCCACCCCTTCAACCTCTGCAGCAATGCTAGCAGCACTCATACCCCTATTTTTTAAAGACAACCTGTGGATATGACGCTGAGCATGTGCACCCAACTTCTTTGGTCGACCATGGCGAGGCCTGTTCTGAGTGGAACCTGTCCTGTTAATCCGCTGTATGGTCTTGGCCACCATGCTGCAGCTCAGTTTCAGGGTCTTGGCAATCTTCTTATAGTCTAGGCCATCTTTATGTAGAGCAACAATTCTTTTTTCAAGATCCTCAGAGAGCTCTTTGCCATGAGGTGCCATGGTGCCATGTGAGAGTGATAACACCAAATTTAACACACCTGTTCCCCATTCACACCTGAGAAATTGTATAACTAATGTGTCACATGACATCGGGGAGGGAAAAGGGCTAATTGGGCCCAATTTGGACATTTTTACTTAGGGGTATACTCACTTTTGTTACAGCACTGCTGGACATGGTATTTTTGCAATTTGATTCTGAAATTCCTTTATAAGTTAATAACTAAATGTCTTTAGAATCTTTAACAATATTGTCCTGGAATGCTAGAGGTCTTAATGCCAAAATTAAGATGTCACTGGTATTTAATTTTATTCATAAACACAGACCACATTTGATTTTTCTGCAGGAGACCCATCTGACTGGGTCTAAGGTTCCTGCACTTAAAAGGGCATTTGTAGCTCACACATTTCACTCTACCTATTCAAGTTATGCTAGGGGGGGTGACTTTTCTAGTTGCTAAATCCCTCTGCTGTACGGTCAAGTCTATTCATACTGATCCCTTTGGTAGATATGTTATAGCCATTATTCTGATTGATAACGACCCATATACATTTGTGGCATTGTATGTCCCTATAGTTCTAAAACCAAATACTCTGAACAATAATTAATTCAGTATCTGGAGACTATTCCACTGAAGAGGACACGTTCCTAGACTTGCCCATTACAGAGGATGAGATAAGCAAAGCCATAGCCACTTTTGCAGCCTACAAAACACCAGGTTTAGATAGATTTACAATTGAATGGTACCGCACATACTCTGAATATCTTACCCCCCTACTGCTTGCAATGTATTTGGAGGCCTTTGATCAAAATATCCTGCCCCCCTCCCTAAGGGAAGACCTGAGTGTCCTGATTCCAAAGCCCAATAAGGACCCTAAGTCCTGTGAGTCCTATCGTCCAATATCTTTAATTAATGTTGATATAAAGATATTGGCGAAAGTATTGGCTAGACTATTGAATATGATCATTGCTAATGTCATACACCCAGACTAGACCAGTTTTGTGCCAGAGCGGTCCACGGCTATTAATCTCCATCGCCTTTATACTAACTTACAGATTCCTGTGGAGCCTCCTGAGACACGCCTTGTGGTGTCTCTTGATACACACAAGGCATTTGATTCTGTTGAGTGGCCTTATTTATTTGCAGTCCTTGAGTGGATGGGGTTTGGTCCAGTATTCATTAGATGGGTGAAACTGCTATGTTCACAACCAGTGGCTCGGATTTGGGCTAATAATCATATTACAGATCCCTTCCGAATTTGTTGGGGCACTTGGCAGGGGTGCCCATTGTCGCCCCTATTGTTTGCCCTGGCAATAGAGCCTTTGGCAGTCAGGCTGAGAGAGACGTCATCCGTCCGGGGTTGTACAGTTGGCTCGCTGGAAGAAAAAAACGTCTCTTTATGCAGACGATATACTGCTATATTTAGCAGACACTGATAACTCCCTTCCAGCTGCCCTTGAGTTAATTATACATTTTGGTACTTTTTCAGGTTTTGGGATCAACTGGGATAAATCCACTATTTTTCCTTTTGACCCGAACTACTCACTGAATCTGGCCTCATCAATCACTTTACAAGTAACCAATACATTTAAATATCTAGGGGTGGTAATACAACAACCAGTGAAAACCTATATAATAATAATATCTCCTTATTAATACAGTGCCTCAAACAAACACTAGGCACGTGGTCCAACTTGATGGGGAGAGTTAATATATTTAAAATGATTTACCTCCCCCTCTTCCTGTACTTATTTTGGCAAGCTCCAGTCTATAGCCCTAAAAAAATCTTTACTGATATAGATGCTCTCCTTTCCTCCTTCCTCTGGGCCCCAGGCCCTGCCCAGTTGGCTTTAGCCACACTGAAATTACCAATATTAGGAGGGGGTCTAGCAATGCCTGATCTCCAGGGTTATTATCTAGTGGCACAGCTAACGTATGTATGCATGGTTCTTCCCCGACCTGCCCAATGCTGCTGTTACGGTACAGGCAGCATTGATGGGATCCTATGAAGCTTTAATTAGCCTATTATATAGGAATGGACCATATACTAATAGCAATGATACTTAAACTGTCCTACAAAATATTCCACATTTGTAACAATAGATTCAAGGGTTCTGCTCTCAGTAACTCCCCTAATGCCCCATTGTGGTTTAAAATTTAGGGGAATTGAACAAACTATCCAAGGATCCAAGCTGGGCCAAATTTGATCTCAAATATGCACACCAACTCTTTATGGGAGGTGAGTTTAAAACTTTCTCTGCCCTGAGAGCCGACTTGGGAGTCCCACCCATGCATCTATTCTATTACATGCAACTCAAGCATGCGGTGAAGGCACAGTATGGCCTAAAAGATGTTCACCTAGGTCCCTACATATTAGAGAGAGAATTAATAGATGGCGATCACACTAAACTCATATCGCGATATTACTCCCTTTTGATATCCGATTCCTCCCCATGGATGAAAAAGATTAAACTGCAGTGGTGGGAAGATGGGGTAGAGCTGGATGAAGAGGCCTGGGAGAGAGTGGTGGGGTCTCAAATGACAGAAGTTATAGCCGCAGGGGATAGACTGACCCAATTAAAATACCTCCACAGAATATATTACACAACTTATAGACTGTTTAGGGTGGGGAATTTACAATCACCAGACTGTCAGAGGTGCCAAACAGCTGTCTGTACTTTCTTCACCTGGTCTGGGACTGTCCACAGATACAAAATTTCTGGAGAGAGGTATGCATGTTTATTGAGGAGAAACTGGTCTTGCCTAATATCCGCAATCCTGCTCATTGTCTACTAGGACATATAGATGAAGAGGAACTTAGACCAGCACAGAGATCTTTATTACGCATTCTCTTCTTTTTAAAAAATCTATAGCATTGCAGTGGAAAAAACAGAAACCACCTAGCTTAGGAATGTGGATCACACTGGTTAACAAGGCCCTCCCCTTGTATAAACGGACTTACCTAGCGAGAGGTTGCCCAAAAAAATTTGACAAATTATGGTCCGGTTGGATGAACACGGTGTCTGGTGGGATAGATGTTTGAGTGACCCCTTCAAAGTTGGTAATCTGCTTGATTGTACATGACACTCTAGTCCAGGGGTCCTCAAACTATGGCCTTCCAGTTGTTCAGGAACTACAATTCCCATCATGCCTAGTCATGTCTGTGAATGTCAGAGTTTTACAATGCCTCATAGGATGTGTAGTTCCGCAACAGCTGGAGGGCCTAGTTTGAGGATCCCTGCTCTAGTCAATGATCATTATAGCTACCTAGTCGACTCCTAGCAAAAGCCCACATGGGAGATAAACTCCTTTGCAGAAGGAATGTTAAATCCTATCCTTTTACTAGAGATGTGAGATCACCTGAGAGGATTTGTTCAAGTTTATATTAGTTTTCCTCTTTTTTTTTTTTTTTTAAAGCACCTAAGTACGATATTTGGAAATGTATTCTGAAACTATCGATGTACTGAAATGCATATTATGTTTATCCGATTCTCCCGATATTCTGTCACTATACATGGTGCACTGTTGAACTTTCTTTGTTTATGTTCTACATGTAAACATTAATAAAAGCATCTTTTTTTTTAAAAAAAGGAAACATTTATTAAGGACTCTACTTTTTTAGGTCCAGAAGCAGTATGTGTTGAGATACCAGAACCTGTACACATGGATGATGAGTAACCAAGTCCAGTTCCAAGCACTGCAATCACTGTACATACATAAACAGTGCCAAGAAGCTGGAACTCAAACATTTTTCCCCCATGCAGTGGGGCTGTGCACGCACTGCATGGGTTAACTGCTTGTTTTTGTCTATAGGATTGCAGAGTAGAGATATACTTACCTAATCCGCCAGTTCTCCCAGATCAAGATTGGTCCCTGCTGCTGCTGCCCCCCACACTGGACTGTTCCTGTTGTCATCACATCCATAGATTGGCTCTGAATGTGAGGACGACAGGAACAGTCCACCACTGGACATGGGGGAGTGGGGTTTTCCAGAGGATTGGCGGATCAGGTGAATATAAACTTTCTGCTTACCCCTAGACAAAACGAGCAATTAACCCATGTGGTGATGTGGGCACAGCCCTACTGTAAATGTTTTTTTCCTGGAGTTCTTCCTTTACAGTAGAACCCAAACAGCATTAGTCAGAAACCTTGAAAAATATACTTACTTTTGAGCAGGCACCAGTGAGATGTGTGTGCAGAAAGCTATAATACTTCTCCATTTCCAGAGATGTGATCCTGTGTCCTTTGTCATGTCATGCCAGTCCAGGGTCACTGCAGAATGGGGCACCGCCAGTGCTTAGCTGCCTCAAGGAATTCTGTAATGCGCTTTAAAAATTCCTCCAGCTCTGTGGTACATCAGGTCAATCTAATGATGGTGGGCAGACCAGGAGAGAAGCGAACAGTCTTGCTGATAAGTAAAGAGAAAAAAACACTGGGCGTCCGGATTCAGAAGTTGGCTGCCTAATTGATAGCATAGTGAATAAAAAAAATACTGGGTTGGCCAACGGGTGTGGACAGAAGTCAGCAGCCTCATTGATACAATAGTGTATAAAAAGCTGGGGAACTACAATACCCAGGAACACACCCCTTAAAACAGAAACTGTCTCCGGCATATGGGAAAAAAATGGTACCCTTAAACTTTTGAGTGTCCTTACCCTTGTAATGACAAAGTTAGTAGCAAATTAAAAGGCTTAAGACTAAAAAATAAAAATTGCTCTGGTCTATAAGGAGTATATAGGTGCAAGAGTTAAAAAGGTTAAAAGAGAAATGTAGGATTAAAAAAAAAAACAAAAAAGAAAAACAAATGATCATAAAAACATAGAAAAGTGACGGTAGAAAAAGACTGAGTAGTCCATCGAGTCTGCCCCTTTTTATTATTTATTTATTATACTTAATTAGGTGGACGCGGCATCATTCTGATGCTGCATCTATCCCCTGCCACCTCCAAGACCAAAACCTGAGCATTCAAAGACCAATGATCTCTCTGTTCTTGGTCATCAGTCACCAGCTCTCTGCTCTGCTCCTCCATCGGTGACTGGAGCTCTGGATTGTGGAAGGGGCGGGAGCTGCTGGCTCAGGCACTCAGCAGCACACTGAGAGGCTGAGCCATCTGCTGGTCCGGCATCTGGGTGGATCCCGACATTAAAGTTGGGATCCCTATCAAGTCTGGACCAGCTGAGTGACATTGCTGCCAGTAGACTTTAGCCCATTGTCGGCTGAATATGGGTCACAGGAGTGCAGAAGTAAGTGCAATACTGTGATCCACAGGAGAAGTAGGGCCAAAAGAGCTTTGGTCCTACTTCTTCTTTAAGGTGGCTAGGGAAGTATACAAAAGAAATAAACTCTTGTTACATTCAGTTTCTTTTTTTATTGGCATAAATATACAGTATGTACAAAATCACAAATGTTTGAAAGGGACTATGTTTGGCGGTACATTGCACTCAGTAAGCTAATATGCAGTGTACATTTAGTAATCATGTAGTGTTTTTGTATACTACACAACCTAATGCTAGTAACATATTCATTCACTCTGATTCAACAGATGGCCTGCAACTGGATATCTGAGTTGACTATCCCACAGTATTTTCTTTCATGGATTTATTACTCAGAGCATGTTTCCTAATTTTAGTGGCTTGGTATTTCATAAGGCATGTTGACCACAGTTCTCAGTGCTTGAATGATGAGTAGTTATAAATGTCCTCCCAACCCCCCCAGGGTGGAGCCTTCCATTTTATGTTGAAGGTCTTCTGAGGCAGCTGTCTGTTTGCTCCAATGCCAGAATTGTTCCGACGGTCCTAAACACTAACCAGGGGACTCAAGCTCCTGCAACTTTGGCATAAAAAATGGATCACAATGAAAGAACCTCAGACAAAGTCGATTCAAACCGTTTGTCCATTGTCTCAGAAGATGATGAAGATCATGAATCTGCCTTGACTATCGTTTCAGTTCTTGATAAAGTAGCCACAATTGTGGATACTGTGCAGGCCAGCCAGAAGAGAATTGAAGAACGTCACAGAGAAATGGAGAATGCCATAAAGACCATTCAAATTGACCTTCTGAAACTAGCCCAGGCTCATAGCAATACCAGCTACACAGTAAACAAACTACTGGAGAAGACTCGCAAAGTTAGCACCAATGTGAAAGATGTAAGATCTCGAGTAGATAGACAGAGCGATCAAGTGCTAAAGGTAGAATCCAAGCAAGAAGAGATGCTGCGAAAGAACAAATTCAGAGTTGTGATATTCCAGGTAAGCAACATCCTATCACTTGCAGAAATGTTGAGTGCTATCTATTCAGTTATATCATGGCCAGATTATAAAATAGAAAATATTATGTTATCAGTAGGACCCAACCATACTTTACCTATTGGAGTTGATTTACTAAAGGCAGATAGACTTTGCACTTTGCAAACAAAATTGCTATTTGAAAGAGAATTTTTTTTAGAGATTAGTGAATGTGGTGAAATTTCACTTTACAAAAAAAAAAATCATGCGCAAGTTAAATATGTCACCTGAGCTTTATCTCATTCACTAAGTACTGGGGAAAATTCCCTTTCAAATTTCCCCTGCAAAGTGAACAGTCTATTTGCCTTTAGTAAATCAACTATTTTGTCTCTTTACTGCAGGCTGGAAAAAAAAACTTGTCATAAATTTATTGTTTTAACCACTCCAGGTCCGCGCTATTGCCGAAATACGGCTCCAGCGCGGACCTGAAATGCCGGGAGGACGTCCATGGACGTCCTCCACTGCGCATGCTCCTGCGCGCCCCCTGGCGGCAGCGGCGGCGCGCGCGCGAGCGTGCCTGTGGGTCGGGCGGACTCGATGTCCGCCCGAGACCCGCCGATCACTTTCAGGAGCCTCAGAACGGGGAACCGCCGTTGTAAACACGCCTGTTCCCCGTTCTGTGACAGGGGACATAACAGATCTACTGATCCCTGTCACTGGGATCAGTTAGATCTGTTATGTCCCGGCCAGCCCTGCCCCCCCACAGTTAGAACACAGCCAGGGAACATATTTAACCCCTTCACTGCCCCCTGCTGGTTAACCCCTTCACTGCCAATGACATTTATACAGTAATCAGTGGACATTTACATTTCTGATCGCTGTATAAATGTCATTGGTCCCAAAAATGTGTAAAAAATGTCTGACATTTCCGCCCCAATATCGCAGTCCCGATAAAAATCGCAGATCGCCGCCATTACTAGTAAAAAAAAAAAAAAATAATAAAAACGCCATAAATCAATTCCCAGTTTGTAGACGCGATAACTTTTGCGCAAACCAATCAATAAACGCCGATTGCGATTTTTTTTTTTACCAAAAATATGTAGAAGAATATATATCGGCCAAAACCGATGAATAATTTTTTTAATGGATTTGTACTTTAGCAAAAAGTAAAAAATATTGTTCTTTTTTGCAAAATTGTCGCTCATTTTTTGTTTATAGCGGCGATCAGAAATGACGCAGAGGTGATCAAATACCACCAAAAGAAAGCTATATTTGTGGGAAAAAAAGGACGCAAATTTTATTTGGGTACAACGTCGCACGACCGCGCAATTGTCATTCAAAATGCGACAGCGCTGAAAGCCAAAAATTGGTCTGGGCAGGAGGGGGGTTTAAGTGCTCGGTAAGGAAGGGGTTAATCATACCCCCTATGTGCTGTTTATTTTTAGTTTTGCAGACAAAACCTTTACTCTTTTTAATTTGCTATTAGCTATATTTCTATTCTACTATTACTTCTTTTCTTTATTTTCTTATACAATTTATTAAATCTACAGACCATTCTTTGAGGTTTAATGTATGCTATAACTCAAAAAAGCGCCTCCATTGTGACAGATGTTCATTTTTCATCCATAAGTTCTCAAAATGTGAAAACATAATTAACTTGTCATTGCTTGTATAGTAATGACATCAGTTATTGCTTTGTTATTAGCATATCAATAGTTCTTACAGCAGAAAGGTAATTATGGGTGTAATCTGTAATCACAGTAGTTTATTACATGTTAGTAGCATTTTATTAATGCCCTGCACAACTATTTGGTTTCTTTGCCATCGCCACTCCGCATTTCACTTACTTTACAATGACTCAAGCATAGTTGTATGTGACAGTGCTGGCTCCGATTACATGGGGTAATGCTTCAGATCATGGAGTCTATATTTAGATGTGGTAGTTTTCGTCGCCAGGCAAAGTAGCTGAAAATGCTGACCAGCTTGTTCTATTTGTTGCCACTGTGAATGGTAATATGAGGATATAATAACCGTAACTATGTCAGGTGCTGAAAATATGTTCAGATTACAAGCATTCTATGTGATTATTTATTATTTGAATAGGAGAATAGGATATGTTGTCACAGCAGTTCTGCCCGTTTCCCTTCCCCGATGACATATTTGGTGATATAGAAACAGAGAAAAGTGACGGCAGAAAAAGACAGTAGTAGTAGTCCATAGAGTCTGCCCATTTTTTTTTTTTTCCGTTAACGTTTTTGTCTGAGTATATATCTATGTTTGTCCCAAGCACGTTTGAAGCCATTTACTGTTGACTGTCTCACTATCTCAGCTGGAAGTTTATTCCAATAATCAACTACGCTTTCAGTAAAATAATACTTTCCAAAATTAGTTTTGAACTTTCCTCCATTTAGATTGAAGTCACATCCCTGTGTTCTTGATTTTGGTTTCATAGTGAGAAAACTGCCCTCCTGAACCTTAGTCACCCCCTTGATGTATTTAAAGGTTTCAATCACGTCTGCCCTTTCCATTCTTTCCTCCAGACTGTACATATTAAGTTCCTGAAGTCGCTCTCAATATGTTTTATCCCCCAGACCTTTCACCATTTTTGTTACCCGTCTCTGGATGCCTTCTATTTTATTAATATCTTTCTGTAAGTGAGGTCTCCAGAACTAAAATTTAAAATGAGGTCTCACTAAAGATCTACAGCATATAGGGGAATCAGAACCTCCTTCCTCCTGCTGGTGATCCTTCTAGTGATGCATCCTAGAATTCAATTCCCTTTTCCCACTGCCTGGTCACACAGTTTTCTCATTTTGCATCATCTGATCTTCTGAAATAAGTACCCCCAAATATTTTTCCTCTGTAGTGCTCACCAACACTGTATCCAGAATGTTGTACTCTATCAATGGTTTTTTTTTTCCCTAGGTGCATTATTTTACTTTATGAAACACTGAACTGCAGTTTTCACTGCTTTGACCAATCTTCCAGCAATGCCAAATCATGTTCTATATTACAGATACCTCCAGGAATTTCAACCCTATTACACACCTTTGTGTCATCAGCAAAAAGGCATAGCTTGCCCAACAAACCTTTAGTTATATCACTTACATATAAATTAAATAGAACAGGACTCAGTACACCACTAGTGACTGCTGTGTTCTGAGTGATCCCCATGTCTGAGTGATACCCATGTCCCACACTCTGGTATCTAACCTTTAGCCAACTGCATATCCACTGAACCATCCAAGGCTTTAGTCCTACCTTGTACAACTATTGTAATGGATCATTATGTGGAACTGTATCAAATGCCTTGCTGAAATCAAGATACGCTATGTCCACAGCACCACCATGCTCCAAAACACTGGTAATATAGTCAAAACATTCAATCAGTTTAGTCTGACATGATCTGCCCTCAGTAAAGCCATGCTGCTTTGGGTCCCACAAGATGTGTATTTTTAAGTGATCAATGATCCTTCTTTTCAGGATTGATTCCTATAACTTGACTATATGCATAAAGGACATTGTGCCTATCAAATTAGTAGCAATATAAACACATTTAACGGTTAAAAAACTCATTTATTTATACAGATCGAACAATACATCAGACCTAAAAGAAGGACATTTGTGTTAGAAAGGGAAATGGGGATTATTTGGAAGCAATTACACTCCACTCAGTGGCCTGGGGAACAGGAGGGAACCAGTCTGAATTGCCTATCATAAATTAAGACTTTTCCCAACAATTAACGTCACTGCAAAATATGCACATTTTTTGTTCTTCAACTTCCTGTAGAACAAGCAGACCCAATCCTTGTATTTCCCAGTGGTTCTGTTAAGTCAAACAAAGAACTCTCTGGCATAGTGGATCTTCAATCCTGCCTTAGAACTGGAAATGTCATTCATCACACTGAACGTGGTAATGAAGTCAAAACTACCCATTAGCATTCTGCAAGTGAGAACCAACTGGTTTATGCTTTCCTTCTGATGAATATCCTCTCTTGACTGTTGCGCTAATTACAGGAGGAAGGGGTCCTGGTAATTTGCATTAAACTAAACTGACCCAGAAGAATGTGGTAAAAAGGCATATTCAGATTTCTGGCGGAGCTGTTGAAACCCAAGTTCTAAAGGATAGGGGTGTCCCTGATTAGGTTGTTACTATCTTACTCAGAGCAAGGTAATCGAACTCCCTCAAGCTTTACCACAACTCATTTTTTGGCCTTTTTTCAGCCTGGCCTTGACCGACATCTGGCACTGCCTCACAGTCCCTTATCAGGACTTTCTACAGACAGTTGCTCATATCATTCCCCCATTTTGGCCACTTGTGTTGCCATGGGATCCCAATCTGGTACCTTCTGATTTTCATGGATGCCCTTTGACCAATTAAAGATATTCGTTTGGAAGACATAACCTTTAATGTTGCCTTCTTGGTTGCCATCACATCTGTAAAGTATGTTTTTGAGTTAGCAGCTCTCTCTTGTAAAGAGTTTTTTCTTGGTTTGCACAAGGACGGTGGTTTTAAGAGCACCTGAATGTGGATATTATCCTTGTTTCCCCAATGTCCTGCTCAAAAACATAACATTGCCTGAATATGGTCAGGACTGCCAGGGTCTACCTGAAAATTACAGGCTCTATTTACAATACTGAGTTCCTCTTAGTCCTGCCCATGGGCTTTTGAACAGGACACCCTTCTTTCCATTGACAGGTGGATCAGACAACTCATTTCTGGGGGCCTATGCCCTTAAGGAAAAGGTTCCTCCTTTTCCCATCAGAGCTCATTCTACCAGAGCTTTTCGTGTCTCCTGGATATTTCAGCATTTTGTTTGAGTTCCTTAAACCTTGTGTTCCTTGTGTGCCTGTTGGCAGATCTAAGTTGTCATGTTGTTGCACACCCTTGTGTCCTGTACTGTATGATTAATATAATAGGAATTTTGACTTAACCACAAATATATCAGTGCTAGCTTATGAAATCAATTATACATTAAAGTGACTATGTCATCCACCCATCAAATACAAGAGAAACATCTCTCATATAATAAAAATGCTCCAATAAATATAATATATATAACTCAAAATTCACAATAGTGAGGTCCATGATAAATAAATAAATTGTCCCTAATATACATTGATTCTTTAACTCCCAAAATAATACACCACAGTGTTGTGCATGCTCTTGGAGGAAAATAAAGGCTCACCAGAATGTAATAACCCCTTATAATTAAGTGAGTCAAATAAAATTTTCTCCATAGGGTTTGATCAAACAGGTCCTTAGGTACACCTCTTCCCCCAGGTTTATTTGAATAGACTTTAGGTAGGATCCACCACACCAATCTGCTACTTTCACAGTTCTACTAATCCACTCTCTTTAATTCTTGGTTCAGAACCAACATTTAAAAGAAAAACATCTCAATAGTGCAGTATATTTTGGAAGCATGAAACATAGCCTTACAGGATGATACTCACGTATTAATGCTAAAAACAGCTCCCCATAAAGTATAAGGGCCCTTATATGATATTAGGATAAAAGGTTCACCAGAAGTAAAAAGACTTGTTATATTATTCGTATCTCATGAGCATTCCCCGCAGGTAAGCGCGCCTGAAGACATGGTTTGCCAGGAAGCAAGTTGGGCAGAGCTAGTACATGACGTCATCACGCATGCCACAGGCCAGGCAGCGGTGCTGTTTTTAATGCTTATTACTATTGATCTTTGTGAGTACCTTTAAAGTCTAATAAACCTATTGGAATTGAGATATTGGGCCATATTCTTGTGGTATGTTCTCTCTGAGTGACTGGAGTCAGACCTGGAGGTTGTTTATTTGGTAAAAGGCTAGTTTTGGTGGTGGTGTTTGCACAGCAGTAACATTTGAGTGGAATTTTTACAGCACCAGTCTAAGAACCTATACATTTTTGTGACCTAGGAAAAGTGTGTGGGTCGCTCAGGCTCTATAGGGAGAAGGTATGTGACCAGTGCGTCTGCAGCAACTGCTGGAGTGCTGACAGGGAATGGAGCCCGTCCTGGCTCCTACAAAGGTACAAGAAAGGAAGGGTGACTCCTAAAATTCGCACATCCATGACATCCTACTGCATTGAATGGAGTGACAACCTCATCCTGGACTCCATCCAGGCCACTCCCCCAATGTGTTTTACTCCAGCCCTGGAGCTTAGTCATGGAGATCACCATGACTAAGCTACGGGCTGAAGTGAAACACGTTGGGGGCGTGGCCTGGTCGGAGTCCAGACTGAGGTTGCCACTCCATTCAATGCAGTAGGACGCCATGGATGTGCGACTTTTAGGGGTCACCCCTCCTTTCTTGAACCTATGACCTTTTGATGGTCTTATTGTTATTAATTTAAATGAAAAGCACAAGAGCACTTTTTTGTGGTTATTTGCATAATAGCACTTTTATGCATGTATGAATTGTGAAATGGTTGCACTTGAGCACTTTCTATAAGGTGCAGTATATTTTTAAAGGGATAGTCCAGCTTTTTGTTGCATGCTTTTTTGGATACTTTGTATTCTGATATTGTAAGTCGCAGCAGTCCCTGATTGTAAAAAACACGACAAGGACCACTGGTTTAATATTCTCACTAATGTGTACATGATCCAGGGCATTCCACCAGGATTTCTTTATATATATATATATATATATATATATATATATATATATATATATATATAGGCCTCCACACTCTCCACTTCATCCACTGCGGTCAAGATTTGTTTATTCTCCCAATGTATTCAGGACCACTATAGAAACATGAAAATACCTATAGGGGTTTATTTACTTAAAGGCAAATCCACTTTGCAATGCAAGTGCACTTTGAAGTGCAGTAGCCATAGATCCGAGGGGGACATGCAAGGAAAATAAAAAACAGCATTTTTACTTGTACATGATTGGATGATAAAGTCAGCAGAGCTTCCCCTGATTTCAGATCTTCCCCTCAGATTTACAGCGACTGCACTTCCAAGTGCACTTGCAGTGCACTTGCAGAGCAGAGTAAATTTGCCTTTAGTAAATCAACCCCATAGTGTGGTATATCAGTACTCAAATGATCAATATTTAGAATAAATACTGACATAGTATGACATCACATTAAACCTTCAGGAATCCAATATCAGCACGGCTCCCCAGATGTAAATGACCCTCTTTATAATAAGTGAGGAAATAATGCTCTCCAAAATTAGGCTACCACCACTTAAAATGCTTTAAATGGTCTCCATATACTATAAATAGAGGGAGACTTTTGCATGAAAGTGAAATAAGAATTGCTTATCCAAAAAAAAAGCAAGATGTCACAGAATCCCATACAGTTTCAGTTCCCCAGGGTGGAAACAAGGAACCTCAAAACCAAGTATCCTTCCTTGTGACCAGAATCAGGCTCAGCTCAGACTTGTTAAAACTAAAACCTTTTCATAGTGTAATCCAATAACATCACAGCACTTTATTGTAAAATGCTACTCACATAGTAATTTTGTATTTGGGGGGTTTCTACAGTGCAGTTTTCATTATTATTAGGGAATTTTGACCTACCTGTACATTCCTTATCTTGGAGTATGGTATAGGACACAGGTCCCTTTCTATTGCTTTCTAAAAAAAATGGAGCCTCACAGAGTGGGCAGGGTTATATTGATATGCTACAGTAGTGGCCCTAACAATAGTTTTTGCCAGTGTGCAATCACCTGAAGGTAGCGGCATATAATCCAAGGTCTATGGATGCTAGTCCTGAGTCTTGTACTCTTCTCCATTATAAGGGATTTACAGATAAGTCAAAATACCACTTTTTGGTAATCTCATACAGTGTGGTCATATGATCATTATACTCTAGCTCCTCTGTGCCAAGGATTGGCTCAACAACGGGCATGGATTCACAGCCCTGTGACTTCACCTCCCAGCTTCCATTGATCCCCGGCTGTTGGCACATCCCTCCCATCAGCTGCAGCTGCCGCATACTGACATCGGGGAGCAGGAGCTTGATCACACTGAAAAAGATTTAAAGAGATTTTAAAATGTTTTAAAAGCTTTAAAAAGGGATCAAATATTTTAACAAGTAATTATAAACCTTTAACTTGAGAAACTTGAAAGTTAAAATAAACAAAAAAAACACATAGGACAGTTTTTGCTAGAAAGAAATATTATAAGCAAATTGATTCATGAAAGACCAAAGTTATAAAAAAAAAAATTCTGTTTTCTTTTTGTGAGGAAGTACACAAAAATGTAGACACAGTTTTCCACACATAGCTAATGTGTAAGTTAAAGTGGTTCTAAAGCCTAAATATGTTTTACCTCAAAGCGGAGTTCCACCCAAAAGTGGAAATTCTGCTTATTGGATTCCTCCCCCCCCTCCGGTGCAGCATTTGGCACTTTTCGGGGGGGCGAATACCTGTCTTTGACATGTATCCTGTCCCCACTTCCAGGAGATTGGGCCGCAGCAAAGTACGTCAGCAGCTCAGTCCCCCTCCTCCCTCCCCTTCTGCTGACCAGTGAGAGAGCACAGTGCGCTTCACACATGTGCAGTAGGGACCCGGTCGTGAAGCCAAAAGGCTACACTGCCGGGTTCCCTTACCGGCAATGGCGGCGGCAGTACCCGACAGCTGATGGAAATATCAGCTGCGATGCCGACCTCGCTGGACTCCAGGACAGGTAAGTGTCCTTTTATTAACAGTCAGCAGCTACAGTATGTGTAGCTGCTGACTTTTAATTTTTAAAGGGGGGGGCAGACCTCAGCTTTAATGCATTCCCTCCAGCGTTATTAAACCCAGGACACTGCACTCATTATATCTGGTCTCCCACAGTACACAGAACATGGAAATGCAATCATTTTAGTAAATACCCCCCACACTGTGTTTTTTTTAAATAAATTTATTAATGTTGGCATTGTTTGTTTATATTCTGCTGCAAGCAGGGAATCCGCCCCCCCCCTTAAAGTGGTTGTTAATCCACTATACTATGATCATGCCATCCTCTTTGTTATATAACGCTATGTGCCCCTGGGCCTCTGCTGTATAAAAACAATGTCTATTATACCGTATATATCACAGCAGCTCCAGGCACTCACAGGCCTCCTCGGCTTTCTCCTCTTTCCGGCTGACAGCTATACTGCTGCTGACGTCAGCTGGGGAGGAGGGGAGGAGAGCCGCTCTGATATATGGTATAATCTGCATCTTTTTATACAGCACAGGCACAGGGGCACATAGCGTTATATAATAGAGGGGATGGCATGATCATAGTATAGATTTGATTACAGCAGGAGGGGAGGGTTGTGGAGTGGACAGAGCTGACTGGCAGGGAGGGGAGGGGGGAAGAGGACAAAGGAGGACACAGGAGAACAGGACTGCGGATGACGGAAGCCTGAATACAGTATCAGGGCTCAGCAGCCATGATATCCCGTGGTCAGTTTATAGAGGGGAGGGCATAGCCAGGCAGGATCAGCCAGGTTTTTAGGAGGGGCCAAGTTAAACAGGACAAGCACTGTGTTGTATAACATGCTTTAACCACTTGCCGACCGCAGTCTGACGGCGACAAAGTGGCTCGATATTACAAACCACCGTCATATGACGGCAGCTGCGATATCTCTCACTGTGAGCGCGCCCCGCCGGAGGCGCACTCGCACGCTCACTGTGTAGGGCGGACTCGATCTCCGCTGGCTACCCACGATGCCCCCCCCCCGCAGTGAAAGAACGGAGGTCCGTGTAAGTAAACAGGGATCTCCGTTCTGTTAGAGCGGAAGGGCGGTGATCACAGGCTTCCTCTATATGAAAGCCGTGATCACCTCCTTCCCCCAGCCAGGGCAGCCCACATACAGTTAGAACACGGCCAGGAAACACAGTTAACCCTTAGAGCGCCCCGCTGCAGGTTAACCCCTTCACTGCCAATGGCATTTACACAGTAATCAGCGCATTCTTATAGCACTGATCGCTGTATAAATGCCAATGGTCCCAAAAAAGTGTCAAAATGGTCCGACATGTCCGCTGCAATATCGCAGTACCGCTAAAAATCGCAGATCGCCGCCATTACTAGTAAAAAAAATAAATAAATAAAAACCCCAGAAATTAATTCTCATCATCTGTAAACGTAGCAACTTTTGCGCAAACCAATCAATAAACGCCGATTGTGATTTTTCTTTTACCAAAAATATGAGGAAGAATATAAATCGGCCAAAACCGATGGAAAATTTTTTTTTTATATTTTTTTTTGGATTTGTATTTTAGCAAAAAGTAAGAAATTTGGGTTTTTTTGCAAAATTGTCGCTCTTCTTTTGTTTATAGCGGCGATCAGAAACGACGCAGAGGTGATCAAATGCCACCAAAAGAAAGCTCTATTTGTGGGAAAAAAAGGACGCAAATTTTGTTTGGGTACAACGTCGCACGGCTGCACAATTGTCAGTTAAAGCGACACAGTGCCGAATCGCAAAAAGTGTTCTGCTCCTAAAGTGGGAAATCCTTCCGGGGCTGAAGTGGTTAAGCAAACAGGATCCATTTTTTGTTTTAGGGTAACAAACACTTTAACAACAAGCTACTATCAAATTAATTCAAATCATTTGTTTCATGCAGATTCTTCAAACATCCAAACGAAATGAACACATTTTGTTTCATTCATTAATGTTTCATTCGGATTCGTTAATATTAGTTACTGTTGCATTCGGAAATTAGGATACATCCGCATTTCCAAATAAGGAAAATTTTGCCTGAATTTCAGTACGGAACAAAACAAACTGCACATGCCTAGTCCCTTCGATCCATGTATGGCTGACTTTGGTATTCCTGTGTCCCCCACTAAGCTGATCCACCCTTTATATTTGTCCTGGTAACATAGGCGTGCACACGGGGTGTGCCTGCACACATCCTAATCACCCCTGAGCTCTGGCAGTGCTTTCACTGCTCTGCTCAGCCTCTGCCTGTAAAATGTAACTCAGGTCGGGTCCAGGCCAGCATTATACAGAAATGGCTGCGCTGCGTGTGGGAGGTGATTTTCGAAGAAGCGAGGGTCTGCAGCCGCGGAGTAATCCAGCCGCATTTTCCGATGTGGCTTCTATAGTTCCGCTACAGGTCCCGCCGGTGCCGGCGGAGTGATATACAGCTGCACTCCGCCCCTCCTCTAGCATCTCTCTTCGCCTTCGGAAGAAGAAACAGAGAAGAGCAGCAGGCATTCGGCCGCTAGAGGTAAGCACTGAGCAGATGGGAAACTGGAACAAAATGTAAAGGCAACATACCACTATGAACCCTGCTGGCTTGGCATACATAAAAAAACATTAATTGTCAATATCAACAAACCCTGCTGGCTTGGCAACAGCAATGTTTTTCAGCAAAAAAGTGTGTATGTGTATAATATATATATATATATATATATATATATATATACAGTATCTAACAAAAGTGAGTACACCCCTCACATTTTTGTAAATATTTTATTCTATATTTTCATGTGACAACACTGAAGAAATGACACTTTGCTACAATGTAAAGTAGTGAGTGTAAAGCTTGTATAACAGTGTAAATTTGCTGTCCCCTCAAAATAACTCAACACACAGCCATAATGTCTAAACCACTGGCAACAGATGTGAGTACACCCCTAAGTGAAAATGTCCAAATTGGGCCCAAAGTGTCAATATTTTGTGTCGCCACCATTATTTTCCAGCACTGCCTTAACCCTCTTGGGCATGGAGTGCACCAGGGCTACACAGGTTGCCACTGGAGTCCTCTTCCACTCCTCCATGATGACATCACAGAGCTGGTGGATGTTAGAGACCTTGCGCTCCTCCTCCTTCCGTTTGAGGATGCCCCACAGATGCTCAATAGGGTTTAGGTATGGAGACATGCTTGGCCAGTCCATCACCTTTACCCTCAGCTTCTTCACCAAGGCAGTGGTCATCTTGGAGGTGTGTTTGGGGTCGTTATCATGTTGGAATACTGCCCTTGGGCCCAGTCTCTGAAGGGAGGGGATCATGATCTGCTTCAGTATGTCACAGTACATGTTGGTATTCATGGTTCCCTCAATGAACTGTAGCTCCACTCATGCTGCCCCAGACCATGACACTCCCACCACCATGCTTAACTGTAGGCAAGACACACTTGTCTTTGCACTCCTCACCTGGTTGCTGCCACACATGCTTGACACCATCTGAACTATATAAGTTTATCTTGGTCTCATCAGACCACAGGACATGGTTCCAGTAATCCATGTCCTTAGTCTGCTTGTCTTCAGCAAACCATTTGCAGGCTTTCTTGTGCGTCATCTTTAGAAGAGGCTTCCTTCTGGGATGACAGCCATGCAGACCAATTTGATGCAGTGTGCGGCATATGGTCTGAGCACTGACAGGCTGACCGCCCATGCATTCAACCTGTGCAGCAATATTGGCAGCACTCATACGTCTATTTCCCAAAGATGACCTCTGGATATGATGCTGAGCATGTGCACTCAACTTCTTTGGTCGACCATGGCGAGGCCTGTTCTGAGTGGAACCTGTCCTGTTAATGGTCTTGGCCAGCATGCTGCAGCTCAGTTTCAGGGTCTTGGAAATCTTCTTATAGCCTAGGCCAGGGATATGCAATTAGCGGACCTCCAGATGTTGCAGAACTACAAATCCCATGAGGCATACAAGACTCTGACACCCAGAGGCAGAGGCATGATGGGACTTATAGTTTTGCAGCTGGAGGTCCGCTAATTGCATATCCCTGGCCTAGCCCATCTTTATGTAGAGCAACAATTCTTTTTTTGAGATCCTCAGAGAGTTCTTTGCCATGAGGGGCCATGTTGAACTTTCAGTGACCAGTATGAGAGAGTGAGAGCGATAACACCAAATTTAACACACCTGATCCCCATTCACACCTGAGACCTTGTAATACTAACAAGACACATGACACCGGGGGGTGGATAATTGGGCCCAATTTGGGCATTTTCACTGAGGGGTGTACTCGGTTTTGTTGCCAGCATTTTAGACATTAATGACTGTGTGTTGAGTTATTTTGAAGGGACAGCAAATTTACACTGTTATACAAGCTGCACACTCACTACTTTACATTGTAGCAAAGTGTAATTTCTTCAGTGTTGTCACATGAAAGAATATAATAGAATATTTACAAAAATGTGAGGGGTGTACTCACTTTTGTGAGATACTGTATATATAAACACATACACGCACATGTGTTTGAGCTTTGGTTTGGTGTGCACACCCTAATGCAATAGGGTACGCAGGCCTATGCCTGGTAACTAGTGTTGAGCGAACCCGGACTGTAACGTTCGGGTCCGTACCGAACTTTCGGGTGTCCGTGGCACGGACCCGGACCCGGACATTTCAAAAATCGTTCGGGTTCGAGTTTGTGTACACGCACATACACAAATATATATGTCATAGAGTGTTTTCACTCATGTGGGGAGTGTAAAAACATTTATAAGATAATATAAGAAAGTACACTGTTGTGACTTCTTTAATGTGAAACGATGTTACATTTCATCACTCACACGTCGAACATATTGTCACATTTAAACGACAGGGAAGTTTTATTGAGTTGTGTGTCAGTAATTACAGATTTTACGACCGTTGTTTTGGCTCATGTGGGGAGTCACTTTTACGGGTTTAACCCGGGTTAATAGGTGGGGGGCCACAGTACACAGAACAATCATAATGTTC
>BLSH010264468.1:675282-685574 GCA_018402905.1 Glandirana rugosa
GTATTAATAATCCGTTGAAGGGCTGTACGCTTGACTTTTCTCAGTTCACGGGCAGTTATTTTGAGCCTTGGTTTTTCCACACGCTTCTTGCGACCCTGTTGGCTATTTTGAATGAAACGCTTGATTGTTCGATGATCACGCTTCAGAAGCTTGGCAATTTTAAGAGTGCTGCATCCCTCTGCAAGATATCTCACTATTTTTGACTTTTCGGAGCCTGTCAAGTCCTCCTTTTGACCCATTTTGCCAAAGGAAAGGAAGTTGCCTAATAATTATGCACACCTGATATAGGGTGTTGATGTCATTAAACCACACCCCTTCTCATTACTGAGATGCACATCACCTAATATGCTTAATTGGTAGTAGGCTTTCGAGCCTATACAGCTTGGAGTAAGACAACATGCATAAAGAGGATGATGTGGTCAAAATACTCATTTGCCTAATAATTCTGCACACAGTGTAGAAGTATAAATGTAGAATTAATATTTCTTGTCCTTTGTTGTATTGCTTGTACATTTTTAAATATGGCTGAGCTTTTGATTTGCCTTTCACACAGTTCAAATCAGGAATCGTGAGCACAGGCATAAGGATGCAATGCCTTCCCATCAGGGCCAGTGCTACCACTAGGCGAACTAGGCAGCCGGCTAGGGTGCACTGCTGCCTAGGGCACCCAGCCGCTGGTTTCTCTACTTTCTGTCTCCTGCCGGTCTCCTGGTGTGGGTGCGGTGCTGTATAATGCAGGGGATGCCGCCCGGTGCCTCTGCAGCATGATGTAACTAACTCAGGCAGGCAGGCAGGCGCTCTGTCCAACCATAGTGTTATTAGAGGAGCAGCACAGCACTAGAGGACATGTCCCGAGTCTCCCAATGGAACAAAAGCAAACATCCCCTGCCGCTTCGGGCCTCTATGATCAGATTAGTGACCTGTCTGTATTTCTCTCTCTAGTCATTCTGGTGATCATCCCAGTACAGCCAGCTCTGCCTCTGCCCACACATGATTCAGTGATTCCTATACCGAATCTAGTCATGTGACCGCTGACCCCGACCCGCGTGTCACCGTCAGTCATAGAGGCCGGCTCTCCCTCCTGGTGTTCTGTGCAGATGGGCTATAGCCGATCGGAGTAGTGGGCGCTCCAGGGTCGGTGAGTGATGACAGCTGGAGCCTGGAGGCACCGAGGCAGGGTTTGTGTCGGATGCAGAGCAGAGCCCCAGTAGGTGAACTTGAAGAACTTGACATTGTATTACTGTATAGTGTGTATAGACTGATCTGTCCTCAGACTCGCCTTCTCTCTTCCTCCTCTTCCCCCCCTCCTACCCCTCCTGCACTGGTATAGGGTGTCTGTTCATACATTGCTCTATATGGATGGGTGATGCCAGGGCTTATTCTTCTCTTATGGAGGCTTAACCTCCTCTTCCACACAGAGGATGACCTTCCCAGATGTGATATGTGTCCAGCTGCTGAGGAGTGGAGGCCTCCACACAGAATCACAAAATGCATCCCTTACAGCACGGTTGCCCAACCGCTGGCCTGTGGCACCTTCTGATGTGGCCTGCCACCTTCTGCTCTGGGATAATGGGTTGGCAAGTCCAGATCGCGGGTTTCCAACCCGCCCTCCCCAAGCATCAGCATGAAGAAGAACGGCACTAGAGGAAGCAGAACCGATACTTCCTGTATAGCGCTGCCTCCTGTCACAGGTGGAGTAATACCAAATGTACTCCGCCTGTGACCGGAGTGATACAGGCAGCATCAGCTCTGCGCTCTACTGCAGCCGCATGTTTCCTCTAGCACCAGCTCTTGTCACACTGATGCTTGGGGATGGTGGGCTGGGAACCCACAATCTGGGACAGCAGCCACCAGGGATACCCGCCAGTAGTACCAGCCAGCAGTACCCACCAGCAGTATCTGCCCTGAAGGACAGCCATCTGCAGCCGCCAACCATAGCCGCATGGGGGACAGCAACAGCCGCCAGCCTTTGCCGCCGCAAGGCAAAGGGGGTGAAGTCGGGGGCGGAACCAAGGGGTGTGTCAAAATGAAGTTTCACCTAGGGTATCAGAAAACCTTGCACCAGCCCTGCTTCCCATACTAAATTGCGTGACCTGCCAGGGAGGAGATAATTCAAGCTTGGTGGAACAGCTATCAACCTTCCGGATTTCCTCTCACTTCCTGTTGTCTCCCTCCATTTGGAAGTAGGAGTCATTTGTAAGTCGGATGTTTGTAACTAGGGGACCGCCTGTATATGTTTTAGAATGAGGTAAGCAATGGCACCTTCCATATATTTCTCAGTACAGATTTACCCAATATTGTCTGTGGCAGTATCATTATTGTTCATTTCTGCTGACGGAAACAGGGAAGCGAAAATAAAACTTTAATTTATAATTTTCTTTGTAGTTCTTAGTATTCCATTAAACAAAACTGTTTTCCCTTCTTTTTTTTGGTATGCTATACGAGACCTTCAGACTTGCATTAAGGCTTTAAGCTTCATACACATCTGATTTTCGGACGACAGAACGTCCGTTTTTTGTTGGATGCTTGTCGAAAGTGAAGAGCGAACTAACAATATGAACATTTTCGTACGACCAAACTCAACGTCAGAAGCGACATAATGTTTTGAATATTTTTGCATCTTTTTTTAGTTTCTGAGCAGTCTCGGTCGTACGACTTTTTTCGTACGAAAACCGTACTAACGAACTAAAATCGGACGTTGCGTTGTCATATGAATAAAAATTTCTAGCCTGCACATCCAGCTTTTGTCTGACGAAAAATCTAAATCTGCTGTCGAAAGGAGCATACTAACGGTAAGAATTTTGCACGACAGACCATCAAATGAAAATTCCCATCCGAAATTTGCTTCGTGTGTACGGGCATCTTTGATATCTAGTGGTTTTATTTTTCCCCACACATAGTGATGTTTTTCCTTTGTGTTTTCTGAACTTTATAGAATACTAATAAAATAAGATTGAACTCAACAATCTTAAACTGGCAGGCTCATCTTATTATTGAATATGTACAGTAAAATACAGATTAGAGACATCTCCATGATGCAGCTGTGCAGTAGCGCTATGGTAAGGGTGCCTACCTTTAAAGTTACTGTTCCCCCCTGTGGTTAGTCATTGAAACCGAGTCTGGCACAGTTAAATATTATTTGCCTTCCTTGGAGCAATGAGAAAAAATGACTCCTGTAGATGTTATTATATTAGCTTAGTACCATTAATCACCGCCTACCTCTTAGTCTGCAACTTTTTCTTTACTTGGCAAATTCTGCACTACGCTATTACTCTAATCTCCATAAATTTTACTCTGAACCCACTAGTATGTATGGTTTCTTACATTTATGTGTTGTCAGCACAACATTTTCTTTTCTTTTTAAGGGTTTGCATCCATTCACAATGATTTTTTATTACAAAGAATGTAATGCTTTATAGCGTAGATGCCTTAAAGTATATAACCTGATACTACAAGTTATAGCAGTAGGACCATTACATACTTATATTTGTAAAATAGAGATGTCACTGCTGTAAAAGGAAACGTATACTTGCATACTAGTGCTATGATCAATTGCATCTGGAAATTTGCATCACATGAAAGTGTTCCATGAAACAACTCCTAAATGACAATGAATATACAAACACCTGGCTACAATGATCGGCCCTTACTAAAGTGGGCTCCTGCTGTTGAATCTCATACCATTCACTGGCTATGCAGATGTGGAACTCTGTTTTCCAGATTTGTTTATTAGTAACATTGCTGACTCGATTCAAATAATTTAACAGTCAGATGCATTGCACTGCTTCAATGCAACTACACTGCTGGAAATGAAATAATTAGCTCTGAGCAATAACATGATAGGGGCATGCCCTTACAAATATCAACGTAAAATAGATACTGCATGTCTTTATTTAAGAGTTTTGGTTTATATAAAACTAAAATAGCAAGCAGCATAGTATTAAAAAATATTGTATCAATTATGTAAATAAAAAAAAATTACAAATTCTAATATCCTATTTTTTTATATAAAAGTCAGTACATTTTTTTGTTACATCAATCTCCTGTGGTTTGTTCATTCTCTGGAGCTTTTGATCACACATCTCCCTTTATGTGGCAGCAAATAAATAGTTGTGACAATACATAAACATTTTATTCCAGTAGGTCTAGCAAAATTACAGTTTTTTTTGTGCTGGCTTCACACATGTGTGTTGCAGTAAAGCATAGTAAAATGCATGTTTTGCTGCATGTTAACCCAAAGAACATTAACACATGGTATTGTTTGCATTGTAATATCATTTGTTTAAAATGGCAATGCAATGCACATATACAATAGCTGCCAATGCATCAGCTTTAGAAGACACCACAGTGCTCATACCGAAAAATGCTGCTTTAATGCCAATGGTCCTAATGCACAAAAATGTATGTGTTAACTTGCATGCCTCTTAACACACACAAGTGTGAAGGGACCCATAATGTCTGGCCTTTTAAATCTCAGCTTAGCAAGAAAGTATGTTAAGTCAGTATTATTTATGTATTACATATATAATTTACACAAACATTTATGTAGTTAGATTATAGGAACCAAACTAAAAATATGCAGGGTATATGACAATGTCTCTGGAAAGAGCCCCCTCGCCCCCTTATGCTCACCTTATCAGCACCTCTACTCCTTGCTCCTCTGCAGCCTGTAATCGTTCCTGTCATTTCTGAGTATGGAAGAATATAAAACCTCCTCCCTTGTAAGGATACCAGGACCTAGCAGCCAATTTCTAGGTTTGATAACATGACCAGGGGAATGACATCACTGCTCCCCCTCAGGATCTCAGCATTGGATGTAGAAGAGGGAGGGCCTGCAATGGAGTGCAGATAGGTGAATATGATGGGGTTAGGAGATGTTCTTCCTTGAGACAGTCAGTTTGCCCTGAATAAATTATGCCATTTATAATCGCATAAATAATAAATAAATATAAATGATAATATATTTAACTTTTTTTATTTACATTTTTGCAGGAGGATATTGAATGCCCAACTAAGTTGACTGTTGCAAAGGAATCAGCCTTAGATGGGTACTTAAAGGATAAATTATATCCACCAAATGACCTTTCTTCTGATGAGGAGTATGAAGTGCCAGAGACCAGAGCTTCCCGTCTAAAAAAATCTGGCAAGCAGCGCATTGACAACATCAAGAAAGCATTTTCCAAAGAAAGCATGCAGAAGACAAAGCAAAACTTTGGAAAGAAAGTTAACAGGATTCGCACCAGGATAGTTACTCCAGAAAGAAGGGAGAGAATCAGACAATCTGGAGAGAGACTGAAACAGTCTGGAGAGAGATTTAAACAATCCATAGCAAAAGCAGCACCCAAGAAAGAAACATTTAAACTCAATAAAAAGAAGAAAGAAAAAGAACGAACAACAGCAGAAGGTCAAGAAGGTGTCGAAGATGATGAAGAGTCCATTTCTGAGCATGAAACCGTGGAACCCATCTCAGAGGAAACCTATACTGAAGTGGTCACCATAAAGAAGAAAAAGAAAAAGAATGGAGAAAAAGCCGAGCTTCTTCCAGCTCAGGATGAAGACAAGGCAGGCTCAATCTCAGAAAAACCTTTACTGAAACTGGAAACAAAATTGGATACAGATGAAACCCCACTTGTTGATATCAAACTCTCTTAACACAGGATCTTACTAACAAGAAAATCCAGCACAGATGTTTCAATTACTCCACTGGTCCTTTGCACACAAGGACCTCAAGGACAGTGAAACACCATAATTGTAAGGCCCATTGTGCATATCTTCTATATACCAACAACTGCTTCTACTCAAAACAGAAATAGAACAGAAGAATGTAACCCATCTGCAGGCAGGTTACACCTGGCAAATTTGGTCATATATACTTTCAAAGAAACTTTAATTAAATGCTGACTCAAAAACCCAAAACACAGTTACTATACAACAAATAAAATGCTCACAAATATGTTGTGATTTACTTAGGTGCTCCATGCAGTGCGGTAAGGCAAAGTGCAGGGAACTTAAATAACTCTAGGCCAGCTTTTCTGATGTGTAGAATGAGGAGACATGAACCTGTTATCACTTCAAACATTTAATGTACGGAAGAAGCTCTATTTTAATTCTTCTACACATAATTGGATGTTTGAAGTGAACACAGGATCATTTTAGTTTTTTGGTCCACAATCACTTCATTTCACCTCACCTCACTTCACTGCACTATAATAAATCACTCTCATTGCATCATAAAGAGAGATGTTAAACTACCATTAAGCTAGAGAAATAATAATCTTCACTACACCAGAAAGACCAAGTACTATAGAATTAGATGTAGTGACTGAAACAGCGGTATGATGGATGATGTACTTCATGAAGGAACTAATCTATCTGTTCAGGGCATGCTCATTTATGAGTACTGGAACTTTGTAACCATGTGTTTTTATTTCCAAAATACAGTGAATGATATAGAGTATATAGGAAGCTGTGTGACTGTATTTTCTTATGATCCCATGTGGATATAATTCAACACTTTTATTAAAGAAACTATGATGAGATTTGAAGGGCACATAGAAAAGCAATGGGAGTATAGAGCATTTACTACTGTGTAAGCAGTAATCATACAATGAATGCTTCTTTTAAATGGTTATTGCGGAAAGGATTGAATGGTTTGTAAGTTATTTCAAATTGTCTATGTTGACTATAAGTGAAGAGGTAATTGTACTATATATTAACTGACAAAAGGAATTCATATATTCTATGAGCATCTGAAATGGTTGTGAAATCTTCTCCAGGAATATACTGTATAATGATGAAATCCTGCAAGTTAAACAAAACCTTTATTAAAAATATATATAAATTATATTATGTTTCTGTGCTAAAGATAATCTTGGCATTACAGCCTACATTTATTAGCCAACCTAATATCCATTTGAATGATACCAGCACTGCAGAATCTCCTAACCCTCGCATTCAAGTTTTGTCTTGGACAGCACCTTAATGTTAAAAACAAATGATGCGTACAAGTGACAAGTGTACAATGAGACACTTATCCATTGAGTTGAAAGACAAACCAGAGCAAATATACAGAAACCACAGTTTGGCAAAATAAATACTGTACTTGCAATTTAGCAACCGCTATATAAAGTATGACATTATGTTAATTAACAGCTGGATGCTCAGAATAAAACCACATTATTACTATGGAACTGAGTGGCACACAGCCTCCTGAATTACAATTTTTTTATATATGTATTTTCAATGGCATCCACTCTAGTTGGATTTTTGCACCTGTTTTACACATTGACATTTTGTGTTTTTTTATCCTTGTATTCCCTCTGGTATACAATCATTTTTCACCTGCATTTTTCCTGACATCCAATGCCTGTATTCTTCCTGGTCTAATTGATCCTTTGTCCTTACTTTTCTTAGGATCTAGTGGTTTGTAATTCCCCAGGAGTCTGGTGATTTCTCTGCCTAGATTGTTCCTAGTATCCTTGTATGTGTATATGTATATTTCAATTTTATTATATAGCCTGTTTCTATCTTCAATTTTTATTATTTGTGGTGTGCAATCAAGAAAAGGGAATGTCCCATTAAGCCATTTTACCCTATTTCACCACCACTAGACCCATTTATTAAAATAATTTCAGGCTTATTGTTACGCCTGAAATAAAAACCTGATGTGAATTCATTGGGAAATAGAGATTTTCTAACACTAGTGGATTCTCTAATTGTTATTTATATATACATATATATTTTCCATATAATGGATAATCATATTTATATATACATAAAAAGAGTTTTACCTGTTTTGAATGGTATTATCTAATGAATTCAATCTAATCCAATGGATGCATGCTAGGTTATAGATTATTATCAACTGCACTCTTACTAAAGTATTGCTGCATATTTATTTTTGTATCTAATATTTACAAAATAAATAAATCTAAAAAAAAACAGAATTGGTGGCCCCCCACTTTCAAGTATACTACTATGGAACATTAGGCATATTGGCTGATCTGCTTATAGGAGAAGGGTCAGCGAGCTTGAGGCAGCATGCCCAGGCCATTTTGCGAAATGACAAACATATGAGGACATTTTGTTTCAACATGCATGGCAAGTGCTGGAACTGACATTTCACTGCCAGAAAATAAGTAACAAAAGTTCAGGCAGGTGCCAAATTATCTTCAATAAGACACCCAATAAGAAGGAGACAAGTAGATATACTGTAAAATGAAAGATCTAATTCATTTGTGCAAGCAGAAAAAGCAGGAGTAGCAGTTCTAGCTTAATGAAGAGAATCATTCAAAATCTTACAATACACACAAGGGCTGACACAAAAATGCAGCCTTCACAAATTTTAATGTGGACCATGTCATAATCCAGAATGTGTACTTTGTTCCTTCTTACGTGGTATTAAAAACACACAGGGAGACAGAAATGTGTAAACCAGCTCTTACAATCCAAACTGATCTTTACAACTGTTAACAGATAAAAAACTGGATAATTGATTTGGCATTTCAAATGTCAACATGTTGTAATAAAGTAAGGACTATCTTTGATAGGGTGATCATTTGATGGTTTGTGGAAATAACACACATTAAAAAGCAGATAAATAACACTTTGTTTTGTAATGTAATCTGCTTATGGTGACAAGGTTTTATCAATTAAAAGGCATCATTATGAATGCCAGCAGTTCATAAGTGGCTACCCAGTAGGGTTTTATATTAGCTTGGACCAATCAAAATTCCTGCCATCACTATGCCTACCCACCACTGAGAGGGGAATTGGTGATTTAATGGATTCCAGCCATCTGTTCAATATGGTGGGGTCTGGATAATAAATCTTTCTTTTATATCTACCACCACTGTAACTAATGTAGGAAGAAAATGTCGGCAACTAAGCTACTGTAACATTTTTACATTTATTGACAGGCAGCTATGATATATAACAATTGGTTCTTATACATTCATACTTCATTTTAGACTATGACATATATTTGGTTTGAGATGAAGCAGGCTGTTCACAAAATCATAGACTTCATTTTGTAACATAATTATTTTGTGTGTTCAAATTTATGGGATTTGTTATTTTGGTTTCTGCTACTAAAATGTATCAATTAAAATGCCAACCAATATTGTTGTGACAGAATGATATTTGGAGTATAACTATTTGTAATCCAAACTATTAATAAATTCACCACTTTTGAGTTTAATCATTTTATACAAGTCATTTTAAAGTTAACTCTGTATCATAAATTTGACGTGCTTCAGATATCAGTCCTATTGTAGATGGATTCAATCCAGTCTGACATTCTGAAAAGACTATCGATCTCAAACATAATACCAGGGTTTTACCAGCACACACTTATCAGTGTAATAAAAATGAGTATAGTACAATGGAATTATAGCTATACACTATCTTTTTGAGCATGTGAAGTGTGCAGATTTTAGGAGCTCAGTGCACAAAAATAATACAGGGCAAATTTCTTATGAACTTATTCTGGCACATAGTTTAGCTAAGAATATATAAGTGGTAGATAAGTAAAATTGAAGGAGATAAGTGTTAAGCCATATCAGTTGACTGTCATTGTTAAGCTCCTTCTGAAAATGCTAATTACCCGGCAGTCACAATGATCGAATGGCTTGAGTGCATACTGACTCATCCAGAACATGCATGCAGATCAGTAGTTCCGACTTCATTTTGACCTTTACTCACTGCTTGTTTCTCTTTAGTTAGTGACTCAGAACTATTGAAAGCAGGCAGCAGAAAACTAGTATTTTCAGAAAAATGTCAGTAATTATTACCTCAGTAAAAGTTCTCTTTAACCCAGGCCCTACATTTATCTGGTAGCCTGTTGGTTTTCAGTGTCAAGAACCCCGCATTTGTAGTTCTGCAGTGCTGGAAAACAAGTTAGGATGACATCTAATGTTAAAGGGTACCAGTGCCCAGATGATAGGCATTACACTATTTACAGTTTTTTAACAGAATAGTAGACCCGTGACCATGGGAAATTGTAATCTACAGTAGGATTGAACAAAAGGTCGTGACGTCTTGATGTTTACGCCCCAAGAACTGTGACTTTTGGTTGTCCGATGGTCTATTTACATCCCGGACCCAATTTCTCTTGAAAATGACTCCATTATTAATGACTGTAAAAAGACTTTTATGATCAAAAGACGACGGACGAAAGTTATCAAGACTCAGTGATTGATTTCTCTTTGTTCGTCACTCATTTCCAGTTTTACTTCAGCCTTGATGACTAGACGTACGTACAAGACCTACTCAGTCATACGTGAGTCTAGCCT
>BLSH010264468.1:686566-699227 GCA_018402905.1 Glandirana rugosa
AGGTCCCGGAGGAGACGTGGGCTGAGGGGGGTGCAGAGGAGGCCATGAGCTGGGGGGTGCAGAGGAGGCCCTGGACTAGAAAAGGGTTGTTGTGGTAAATGTAACCTATTTACATTTGAACTTATCACTAGCCTTCCTAGATTGTAAGCTCTAACGAGCAGGGCCCTCTGATTCCTCCTGTATTGAATTGTATTGTAATTGTACTGTCTGCCCTAATATTGTAAAGCGCTGCGCAAACTGTCGGCGCTATATAAATCCTGTATAATAATAATAAAGACCCTGGATTAGGAGAGCGGGGTGCAGAGAAGGCCCTAGACTAGGAGGGGAGTGCAGAGGAGGCCCTGGACTAGGGGGATTCAATGGAGACCCTGGACTGGAGGGGGTGCAGAGGAGACCCTGGGCTGAGATGGGGTGAAAAGGAAGCCCTGAACTAGAAAAGAGTTGGTATGGCAAAGACCCTGGATTATGAGAGGGGGAGTTCAGAGGGGGCCCTTGACTAGGAGGGGAGTGTAGAGGAGGCCTTGAACTGTGGGGTGAAGTAGAGACCCTAGACTGTGGCAAAGAACCTGGATTCAGATAGCAGAGGAGGCCTTGAGCTTGGGGAGGGGGGCTGTAGAGGCAGCCTTGGATTAGGAGGGGGGTGCAGAGGAGGGCCTGGACTAGGAAACGGGGGTTTGTGTGGCAAAGGCCCTGGATAGGGGGGATACAAGGGAGATACTGGACTAGGTGAGGGGGTGCCTGGTGGTCCCAGATTAGGAAAGGGGGTGTCTGGAGGCCCTGGACTAGGACAGCAAATGTCTGGAGGCCCTGGACTATGAGAGGGGGACCATGGAGGCCCTCTGGAATAGGAAAGAGAGTGTCAGAGCGTGCTGCTAAATTGTCACATACCATTTTTCTTGGGGGTGGTGCAAAAAAATTACCAGTCCCGGGTGCCAGATGTGCTAGCTACGCCACTGGTTCTGCCTGTCTCTCTTGCACAATCACATTGCACTATGTATTATGCAGACCCATTTACAAAACACAAAGCCCTCTGTGAATGGACAGTAGAGAGGAGAGGGGGGCAGAGCCACTGTTGTGTGAGAAAGCATTGTCTTACCTGTCAGAGCACTGGGAGTACATTGATAGCTGTACTTCCAGCACCCAGTAAAACTGTAAGTTGTAAATAAAAGATAAAAGTCCACATGTCCAGTTGCCAGCAGAAAGCAATTACAGGATGCAGCAGCTGTGGCATCCAGGGAAGATTTTTTTTTTCTGTACACGTTTTCACTCTGAATGGATTTCTTGCAGTCATGTGCATGAGCTCTGATAGTAACTATTTCCTTTATATATATACATATATATATATATATATATATATATACACAATTTTTTTTTTTTTTTTACTGTTTTTCACACATGCATTTTGTTGTGCATTTTTTTCAGGTGATCCCATTGAAGTCTATTGATGCCAAAAATGCTTGAGCTTGTAGGTCAAAAGAAGTTCATATAATTTTTCGAGCTGCAAGCTTCAATTGACACTGAGGGGATTTCTTTTCAAAATTTAAGTTGCCAGAGTCTTCAGCAGTTGAGCATGGTAACTAATCCGTTTCTATGTTTTATTTTAAAAGCTTATCTTTACAAGTTAGAAGTTGATTGGTTGCCATGCGCAGCTGCTCCAGTTCTGATAAATTCCCCTTAACATGCTGAAATCTGAACAGGCACAACTGAAGATAATGACATTTTGGATGTTCAGTATTTTGGAACTTTAAGCTACAAAATGCTCATCTGTGAATGGGGCCTGAAGTCCAGTTTCACACTATTCCGACTCAGAAGTCAGACAACTTTCGATTCGACTTCCATGCGACTTCAATGAACGGGATCCGACTTGGTCCAACTATACCAGGCCTTTTGAGGCTGGTATGAAATTTGAGTGGGAATCCCATGCCAACTTAAAAAAAAAAACGGTGTGGGGTCCCCCCTATGACCATACCCAACTTCTTAACAAAACTTATGGCCAGTTCACACAAGAACGCGGCACCGGAAACCCATTTTCCGTGCACGTTTCCCTCATCACATTAAAAACGCAATGCAGTTGTGATCTCCAGCAGGTGTCAATGTTAAGTTAATGACATCACAATTGCAGGTTTTGCATTTGTCTGCACTGGATCACATGGTACAGAAGTACCATGCGATCCAGTTGCTCTGCGTTTTTTAAAGTAGTGCTTGCACTACTTTTGCTGCAGTCTGGTTTGATTCGGCCCATTC
The DNA here is from genome assembly GCA_018402905.1 of Glandirana rugosa. NCBI lineage: Eukaryota > Metazoa > Chordata > Amphibia > Anura > Ranidae > Glandirana > Glandirana rugosa. Next base: position 688,811 of record BLSH010264468.1, read on the forward strand.
AAATGAATGGGCTCAAATTGCACGGCACTGAACTACATGTGAATTGCACTGGAACATGGAGTGCATTCCTTTATGATTCCTGATGTGAACTGACCCTCTGAGATTAATTAAGGCTTTTTTTAAAGTGTTTTTACTGCTTGTTCAGAATATTTAAATACATTTAGTGTGCATTATCTGGGCACACATTAACCCTAACCCTTAATGAAATCTGAACTTTGTTCATACTAGGCAAAGTCAAGGGTTCCTGTATAGAGCCATATATAGGATGTACTTACTTTCCACACTCCCCATGTTGCTACAATTTGCTCCTGGATCCCTAAGAAATATCCATTACTTTCAGGTATGGGAAAACACATGTGTTCTGGAAATTTCATAGATAGGCAACTCCTATACTCATATTGATTAGTGGTTACAAAGTAATAGTAACTACTGCAGTAGGGAACAGACACGAAAGATACACTAAACATCTTTCCAAATAACTGTTCTGCGCAATTAAAGTTTTGTATACACAGGATTACGTAGGTATCATATTAGTATTACAATTGTACTTTTATGGTAACAAGTGGTGTAACATGGGAAAGCTTAATTCTAATCAGGACTCTAAAGAATGCAAACATGTAATGAAAACATTATTAATGCCGTGTGCACATTGAGAGCAGTGTGCAATACATAGGCAAACATAAAAAATAGAATACAATTTTATAAGGAATTTACAAATTTCCTTTACAATCTCCAATCTTTTGATCCATATTTTTACTCCTATTCGACTTTTTTTCTTACCCCTATTTGCCTAGTGCCTACTACAATTTAGCGCTCAATGGCTAAACAGCTGATTGTCAGGCTTAAGTGTTATCACTTGAACCTGAATGTGCACAGGCCTACATATGGTGACTTTTGGTGTCAAAACTTGAAAAGGAGTTTCTGAGGAGTCAAGTGAGAGAAAAACTGAATAAAAAGGGGTAATCCCCTCCCCCTTGTTACTGGAACAGATGGCCCTATTGGAAAATTTCTCCTCATCTCTGGGTCTGGTGACAGTTCTAATATTTAGGATTTTCACTTACTTTTTGTCTTGGAGGCAAGGGTCATCTGGACAAATACAGAATGAGAATTGTGATTAACCGCTGACACCCACTGACACCTGCCTCCGTTAATTTCTGTTTTTTGAGACGGAAGAAAATCCTATTTTTCTTTCTTTTCAAAAACTGAACGGACCAAAAATGGATGTTAGTGGATGATCCGCTTACATCCGATCCGCAGACATATGTTTTTAAACCCTTTTTCCCTCTTTAAACACACTGTATATAGCTGGTTGCTAAAGAGGGGGCCGGGAAGCTGGCCACCGCGTCCTTAACAACCGATGAGTCATTAGCTGTCAGCAGGGTTCCCCACTGATAGCTGAATGTAAAAATAAAAAATTACAAAAAAGAATGGCGTGGGTCTATTATGGATTTGGAGGAACCCACCATGCCAAAATTTTTAAAAAATGGCATGGGGTCCCCCCAAAATCCATACCAGGCCTTATTCGAGCATACAGCCCAGCAGGTCAGAAAAGGGAGGGGACAAGCAAACCCCCCCTCCTGAGCCATACCAGGCCGCATGCCCTGGGTACTTTGGGGCAGGGGGGGCTCTTCCTGACAACCCTGGGCTGTGGTTGTTGTAGTCTGCAGGCGGGGGGCTTTTCGGAATCTGGAAGCCCCCTTTAACAAGGGGGCTCCCAGATCTTGACCCCCCCATGTGAATAGGTACCCGATACCCATTCAAAAAACAGTGAAAAGTTAAAACAAATGAGCTGGTTTTTGAGAAGTCCTTTATTAAAAAAATAGCTTTGAGCCATCTTCTCCCTGAGCCATCTTCTCCCTGAGCCGTCTTCTCCCTGAGCCGTCTTCTCCCGCTGCTGTCTTCTCCTGATGCTGTCTTCTCCTTTGCAGCTGTTTACCCGCTAAAAAAAAAGCTGCTCTTCTTTTGTGGCTGTCTTCCTCCATTGTGTTGTCGCCCACTGTCTGGCATCTCTTATATAGCCATGGGGCGGGACCATCCGATGACATCACCCGGGGAGCCCTCCCCTTATGAAGTCACAAGGGGCAGGCTCTCCCATATTTGGGGTGAATGGGAAGGGGTACGATGTACCCGATACCCATCCTCCGTAGCAACCAGCTATATACAGTGTTTAAAGTTCAATTCAGTCACTTTTTTTGTAAAAAACGGATGTCAGCAGATATGAAAACGGATGTAAAAATTTACATCGGTATCCGTTTTTGATCCATTTTTTTTACAAAAAAATAAAGTGACTGACCTGAACTAAAAAACTGAACGCCTGTGTGAAAGGACCCTTACAGTGGTCAACATCAGCAACAAAAAAATTCTGTGAAAACTACAAGTTATTAAAATATACCAGTGCTTTATTAACAACAATTCTCCTTAAAGTATATCTGTAGCCCAAACTTTTCTTTTTAGCCTTGAATAGAGTGACTATGCCTTTGAAGGTGAGATTTCCCTTCTTTATTTTTCTGGTGGCCATTGTTACCAGGATAAAAAGATTAAGATACACTACAGTATGAATTTCAGGATTTCTAATAATGGATGTGTAACTGAATTAATATATTTGTATACCTACTTGAAATTCAATTTTAAAATGAGAGGGAAAAAAAATCTTAAGCTGCAATGACACACAGGCATATATAAATAGTACATTATTAAGCCTTTACATTAGGTAACATGCTCTTCCCTAGAGTCCAAGCCCTGCATAACTCATCATAGGCCCTTGAGCTGGAGATTGAATTTTTCAGAGCTCATTAACCCAGTCTTGCCTGGGCAAACCGACAGCTAACATCAGAAAAGTTTGTAAAGTATTTGTATCGGGCTACAGTACCGTCTCTTTTTTACATTGTTTTGGTTTATGCCAGCCTACCCAACCCATCCAGTTGCTATATCTTTGCTGTTGAAAGAGGAGGTGTGTCTAGCTGTCCTGTTTAAAGAATTATGGTTTGTAATTGCTTGCAACTAAAACATGTAACAGAGGTGTGGCTTTGCTCTGCCTTCACTACCAGTGGAAGTTATACCAAATGTGTTTGCTTCCTGGAGACAGACACCCCCCTCCCCCAAAATGGGGACTGTCCCCAGTAAACAGGGATGAATAGAAATCTTAGTCTATTGATTTGGCAATAACTTTATGATTTCTTTAAATAACAGCAGTAGCACCCATCTAGTTTGAAGTAGACTGCTAGGTAAATTAAGCCTAGCTCCTCTGTAAACATTGGAGCAGGGGTTGATAGCTTAGGGCTGCTTAGTATTTAACAGGCTGCTGTTCTGATGGTTCCTCCTGTCTTCTAGAGGCTTCTAGAAGCATAGTGGGAGGGAGAGCAGTAAAGGTAGCCTGAATATTTATATGACTCCAGCCAATCCCTGGAGAGGTTTGCCTAGAAGGTGGAGGAGGGGGTAGAGCCCTTAAGTTGTCTGAGGCCTGGGCAACAGAGTGCAGTGTACCTAGGCACTTTCCTGCAGGTGGAGACTCATGTGCAGGGGGCTCCTAAGGCAGGAGAGCTAGAGCAGCCAGTGTGAAGACATCAAGGTCCCAGCTAAGCTTACCTGAAGGGCCTCTACCAAGATCCATTGTCCAGGGATTGAGCTGGGTCAGGAGAAGGCTCACTGAAGAGAGACAGCAGATATTGGCAAGAGGCAACCAGTGATCCTGTGGCTAAGTGAGTAAATGATCCCCAAATGCCGAGGATTAATAACAGTGTGTAGCTTTTAACCTTATTAGGGAGTACAAGTCACTAGCAGCAATATAAATCCTGTGGGACATTTAAGTGCAGCCAGCAGCGTGTGAAGAGCAGCCATCGGTACAGCCAACAGAGTATGAAGCACAGTCAGAAATTGAGGAGTCCTAAAGTTGTTAAAGTTGAAGTTCACCAGTGGTATACCATGCTCCCTATTCCATAAGTTCCTGTTCCAATAAAACCCTAAAAAGAACCCCTACACTGTTTCCTAAGCCAGTGACATCCAAATATAATAAAATCTATATCTACAGTATATCTGTGTGTGTGTGTGTGTATGTATGTATGTGTATATATTGTAAGGGGGTTAGCTCAGCAGCGGGTGTGTGTGACCCCCTGGAAGGGTTCACTACACAAAATAGGCACACCGAAACAGCAGTTGTAGGTGAAACAAATAGTGTGGTTTATTTAAACTATATACAATCGTAGAAAAACAGCAAAACAAAAACAAACATCAAATAAATCCTTGCCGACTTGGCCACTGACTATACTGGTAGGTTTCCCTATCTGCCAGCTAGGTACAGCCTTCTGCTATACCTAGCACCTATCTCTCTGGTATTATAAGCAGCCACACAGGCTTGGCCTTACTGCACAGGTTTTGGTGTCAAGCTCTCCAGTCTATTGACATAGAAACTGGTTCCAGGGTGGAGCAACTCCCCTAGGACTGCTCAACTCAGCTGGCTCATTACCTCTACCCCTGCAAAACTCCCAGCACTTCACCCTAGTGAGAAGTCCGTATATATTTTAAACCTGGGAAAAATATACCTGCCATCTTGAACGCACCCAGGTGATTTTACCTGCCTGCTGTCACATACCCCCCCCCCACTCTTGTTTCAAACCGGGGCTTGGAACACCAGCAGTCAGGCACACAGATAACCGAGACGAAGCATCCACATTCCCCATTTGAACACCAGGGCGATACTTCACTGTAAAGTTAAATTCCTGCAGTGACAGGAACCACCTATTTACCCTTCTATTGGTCACCTTGTTTTGAGCCATCCATTTTAAGGGTGCGTGATCCGTAATCAGGTCAAAATGTCTACCCAGCAAATAGTATTGAAGGGAATCTAACGCCCACTTCACCACTAGACACTCTTTCTCAATTGTGGCATAATTCTCTTCGTGGGATTTCAGTTTTCTGCTGAGATAAATGACTGGGTGCTCTTCCCCTTTCTAAACCTGGGACAACACTGCTCCTAAGCCTACGTCTGATGCATCAGTCTGTACCACAAAGTCCTTAGAGAAGTCAGGGGAGTACAGCACTGGCTGACTACATAAGGCTTTTTTTAATGACTGGAAGGCTGCTTCAGCTTCCGGGGTCCATTTCACCATGGCAGACTCTTTCCCTTTTGTCAGGTTGGTTAGGGGCACAGCCTGAGAAGCAAAGTGAGGAATGAACCGTCGATAGTATCCAGCAATTCCGAGGAACGCTTGAACCTGCTTCTTGCCATTGGGACGCAGCCAACTATTTATGGCTTCCACTTCGTTGACTTGGGGTTTTATTACTCCCCACCCAATAGTGTACCCCATATATTTGGCCTCTTCCTGTCCAATGGTACACTTTTTTGGATTGGCCGTGAACCCAGCTTCCCTTATGGAGTCTAACACAGCTTGCACTTTTGGCAGATGTGAGGTCCAATCCGTACTGTGGATAATCACATCGTCCAGGTAGGCTGCAGCATACTTCTGATGGGGCCTCAGAATCTTGTCCATTTTCTGCTGGAATGTTGCTGGTGCATTTTGTAACCCAAACGGCGCTCTTCTATATTGGAATGACTGACTCAGCTAGGGGAATTTGCCAATACCCCTTGGTGAGATCAAGGGTCGTCATATATCAGGCTGTTCCCAGCCGATCGATCAGTTCATCTATGCGTAGCACGGGGTAGGTGTCAAATTTTGTAACTTTATTCAACTGACAAAAATCGTTACAAAATCGCCAGCTCTCAACGGGTTTGGGCACTAAAGCGATCGGGCTGGGCCAGTCACTCTGGGATTCTTCTATCACACCTAATTCAAACATTCGTTGTACTTCCCCACGTATTGCCTCCCGTCGGGCCTCCGGTATTCAATAAGGTTTTAGTTTCACTCTTTCACCTGGCGGGGTGATAATGTCATGCTCTACCCCAGATGTTTGTCCAGGCAGCTCAGAGAACACCTCTCTGTTGCGGAGCACAAACTCTTTCACCTCCTGTTTTTGGGGTTTCGAAAGGAAAAACCTTAGGAATTAAGCAATCAGACTGAGTCGGTGATACCAAGGTTTCTGCGACTAGGGATTCCCTGTCCCTCCAGGCTTTCAACAGATTAGTGTTGTTTATCTGTTCTGGCTTTCGCCGTCCTGGTTGTCTGACCCTGTAGTTCACCTCACTCCCTTTTTCAATTATCTCGTAGGGGCCCTGACATTTGGCCAGGAATTTACTTTCGACCATAGGGATGAGTACCAACACCCTATCCCACGGGGAAAAAATACAGGTTTTGGCCTTGCGGTTGTACACCCTTTGCTGTGCTAACTGCGCTTGGGCCAAGTGTTCTTTGATGATTGCCATTACCTGTGCAATTCTATCTTGCATCAGGGCAGCATGCTCAATCACACTCTGGTGGGGAGGACTCTCACTTTCCCAAGTTTCCTTGGCGATATCCAACAGCCCTCTTGGGTGTCTCCCATAGAGTAACTCGAAGGGCGAGAACCGGGTAGAGGATTGTGGTACTTCCCAAATAGCAAACATCGAGTAGGCCCAATCCTTTCCATCTCTATCCACCACCTTTTTTAACATTTGTTTTAAGGTTTTGTTGAACATTTCAACCAACCCAACTGTTTGAGGATAATACACGAATGTACGCAATTGTTTCACTTTGAACAACTTGCACAACTTTCATTACCCTGGACATAACCGGTGTACCCTGGTCCATAAACAACTCCTTGTAAATGCCCACACGGCTGAAGACAAGAAATAGCTCTTTGGCTATCATCTTGGCAGAGGTATTTCTAAGAGGGATCTCTTCGGGATAGCGGGTGGCATAGTCCAATATGACCAAAATATACTGATGCCCCCTAGCAGACTTCAGTATTGAGCCTACCAAATCTATTGTGATCCTCTCAAAGGGAACCTCAATGATGGGGAGAGGTATCAGTGGGTTATGGAAATGCGACAAAGGTGCCAACTTCTGACACACAGGGCAGGAGGAACAATAATTTTCCATTTCTTTCATGACCCCATTCCAATAGAATCTTTGTAATACTCTCTCTATGTTTTTCTCTGCCCCCAAATGACCTCCCAGAATGTGCACATGGGCTAATTCCAATACCAACTTCCTATAGGGTTTGGGCACCACAAGTTGCTCAATGGTTTCATCCGCTTTTTGAGCAACCCGATATAACAGATCTCTTTCCACAATAAAGTATGGGTAACCGCAAGACTGATCTGGGTTCACTAATTCACCATCTATCTTTACCACATTTTCCCGTGCTTTTATCAGGATGGGGCCTTTTACCTGTTCTGTGGCAAAATTTTCCCTATGAACCTCTAAATCAGAGAACTCAACAGACGGCATGTTTTAGTCTGAAGATGTTGGTTCCTCCCCAGGTTCCTGAGTGTCCCCGGCCAACACCGACAAGGGAAAATCTGGAGAAGTCTCACCATTCTCAGAGGACACCTGGGTTTCACCTCCCTGGTCTCTAGGGGCCTCCGTGGGGGATTCAGGACCATCCCAGAGTTCCCAGAATTTTGGAAAATCCCTCCCCACAATGGCATCATGTGGTAAGTGAGGCACCAACCGCACCTGATGCGTTAGGTTACCTTTGGGGGTCTCAAAAACTACTTTAGCCACAGGATGCTCTCTGGTGTCCCCATGTACACAAATAACAGTCACCTTGTTATTCCCAGAAACCTCTGTAGTAACTAATTCAGCTTTGATCAATGTTACCAGACTACCTGAATCTAGCAACACAACAACATTTTTACCATTAATACACATTTTGCATAAATGTTTTTCAGTTCCCTGAGTGGCAGTGCATGCAATTGTCGCAAAGAGCGACTGATGTCTGTCTCTTAGATAGTCACATTCCATAGGCTCATCCACAACTGGGCAATTGGCTGCAATATGTCCCTCTTGCCGGCAACGGTAACAAATAAACTTTTTTGCTGCTTCCTGCGACCTCGGCTGCGGTCACCATACATTATGCACACTTCCCGCCCTCTCACCCTCTCCACCCTTACCCCTTGGAGTCATCTTACCCGCCACTGGTGATGGTCTGATATTAGGGTGGAAAGTCCATGAGTCCCTGGGAGAGGTGGTCAGGTTCTCTGCAGCCAAGTACCTCTCTACCAGATCCACAAGCTTGTCAGCCATTTCCAAGTTTCCATGGCTTACCCACTTTTGGACAGCAGTAGGTAGAGATCTCAGGAACCAATCCATAACAACACGTTCCACAATCTTTGGTGCTGTCAGAGTCTCTGGTTGCAACCATTTCCTGCTCAGCTGAATGAGATCATACATTTGTGACCTGGGGGGTTTTTCAAATTGGAAAGTCCAGTTATGCGCACACCGAGCCCGGACAGCCAGGGTGACACCGGGCCATGCCAATATTTCTGTTTTTAGCACAACATAGTCTTTTGCTTGGTCCGGCTCTAAGTCATAATATGCTTTCTGCGATTACCCAGCTAATTGAGGAGCCACCAATCCAGCCCACTGTTCCTTAGGCCACTTTTCTCTCTCAGCAGTCCTCTCAAATGTGGTCATAAACACTTCAGGATCATCCTCCCCAGTCATTTTTGGCAGTAAACGGCTCACACAAAACGATGATGTATTAACTGAACCACTTGCGTCACTGGACTGTGAATGCCGCTGCATTACTGTATCCATTTGCTGTTGTAGTCTCTGCTCTTGCTTCTGTAACAGGTCAATTAAGCGAGCTTCAGATTGCTGCTGGGCTCGTTGCTGTGCTTCCAGACTTTGCTGGTGAGCTTGTTGCTGAGCTTTCAGACTTCGCTGCCGATTAGCATTCGCTTGTTGTAGACTAGCATTTGTTTGTTGTTGATTAGCATTTGCTATCGCAAGCTGTCTCAGCAACTCTTGCATGCTGGTCTTTAAAAAAAACTGCCCGCATCCTCCACCAACTGTAAGGGGAGTTAGCTCTGGAAGGGTTCACTACACAAAATAGGCACAGTGAAACAACAGTTGTAGGTGAAACAAACAGTGCAGTTTATTTACACTATATAGAATTGTTGGAAAGCAGCAAAACAAAAACAAACATCAAAATAAATCCTTGCCAACTTGGCCACCGACTATACTGGTAAGTTTCCCTGTCTGCCACTAGGTACAGCCTTCTACTATACCTAGCACCTATCTCTCTGGTATTATAAGGAGCCACACAGGCTTGGCCTTACTGCACAGGTTTTGGTGTCACGCTCGCCAGTCTGCTGACACAGAAACTAGTTCCAGGGTGGAGCAACTCCACTAGGCCTGCTGGGAGCTTTTGTAAAGGCCTTAATGAGCCAACTCAACTCAGCTGGCTCATTACCTCTACCCCTGCAAAACTCCCAGCACTTCCCCCTAGTGGTAGAAGTCTGTATATATTTTAAACCTGGGACAAATTTACCTGCCATCTTGAACGCACCCAGGTGATTTTACCTGCCTGCTGTCACAATATATATATATATATATATATATATATATATATATATATATATATATATATATATATCGGTGACACGACGTCGAGACAAAGTCCCAGAACCGTTAGAAGAATATCGGTTCCGGTAGAAATACATCTCGTTGTTAAGAAAAAAAGTCTAAGGGTCTCTCTAGAAACAGTACTCCACGTTACAACTGGAAGGTCACTGGTCATACTTTCGCACTCTCACTATTGTGGTTTAAATTGTGTGGACGAGGGGTAAGTGTGGACTCTGGAACATTGTGATTGTTCAGTATACTGTGGTCCATCCCTTTTACCAATTAACCCGGGTTAAACTTGTAAAAGTGAATACCCACATGAGTGAAAACACTCTATGACACATATATATGTATATATATATATATATATATATATATATATATATATATATATATATATATATATATACACAGTATCTCACAAAAGTGAGTACACCCATAAGTGAAAATGTTCAAATTGGGCCCAATTAACCATTTTCCCTACCTGGTGTCATATGACTTGTTAGTGTTACAAGGTCTCAGGTGTGAATGGGGAGCAGGTGTGTTAAATTTGGTGTTATCACTCTCACGCTTTCATACTGGTCACTGGAAGGTCAACATTGCACCTCATGACAAAGATCTCTCTGGGAATCTGAAAAAAAGAATTGTTGCTCTACATAAAGATGGCCTTGGCTATAAGAAGATTGCCAAGACCCTGAAACAGAGCTGCAGCACAGTGGCCAAGACCCTACAGCGGTTTAACAGGACAGGTTCCACTCAGAACAGGCCTCGTCATGGTCGACCAAAAAATTAGAGTGCACATGCTCAGCGTCATATCCATAGGTTGAATTTGGGAAATAGGCGTATGTGTGCTGCCAGCATTGCTGCAGAGGTTGAAGGGGTGGGGGGTCAGCCTGTCAGTGTTCAGACCATACACCACACACTGCATCAAATTGGTATGCATGGCTGTCATCCCAGAAGGAAGCAGATCGGAA
>BLSH010264496.1:15589-32122 GCA_018402905.1 Glandirana rugosa
ATGATACTGATAATATATGTGGGTCATGATACTGATGTATATAATAGTCATAGTACTGGGTGTATATAATAGTCATAGTACTGGGTGTATATAATAGTCATAGTACTGAGTGTATATAATAGTCATAGTACTGGGTGTATATAATAATCAGTAAGAGACATAAAGCCTCCAGTCCTGAAGTGGTTATTTATTTCAGTATAATGGAAATGAGGAAAGATTGTGTTACACAGGTTGCTCCGTGCTTTAGATGTCGGCATGAAATGAAATCCATCACATTTATGCAAAGTCAATCATGAGACGGATCTCTGAAGGCTTTTTCCATAATTCCAACTCTAAATCTATCATTCTGTCTGCTATCACTGGACGTCTCCCTTCATCTCTGTCCGGAGATCACACCAAACCTCAACATGATGTCCCTGGAATTATCCATTTTAGTCTCTTCGGCCTTGGGACTCGGCTTGGCAATCCCTTCTAACACTTGTATTGTGATTGGTAACCTGGACATCATCAGAAAGAAAGGGAAGTTGAGTTCCACCGATGTGATCTTTCTGGCTAAGGGAATGGTGAATATTCTCCTCCAGGGTGTGATGAGTCTACAGGGAATGCTCCACGTCTTGTGTCCAGAAATCTTGTATATTAGACATTCATATGGATTTGTGAGCACATCAGTTACCTTCCTAACCTATTACAACTTCTGGTTGACCTTCTGGCTCTCGGCCCATTACTGTACCAACATCACCAATCTCAGCTATGGGTTCTTCATCTGGATAAAGAGAATTGTGTCAAATTTCCTGAGTCAACTTCTCTACCTGACAGCACTTGGGATGTTCATTGTGAGAGTCCCGAGCTTCTGGGCTGTGCATGCAGAAAGTCCTCTTGAGTCTTTCAAGAACAATACAGGAGCCTCTGTTACCAGGTTACGCCCCGGTCTTTTCTATTTCCTGCCTGTGACCACCCTAGGCTGCATTCTGCCATTCTGCCTTAGTCTTCTGTGCCTGGTCCTCACCTTCTCCTTTCTGCTCAGACACGTCTGGAGGGTGAAGAATAACGACTCTGGGTCAACAAGTCCAAATCTTCAGACTCATGTCACCGCACTGAGGACAATCTTCTTCTTACTTCTCATCTTCAAATTCTTCTGCATAATTCGAGTGCTTATGCTCATTCAAATTTCCCCAAATTTTGCAGAGCTCTTGCCTATGGTCAATTGGAACTTACGCTTATTGTCTCCATCGGTTGAGGCTACCATCATCTTCCAGGCCAGCAACAAGCTGAGAAGGATCATTCTGAGAAGATTCTGGACCAGCAGGAACATAGAGACTTAAAATGGTAGTAAGCCACTGCAGAATTAAAAAAACAAAAATAAAACACCTGTAAGACAATGACATAATGTGCTAGTATGCGTTGCAAAATACTTACCTTAGAACAAAGCCCTTCCAGCAGCACGCTGTCTCCGCTGAGAGGGCTGACATCTTCTCTGGACTTTCTTCCAGGTTTGCGAAGGGAGAAGCCGGAGTCATGATGACGTCCCTCCCGTTCCAGAGCCCTGGGCTACATAAAGGAGCTCTCAAGGTCCAGCACGGTAGGCCGGACCTTCAGAGTGCCGATAGTGGCTGGATCCAGGGTGAATATCTCCTAAACGGTGCAAGTTTAGAAGATATTCATTTTACGTACAGGTAAGCCTTGTTGTAGGCCTTATTATAGGCTCACCTGTAGGTAAAGATCAGAAGGCAGGCTCTACTACCACTTTTTTTTTTTTTTATTTCAAAGTTTTATTATTCATTGGCATGAACAAACATTGCAATACATAGTATAATCACTTTTTTGGTTACAAGTATTTCCAAAAGCATTTTGGTCAGATGACTTGGCTAGCTAATCAATAGGGTGGGTGTAAAGAGAAGAGAATAAGAGCTTTGAGAGAAAGGTGTTAAGCAGGGAGGGCAGGGGGAGGGGGGGGGGAGGGATAATATCTCAGAGAGTGTTCCGCAAGCCGAGCCGCCTCGAAAGTGACTTTCGAATTTGTTGGGGGGAATGGTGTACCTGGATGGATGAGGGAGACCTTGTGCAGCCGCGCGGCCTCTCCATCCCCCAAGATCCGGGTAGACGGAGAAGCCGCCGGGAGCGAAGTCTGCTTCCAGGGGCTGTAAGGTATTGTGACTGGAAGTCAATGTAAATAAAATAGTTGATTTTCTGGTTATTGCTTGGCTTGTCGGGTTGCAGAAATCTCTTGAGGGTTGTGATTGGTAAACTTGGTTACTATGATTATAACAGTAAGACAACAGTAAGACAAAAACAGATCTTCCGCGCTAGTGCCCACACTCAGTGGGAGAGAGAGAAGGCGGCTAATCCGCTGTTAAGTAGTCAGTCGTTGTAAATGGCTGGCTAGTGTCTGCCGATGTTCTGGCGCTTGATTTGTCTGTTGAGGGTGGCCTTGGGTGCTGCGAGCTTGGGTGAGTCTTTCTGTTGGGAGGATCTTTGAGTTTGTGTAATAGGTCGTAGAGGCGTGGGGGGGCAAAACCTTCTTGTGCTTGCCTGGAGAAGGTGGTTGTTATGTAGGAATTCCAACGTTGGTCGAAGCGTTTTTGGGATCCTTGATTGTTTGCCCAGAGGTCTAGGAGCTCCCTGTACATGAGGGTGTTTAGATGACGTTGAACCTCCGAGATGTTTGGGGGGGAGGTCTGAGTCCAATGGGACATGATGGCTTTTCTTGCCGCCAGTAAACAAAGAAGTATCCAAGAATCATGCTGCGTCGGCGTGGGGATGGGACCCGGGTGGATTTTGTTTACATCGCCAAACAGCATAAGAGCTGGGTGGGAAGGAATCACTTGAAGCGTGACTTTGGTAATAAGGGTTTGGACTTGGGACCAGAATGTTGATACCTCCGGACATTGCCAGAACCTGTGAAGCAGGGAAGGGTTTGATTTGTTGCACCAAGGGCAGAGCCTTATCCTAGGTGAATGTGCTGGTATGTAGTAGGGAATATATGCCCTGTGGATGATTTTGAGTTGCATTTCTCTCCATGTTTCATTGGTAGTTAGCTGTAAGGTTTTTTTATGACCTCTGAGCACAGAGTCCTGAAGAGAGTCTACTCCCAGTTCCTTTGTCCAGGCTTTAACCGAGGAAGTTTCCATGGGCTTAGAAAAATAGGGAAGGAGGCTTTTGTAGATGAGGGCGGTAGTAAAGTTATCGTTGCGGATCATTGCATCTAATACTGAGGGTCTGAATCTGGCTTTAGGGTCCGGACAGTTCTTCCTCACAAAGGTGGTGAGTTGGTGTATGTGAAACTCGTGGTGGGCAGGTAAGTTGTACCGTTCCAGTATGGTCTGGACTGGCAGGGGCTGGCTGGATATTGGATCAAATAAGTCCATCACCATTTTGAGGCCATGGCGCTCCCATACGCGGAAGGCCTCATGTTGAGTTGAGGGAGCAAACATTGGGTTTCCCACAATGGGCAAGAATTCGGATATGTTCGAGTACAGATGTTGGGCCCTCCTCGTGTTCCTCCAAGCCACTAGGGTGTCTTTTACTAGAAGGTTGTTTTTAATATGGGCCGGGAGCCCGTTGGGGTTGCAGTGCAGGATGGATCCCAATTCGTAGGGGTGTACCATTGCTGCCTCTATGTCGTGGTTTGTGCATTTGGATCTTTTAGCGATCCAGTCTATACCATTGCGTAAAACACAAGATAGGTTATATAATCTTACATGAGGGAGTCCCAGGCCCCCCTCGCCCCTCGGGAGACGCAGCTTGGCCAAAGCAATTCTGGGCTTTTTGCGTTGCCAAAGAAAGGTTGTTAAGCCTCTGTCTAGTTTCTGGAGGTCTGCATGTTTGATAAGGATTGGAATTGTTTGCATTGGGTATAGTAGTTTTGCAAAGCTGATCATTTTAAATAAGCAGCATCTCCCCGTGAGCGAGAGGGGCAGGTTGGCCCAAGATTCTAATTGGCTAAGTATTTTGGCTATGAGAGGAGGGTAATTGAGAGAATATAGGGAAGATGAGTCCCTGCCGATGTTCACTCCTAGGTATGTAATATGGTTTTTGGCAATAGGAAGAGGTGAGGTAGGGATCCAGTCAGCCTTATGATTCGGTTGGAGGGGTAGTATTTCGCTCTTGGTGAAGTTTATTTTTAGGCCTGAGCATTCTCGGAAGCGGTTAAAAGTGTTCATAATTACCGGCAGATCATTATTGGGGTTGGCTGTAAAAATAAGGATGTTGTCCGCGAACAATGCTATTCGAAGTTCCTCACTTCCTAGTTTTATACCATGAAGGGGGATGCTAGAGATAATATAACGTGAGAGTGGTTCGAGTGCAACATTAAATAGTAAAGGGGATAATGGGCATCCTTGTCTTGTTCCCTTGTGAAGGGGGAAGGGATTTGAAATGATTCCCGCGGCTACTACTTGAGCCTTTGGGGCTGAGTAGAGGCTCTTGACAAAATGTAGGAAGGGGCCGGAGAACCCAAATTTGTTTAGGACTTGGAAAAGCCAAGAGAAGCTTACATTGTCAAAAGCCTTCTCGGCGTCCAGAGTGACAATGGCCAGATTTTGGGAAGGGTGTGCTCGCGCATAGTCCAGTACTGCTAGGACTTTGCGAATGTTGGAGGCGGCAGTTCTCCCTTGGGTGAAACCTGCTTGGGCAGGGTGGATCAGTGAAGGAAGAATTTTCGCTAGGCGGGATGCTATTATTTTTGATAGCAGTTTCGAGTCGACGTTTAATAGAGAGATGGGGCGATAGGAGCCTGTCTCCTGGGGATCCTTGTTTTTCTTTTCAATTAATTTTATGTATGCCTGATGTCCGGATGGTATGTAAGGGCCTCCCTCCCAGATTGCGTTAAAGACTAGAGCTAAGGTGTGTGGTAAATATGGCAATGTTAGTTTATAAAATTCAGCTGATAATCCGTCGGGGCCTGGGGATTTGTGGTTGGATAGATTTTTAATGGTTTGTTCAATTTCTTCTCTGCTGATGGGTGCGTTAAGGGCGCTTAGTTGGTCGGGTGTAATGCACGGGAGCGTTGAGTTTTTTAGGAACGCGTCCGCTACTGTTGGTTCTAATTTGTCTGCTGCGTACAGGGAGGAGTAGTAGCTGCGTAAGATGTCATTGATCTCCTCCGGTCGGGAGGATAGTGTCCCTTTCGGGTTTTTGAGACAGGATATATGTGTTGGCTTGTGTTGGCCTTTGCTTAGTCTGGCCAGCAGCTTCCCTGCCTTGTTTCCCTGTTTGTGCAATTGAAGATCCCAGTGGGCCGTATGTACTCGGTCAACATGCTCAGCCCAGGTTTCAAATTGCTGCTTAGCTGTCTGCCATTTCTCTCTGTTTTCTGGGTTGTTGTCATGCTGTAGTGCTCTTTGTGCTTCCCTTAGCTTCTTACTAGCTTCTGTGTAGCGTTTGGAGGCATTTTTTTTGTAATGGGCCGCGTACGCTATGATTTTTCCCCGTAGAACCGCCTTGCCCGCATCCCAAAATAGATTTGGGTCAGAGCAATGTGGGCTGTTGTGTTTTGAGTACTCCTCCCAGGCTTTTGATAGAACTTCCTGTAGGTGGGTGTCTCCCGCCAGATATGAGGGGAATCTCCAAATCCTCGGGGATGTTGGGGCTGAGAGATCTGTTATGGACACCGAGATGGGGCTGTGATCAGAGATCGCTATGTCGTGGATGTGGGATTCTCTGATATAATGAAGTGCGGAGTGGGAGGCAAAGATATAGTCAATTCTCGAGAATGACCCATGCGGCGGGGAGTAGAACGTGTATTCTCTATCCGTGGGGTGGGATGTGCGCCAAACGTCGGATAGGTTTGTGTCCGAAGCGAAACGTTCTAGTAAGGAGGGTTGGTTAGGGAAATTTGAGTTTCGTGCGGGTGATTTGTGAGGAGACCTGTCCTCTGTCAGATTGCTCACCGTGTTGAAGTCACCTCCAACCAAGTGAGGAATATGAGGTTTGCTCATAAGCCATCTCGTGGTCTCTTGAAAGAAAGGTAGGGTAGGAGAATTCGGTGCGTAGATGTTAGAGATCAAGAGATCTTTCGATTGGACCCTGAGGTGTAGTGTCATCTTGCGACCTAGGGAGTCGTGTTTCTCCTCCATAATGGTGGTGAGGAGCTTTTTATGTAGTAATATTATTACTCCAGCTTTCCTATCGACCGCTGGAGAGCCGTGAACGCTCCCGACCCAAAATTTCCTGAGATAGTGAAACTCGTCCCTACCGAGGTGGGTTTCCTGAAGCAGGGCCACATCGGCACGGAGGGTTTTGAGGTGTCTGAGGACTTTTGTGCGTTTAGAGGGGGATCTTAGTCCCTTGACATTCCATGTGACTATCCGTATGAATGTGTACGGTGGAAGAGGTGACTATTGTAGGTTTTAAAATGTACTCGTGTGGTGTGTAATAAAAACTCACGGTTTAGTAGAGAAGGATAATTTTGCTCGCTAGGGTGAACAAAGGCAGTCTCTCTCAGCAAGTAAGGACTAGACATAGTAGGGAACGAACTGTGGGAGGCAAAGAAGAATATTAGTACAAGACTATAACAACAAACAAACTTTCTGTACTTCACTTTTTTCCTCAAGAGCGCTTAACCACCTGTGCGTCTGCTCCGCTGCCACAGGCAGTGGTGCGCTAAACTATACTGGGTAAGAGAAAAAGTCAGCGAGAGAGTTTTGTAATGACTGTAGATTGGGGTGAATCTGGGTGTTAACGGACAAATGGCTAGGGTGATGTGTGTCTCCTATTAGGAGGGGGGGCTGTGGAGGCCCACACTGAGTATCTTTGCTGGCTTGCGAAGGTCCCAATAGATCCTTAGGAAGGTGTTAGGTGTAGGCCCCCGTTGTTGTTCGGGCACAGTCGTTTTGCCGGGTCCTTTCTGGGGCTCCTTTGTTCCCTGGAGGTAGACGAAGTGTGGTCTTGGGTGTTGGGTGAACTGTTTAGTTTAGCAGCCAAAGATCGGAGGTAGGACTCTGCTTCTCGGGGGGTTTGGAAGGTGATCTGTTTGCCATCTGTGGTTTGGATCCGTAGAATAGCCGGGAAGGCCAGGGAGAAACGTACCTTTTGTTTATAGAGTTCTGAGCATACTGCCTGGAACGCTTTACGTTTTCTGGATACCTCGGCCGAGTAATCTGCAAATATCAGGAGGCTTGAGCCTTCGATTTTTAGGTTGCGGTTTCTTCTGAAGGCCTGCAGTATTTCCAGCTTGTCGGCATAATTAAGGTATTTTACTATGACTGCTCTTGGAGATTTGCGGTTTGGATCTGGAGGGCCTATTCTGTGGGCTCGCTCCACTGTGCAGGGTGCTGGTAGGCCCAGTGCCTCCGGTATGCGTGAAGAGCAGATATGCACTAGGGCGTTACTGGGGCAGTTTTCAGGGAGGCCTATGATCCGCAGGTTACTCCTTCTGGACCTATTTTCCAAGTCTTCCAGCTTTTCCTGGATGGCAGAGAAGGCTTTGTCTTGTTTTTCTATGGTACCTGTTATCTGATACAGCTCATCGTCCACATCCGATATTCTGGCTTCTACTGCTGACAGTCTGCGGGCCTGCTCCCCTAGCTCCTTCCGTAGCTGGGACATGCCTGTTTGCACCGCTGTGTCTACCACCTGGGAGATGCTGGGGAGTATTAGGGCAGCCACCGCTTGTGCTATTTTAGAATACTCGTCAGAGTTGTCAGCGCTGCGGGCCTCCTGTATTTCCATTGTGTGAGCTGCATGCTCCGTGGCGGCGGCCATCTTGGTACACCCAAGCGCTTGTCCCACTATGTTTGGCCGATCCTGGGCGGCCGAATCTGACCGCGGAGCGGTTAAAAATTTGTCCATCTAGGACTATGGGTGTTCCCCTCGCTCACCCGGTATTTGTTTTCCGCCGACTCCCGATCTGTATGCCTGTATTTTGCCTGTGTAAGCGGAGCCGCGCGCTCTCACTCCTGGCTCATGAGGCGCCGGAACCGGAAGTTTACTACCACTTTAAATATATAGATCACCCTTCATTTTAAGGTCTAAATAATTACTATAACATTTTTGTTTTATAGAAATCAGTGTGATAGAGATGAAGGCAAATCATTTAATTATGTATGGAGTGTGGAATGATTATATCCCATGTCAAGGCTTAATAGCTGTCCATGTTCCCCAATGTTTGTCCCGGTGGTCATTGTCACTGGGGCTGAAAGTGATGAGGAAGTCCTAAATTTGGAGTGGCCAGCAGAGCAGGAAAAGAGGGGAAATCTTCCAATGGGGACACCTGTTCTGGTGACAACTCTCTAAGAGGGGGTTTACCTCACTTTGGAGACATCTCTTCTAATTTCATGCTACATGGGACAGAAAGTGAAGAAAAATCTCTAAAATGGGACAAAGATGAGAAAAAAAAGGTTTTAATCATTCTTTGCCCCATCCAAAAATTAAAAATAAAAGCTTTCGTTCAGATAAACTTCACAGTGCTTGCACACATCTAAATCAAAAGTTAACCAGGCGCCCAATCTAGCCTCCCCAATGTATAGATCTGGGTTCCAGGGCTGCCATCAGGGGGGTACAGGCAGTACTGTTGTAAGGGGCCTCAGTGTCTCAAGGGGCCCTTACGAGAAAGACTTTAGCAGTCTTTAACATTGGAGGGCACCCAGTTTGGGGACACCGTTCTCATGAACCATAGGCAATAAAAATGCCAAACTTGGGTCACATAGAGAGGACCCCCTGGGCAATAACTGGTCCAAGCTTGGGACCTCCAGCACCTATGGTTCGGCCGTACTGGGTCCCCAAAGTGACCAGTCATTGACCGGCGATTGTCAAGTGAATTTCGGACTTAACATTGGAGTCTATGGGAGGGGGGCACCCGGTTTGGGGACACCGTTCTCCCGAATCATAGGCGATAAAAATACCCAACTTGTGTCACATAGAGAGGACCCCCTGGGCAATAACTGGTCCAAGCTTGGGACCTCCAGCACCTATGGTTCAGCCGTACCGGGTCCCCAAAGTGACCAGTCATTCACCGGCGATTGTCGGGTGAATTTCGGACTTAACATTGGAGTCTATGGGAGGGGGCACCCGGTTTGGGGACACCGTTCTCCCGAATCATAGGCGATAAAAATACCAAACTTGGTTCACGTAAAGAGGGCCCCCTAGTCCAGGGGTAGGCAACCTCGGCACTCCAGCTGTGGTGAAACTACAAATCCCATCATGTCTCTGCCTCTAGGAGTCATGCCTGTGATTGTCTGGGTCTTGCAATGTCTCATGGGACTTGTAGTTTCCCCACAGCTGGAGGGCTGAGGTTGCCAACCCCTGCCCTAGTCTAATAGGGGGTTTACCTCACTTTGCAGCATAGGTGTGCGCAGCCTATTGCATTTGGGGTGTGCACCCCAAATCTCACACGCCTTTCTCTGCAGCCTCAGATACACTGGACAGTGAGTGAACAGGATAACGCTCTGTGCTGAGCAGCTTCCTGTTCATTCGCAAACTGAAACACAGTAAACTATATTTACTATGCTTCAGTTATGCATGAACACAGAGAGTGAGTGTGTGTTCACTGTGTTCATTTAGAAAAGGAAGGGGCTGGAAAATAACATATTTACTCGCCCCTTTCCCCACTCTCCATTTTGAAACATCCTCCACAGCATCCAGGGAGAGAGGGGAGAAGGGAAGATGGGCAATACGTGGAATTGGCACCACACGCAGTGATAAGGGTGTGCCCAGGCACACCTGGCACACCCCCTGCTCACGCCTATGCTTTGGAGACATTTCCTCTAATTTCATGTTGTGGGTATAGGACTGGAAATGATGAGAAAACTCTGAAATGCGACACAGATGAACAAAAGCTCACAGAAGTTTTAAACTTCCCCTGGCCTTTCAAAAAAGGTTTTTGCATTAGGTAAACCTTACAGTACATGTAAAGCTGTGTTCCCCCTGGTCTCCTCAATATATATATATCTGGGTACGGAAAAGACCACAGCTATCAGAGGAGGTAAGTACGAATCTGCTGGGGGAGGTACCCAGATATATCGAGGGAGGACCCCCACCATGCCACCCTCCATTAATGGAAAAGGATTGAAGGAGCAAGTCCTTCAAAAATAGACAGGACTTTGCAGGCACACCACAGGCACTTGGTATCATAAAAAAGTATCTTAATTACAACAAATTGATCACATACAGGACATATACATAAAATCACCCTAAACTGAGCAGAAAAGCACCACCCCTATAAACCAGCAATTAGGAGGTAGAGCTCTGTACATACAGTATGCAGCGTAGGCTAAAAGTATCACCTTTGATTAGCAAATATTGGAAACTCTATGGATGTCCTCCATGCTGGTGTGTTGACGCGCTTCGCTTCCCAGAGCTTCCTCGGGACACCTATGGGGGTGGGTGCTGTCTGGCTCTAACGTTAGGAAAGCACTAGACACACATCACTTAGACATCACACTACAGCCCACACTTGCCAGGTTCAATTTCAAGTAGACAAAGATATAGTTGTATTATCAGAACAAATCAAAAAGCCAGGGTGTGACACTGGTGAGGTCCTGCAATAGAGTTCAAGCAGGACACAAATTGAAGCCCAGGGAATATGGAATCTCTGTATCCAAAGTATCTCAGTAAAACGAGATTAAACCCACTGGCCAGGGCCAGTGGGGTTGGGGGTGTCTGTAACTCCCCAAATAGACAGGTATATATCAAACATATATTGTTTGAATACAGAGATTCCATATTCCCTGGGCTTCAATTTGTGTCCTGCTTGAATTCTATTGCAGGATCTCACCAGGGTCACACCCTGCCTTTTTGATTTGTTCTGATAATACAACTATATCTTTGTTTACTTGAAATTGAACCTGGCAAGTGCTGCCTGTAGTGTGATGTCTAAGTGATGTGTGTCTAGCGCTTTCCTAACGTTAGAGCCAGACAGCACCCACCCCATACGTGTCCTAAGGAAGCTCTGGGAAGCGAAACGCATTGACACACCAGCATGGAGGACATTCATAGAGTTCCAAATATTTGCTAATCAAAGGTGATACTTTTAGCCTACTCTGCATACTGTATATACAGAACTCTACTCCCTAATTTCTGATTTTATGTATATGTCCTGTATGTGACCAATTTGTTGTAATAAAGATACTTTTTTATAATACCAAGTGCCTGTGGTGTGCCTGCAAAGTCCTGTCTATTTTTGAAGGAGTTGCTTCTTCAAAACTTTTCCATTAATCTTGGAGGGTGGCATGGTGGGGGTCCTCCCTCGATATATCTGGGTACCTCCCCCAGCAGGTTCCTGCTTACCTCCTCTGATAGCTGTGGTCTTCTGTGCTCTCTGCACTCTGCCCAGTAACAATTTAGTGCTGGGCTTTATAACCATATGAAGGTTACATTGTGGTGTCCTTGTTATTGCAGATCACAGGCTTCTTCCATCGTATGATTCTGGGTGGGGCTGCAGCAACCCTGGTGGAAGATGAATATAAAAATATTTCTGAGGCGTGGTTTGCGCGCGCTGCAGATGGCCGCAAGTTCTTAGTGCTCCGGCCACCTGAGGGGAAACAAAGCGACTAGGACCGACCAACACCCCGCAAAACTCTCATCCTCCACCATCCTAGCCTGCCCATCACATTGAGGATGTCGCGGAAAAGAAAAGATAACCGTAAGCCGCAGAAACTAACGGAGTTCTTCGGCCCCTCCGCACACAGAGGGCTCCAAGATGGCGCCGGCGCGGCTGCCCGGGCCGCGTACATACTCGCAGACAGCCACTATACAGATCTGCCGGAGGACAACGAGAATCGCAGATCCCCGGGGACCTCCCCGTCCCGCCGATCCTCACATCCCACCAGCCCGACGTGTAACAGCCCTGCAAAGTCCCGAATGCGACTGGGAGATCCGACATGCGGCCTGGTGAGTCAGGGGCTCCCCCTTCCCTCTACTGCCGGTACATCAATAGCTGCCTTTCCCACTAATAATCAGCCTGTGGTAGACACCCAGCTTAAAGAAATGCTGCTATCGCTCCAGCAATCATTGCATGCTGACTTTACAGCCCTCACACATAAGTTTGCTATGGAAATCTCCTCCCTGGGAGAAAGGGTTCACATTACTGAGAACGCCATTAGTGACATTACACAAACTGTAAATGATCTGGTAGATGCTAATGAAGAGGGGACAGAAGAAAGGCAATGGCTGCGCGCCAAATTAGCTGATTTAGAAGATCGCAGTAGAAGAAATAACGTTAAGATAAGGGGGATCCCTGAAACAATACTACCCCAAGACCTCAACAAGTATGCCACTGACTTGTTCAAGGCTCTTCTCCCTGACTTGCAGCCTCTTGAATTGACAATCGATCGGATCCACAGGATCCCTAAACCGCCATTTCTCCCAAGCACAATCCCCAGGGACGTACTACTAAGAGTACACTTCTACACTACTAAAGACGCTATCCTGAGGAAAGCAAGAACCCTAGGCAAACTCCAGGAGCCGTATGAGAATATACAAATATTCCCTGACCTAAATCTAAATTCACCATGGATCTGAGACGACAATTAAACACCATAACGAAGGCCCTCCGAAACCATAATATCGGGTATAAATGGAGCCACCCAGCAAAACTTACAATTGACAGAAATGGAAAATCTTTTACAATCTCCTCCCTTGACTCCGGGATTTCTCTCCTCAGGGAATGGGGCATCGTCCCTGATCCTCCACCTTCAACCACAATGAAGGAGATTCGTCCCCCGGGACCCCAGGGATGGCACAAGGTGAACCGCAAACCACCACCTAAAGTTTGATAAGGTCCAAACAAACTACTTCATATCCACGACTTCCCCTCACCTATTCTCCCCTCAATAAGGCCGCCACTGCTGTGTTGAACCTTATGAACATTCCCTCCACTATTGTTAAAGCAGCTGTACCTATCTCCCTTCCCAGCTGCACAGTTATGCTTGTTGGTCTATTGATTTTCTGTCTTTCTCTTTCTCCCCACCCTATCGTCTCCGTATCCCTACCCCATCGATCGGACGAGGAACCAAGAAGGATCCACTCTTCCCTGACCAGGCCACTACGAAGAAATCTGGAAGAACAATCCACTCCTGACCGGCATAGATTGACATTCCTGAAAGTGAGTACTCGACATTCTGATCACTATAACACACCATTATGACCATTAAGCTTATATCAATCAATGCTAAAGGCCTCAGCCATCCGGTCAAAAGGGCCTCGCTTTGGCAAACATCGCTAAAACTAGGAGGTGACATTATTTGCGTCCAGGAGACGCACTTTAAAGATACGGAAGCACCAAAATTTACACACAAACTGTTTCCCCACATCTTTCTTGCCAATAGCCCGGAAAAAAAAAGAGGAGTGGCTATAGCCATCAAAAACACCATTGATTTTGAATTAATCCACAAACTCGCAGACCCGGAGGGCAGATTCCTGATCCTCATATGCAAAATCAACTCTGCCTTAGTCACGCTTACTTGCATATATGCACCGAACTCCCACCAGCTTACCTTCCTCAACAAGGTACTGAAGAAAATTCGCAAATCCCAACAAGGGATGATGGTCCTCTGCGGAGATTTCAACCTAGTATCGGACCCCTCATCTGATTCCTCCAACAAGTGCACCAGACAGCGTACCTCACTGCAATCCTTTCTCAGAACAAACGACCTCTATGACACGTGGAGGTGTCACCATCCAGGAGAAACCGACTATACCTTCCATTCCCTGGTACACAACACCTACACAAGGATCGTCATGTTTGTAACGGATAAACCGGCATTACAGAGAACCACGGGCTCTACTATAGAGCAGATAACATGGTCTGACCATGCGCCCATTACTCTATCCCTCTGCCCTACGCAACGCCCAGTAGGCCCCATCATCTGGCGGGCAAATGTCAAACTGCTGAAATCCTCACCGTATGCAGAGGAAGTCCAGAAAGAACTCAGACTTTTTCAAATTAAATGTAGGCTCTGTGGGCAAGGCCTCAACACTATGGCAAGCGCACAAAGCCTTTGTAAGAGGTATACTTATTAAGATAAGTGCAATAGCTAAGTGAAGGAGGACGCAGCGTTTAGACGAGGTCACCGAACAAATTAAACAGGCAGAAGACCAAAATAAAAGAAATTCCAACGAATCCCTTAGATTAAAACTAACCAATCTTAGACAAGAGTTCCGCATGCTTCTCCTAGACAGATATGAGAAAGCACATAGGAAGTTCAAGGACGTATCCTACTCCACTAATAACAAAGCGGGGAAACGCTTGGCAGAACGCCTCAAAGCTGCCCGAGTCAAGGCCAAAATACCCTTTATGTACCACCCTCACACCAAGGCCAAGATAGTCGACCCTCAGGAAATGGCAAATGCCTTTGGTGTGTATTACGAATCGCTCTACAACCTTAAATCAGACCCACAAACACCCCAACCTTCCCCAGCAGATATACAAAATTTCCTATCACAAATAAACCTCCCCAAGCTGACTCCTGATCAGCTCTTGAAAATTTGCTCCCCATTTACAATACAGGAAGTTCAAAGTCACATAGACTCACTTCCCAACAACAAGGCCCCTGGCCCAGATGGTCTTCCTAGCGAATATTATAAACAGTTTAAAGATATATTAGCACCACACCTATGTGACCTGTTCAACAATGCTGCCTCCTCCGCTAGCTTCCCGCAAGAGATGCTGAAAGCATTAATAGTAACCATCCCCAAGCCTGGCAAGGAACCCACTTCCCCACAAAATTTTCGACCCATTTCTTTACTTAATGCCGACATTAAAGTGTATGCCAAAATCCTCGCCTCCAGACTGATGGACTTAATCCCCCAGCTGGTACATAGAGATCAAGCAGGCTTTGTCAAAGGCCGCCAAACGACAGACGCAACTAGAAGACTAGTTAACATTCTCCACTTGGCCAGATCTACAGGAACGCCTTCTCTGCTCCTATCCCTGGACGCAGAGAAGGCGTTCGATAGAGTCCACTGGGGATACCTCTGGGAGACACTTGCCAGGTTTGGGTTTGAAGGAAATATATTGCAAGCGATAATGGCACTGTACTCTACTCCCTCAGCCAACGTGCTAGCAGCCGATGCGATTTCATCCACTTTTCACATCACTAACGGGACCCGCCAGGGATGCCCCCTCTCCCCGATCATTTTTGACCTTGCCATAGAACCCCTAGCAGCCCACGTTAGGAACTCTGGACAAATCACGGGACTGACAGTAGGGAAGGCCACGCATAAAATCAGCCTATTTGCTGATGATGTGATCCTTATGTTGACCAACCCTCTCTCCTCGTTACCGGCTATCCATGATCTCTTACTTCATTTTAGCACGATCTCATACTATAAAATCAACACGACCAAGTCACAAATTTTGAATATAGGTATAGACAGTGTCACTAAAGCCATCCTCTCAACAAAATTTCCGTATCAGTGGACAGACCACTCTATCAAATACTTAGGAATCTCCCTCACCAGCAACCCTGATAGACTATTTACAGAAAACTTCCTACCTCTCAGACAAAATATTACACCAGCACTCGAACACATTGCTAAACAAGAACTCTCATGAACGGGCAGACTAGCCTCCTTTAAGATGCTGGTACTGCCCCAGGTGCTATACACACTTAGATGCCTCCCCATCCCCATCCCCCAGTCGTTTCTGAACTCCCTTCAGGGACTACTGGGGAGATGCATATGGAAGAACAAACAACCTCGAGTCAACAGGTCCTGGCTTTACAAACATAGAACAGCAGGAGGGTCAGGACTCACAAACCTCACAGACTATTACCATGCAAGTATACTTGCCCAACTAAGAGTCTGGTTTGATTCTGAAGACACCTCACTTTGGGGCCAACTGGAAAGCCAACAAATACCTGGATCCAACTTAAAAGCCTGGCTGCTCAGCTTAGCACCCCACACTCAAATACTCAAATCCTTCTCGCCTACAATTACAGCCACAGTAAAAATTTGGAAAAAGTTTACCTCCCGCAAATGGACAGCCTCCCCCACGTCTATAACAAATATACCTATTGCCACCATCCAAAGGCTCATACCAAACTTCTCCCTTCCACCCTGGACCAACAACCCTTCCAACCTCCTTAATGGAGCCTTGGAAACAGACGGGGTTAAACCCTTCCAACAATTACAGAGAGAACTAGTTATACCCAATAGATACTTTTATCAGTATCTCCAACTACGACACTGCATCAGAAGCAACCCCCACCTCCGCACATCAATACCCACTACGGCCATAAACGGTCTCCAAACGCACAAACCCCACACAAAAGGCATCTCTCTCTTTTATAACTTAATTGGAGAGAAGTCAGCTTTTACCCATACTACAGCCATACAAAAATGGGAAGAAGACCTTAAATCTCACTTGCCTCAATGCCTCTCAATGGGAAACAGCCCTACGCTCCACGTATAAGAATACTACTTGTGCCTCCCTCTGGGAACTCACTCAGAGCATTATACAACGTCGCTACCTCACTCCCCTTAGAATGTCCCCCTTTGCCCCCTCCCTCTCCCCACTATGCTGGAGGGGATGTGGACATCGGGGAACATTACTCCACATTCTGTGGGAATGCCCCTACATCCTCACCTACTGGACAG
>BLSH010264496.1:40290-59977 GCA_018402905.1 Glandirana rugosa
TCCATAACAGCCAACCACCACCCCTAACAGCCAACCACCACCCCCAACAGTCACCCACCACCCTCAACAGCCAACCACCCGACAACTCCCACCACCCACTGACAACCCCCACCACCAACCGACAATCCCCACCACCAACCGACAATACCCACCACAAACTGACAGCCCCCACCACCAACCGACAATCCCCACCACCAACCGACAATCCCCACCACCAATTGACAATCTCCACCAACAAATGCTCCAAATCACTCCAAAAAGAAGACCTCCATCTCACAAAATTGTATGTTTATTAATAAAAAAAATTCACCACACCCTGACATTAAAAAGTGTCATCACCAACAGTAGTATAAGAGCGCATTGAACTGTCACAGTGAGAGTCACCATGATGTTGTGATACCCAAAAGCTTTGCTCTATGCATGTTTCATTTCTTGACATCTTCTAGACCTCAAGAGAAGAAACATGCGTAGGTCATGGCTTTTGGGCGTGACGCCATTGCTGTGAACGGGTCAGAGCTTGCAGTCAGAGGAGAGCGGCTGGAGCCGGCTTGCTGTGAAAGTTCAATGCATATTTATTATTCCATGGATATTTTTAGATTTCTTGCACATGGTTTATTGTATTTTTAGCTACCATACCTTGACCAATCTGACCAACATATAAAGCTTTACGCACTTTCATGCTCAGGGTGGTGCTGGATAATGTCCGTCTTTATTTAGTTGGATTAGCGAGGGAGTCTGGACATTTTTTTTTGTGAAAGGATTAAATATCACATATATGAATATTATGGCGGCTTCCATTGTTGTGTTTAATTAATTACTATGTATAAGATGCTCCTCTCTTGCCACCTCCACCTCTACAATTAAGCCCATTGTGGTGAAACGCATCAGTAAGGGCAGTTCCTGGGTCGGCACAGGTACAAGTGTACAATGCATCTATATCTCAACGTGTTTCGTGAGCTCCGCTCGCTTCCTCAGGAGCGGATGCAGGGTATCTAAAAAACAGATTGCAGATATAAGTATAACACAGAGTATAGAGTTATGGTTGGATAGAAGTTGGGAGCCTCAAAGGGACTCCATACTTACAAATCAAGGTGCCTGGCTCCAAGGATTGACCCCCAACGGCGGCCACTGGGAGCCCATTGTGGTGAAACGTGTCAGTAAGGGCAGTTCCTGGGTCGGCACACACTGCATGCTGCTTGTGGTGGAATAAAGTTTTACCAAGAAGTGACGTCATTGGTGGGTGGTCTCTAGTTTGTTGTAGTGAAGCAACAAGAGAAGTTTGGGACTTTATATGAGGCAGTGCCCAAAGGGGGTCACTACCTCCATCCCTGTCAATGGAAATATAGAAAAGGGTGGGACTTTAAATGAAATGTGCGTTTGCAAAGTACGTGGATAAAATTGGATATTTATTCATGCATGTAGTTACATTATCTAAATAGATGAATATGATTACATGAAGTGTGAACCAAATCCATTCATATTTATACATAATAATAAAGTACATAATAGATACATACATGTATGCATTTATAAAATAGTATTCTAGTAGCCAGCCATGAAACTAGCAATCTCCATCTGCATGAACTGAAATAGTGGCATGATGGTATCAACTTACAACCAGGGACATGCATAAGTGTTGACAATCAAAAAATGAAATAAGTGTACAGTGCATCTATATCTCGCCGCGTTTTGTGAGCTCCGCTCGCTTCCTCAGGAGTTGATGCAGGGTATCTATAAAACAGATTGCAGATATAAGTATAACACAGAGTATAGAGTTATGGTTGGCTAGAAGTTGGGGCCTCAAAGGGACCCCATACTTACAAATCAAGCTGCCTGGCTCCAAGGATTGACCCCCAACGGCGGCCACTGAGAGCCCATTGTGGTGAAACGCGTCAGTAAGGGCAGTTCCTGGGTCGGCACACACTGCACGCTGCTTGTGGTGGAATAAAGTTCTACCAAGTGACGTCATCGGTGGGCGGTCTCTAGTTTGTTGCAGCGAAGCAACAAGAGAAGTTTGGGACTTTAAATGAGGCAGTGCCCAAAGTGGGTCACTACCTCCATCCCTGTCAATGGAAATATAGGAAAAGGGTGGGACTTTAAATGAAATGTGCGTTTGCAATGTATGTGGATAACATCGGATATGTATTCATGCATGTAGTTACATTATCTAAATAGATGAATATACATTCATGCATTTATAAAATAGTATTCTAGTAGCCATGAAACTAGTAATCCCCATCTGCATGAACTGAAATTGTGGCATGATGGTATCAACTTACAACCAGGGACATGCATAAGTGTTGACAATCAAAAAATGAAATACGTGTACAATGCATCTATATCTCAACGTGTTTCGCAAGCTCTGCTCGCTTCCTCAGGAGTGGATGCAGGGTATCTAAAAAACAGATTACAGATATAAGTATAACACAGATTATAGAGTTATGGTTGGATAGAAGTTGGGGGCCTCAAAGAGACTCCATACTTACAAATCAAGCTGCCTGGCTCCACGGATTGACCCCCAACGGCGGCCACTGGGAGCCCATTGTGGTGAAACGCGTCAGTAAGGGCAGTTCCTGGGCATGCTGCTTGTGGGGGAATAACGTTTTACCAAGAAGTGACGTCATCGGCGCGTGGTCTCTGGGTTGTTGCAGTTAAGTGTAAACATGTGAAAGTTACATTGTGTACAAGGTGTCCTTGTTATTGCAGATCACAGGCTTGTTCCATCGTATGATTCTGGATGGGGCTGAAGCAAACCTGGAGGAAGATGAATATAAAAATATTCCTATATCACCCCCAACACCCCCCTAACAACACTGAGGGAGTCCCAATTAACCCCTTCCACCCATGATAGTTTTTATTTTATTATATTATGAAAACATTGTATTTGGATGTTGGTTTCATTTATTATTCTCTGCTATGTAAAGTTGTATCTAAAAAACACAAAATCATAAAAAAAAGTAATTTATAGATAACGTCACCGTTCTTAATGTAGGAAACATAGTATCAGTATGGAGATAAGAGGGAGAAGGCAGAGAATACAATCTGTACTGAGTGTCACCAATAACACCTAAACACCGAATGTCATCCGGAAACTGGAAATTTGGGTTTTATGTTTGTTTGGCAGAATGAGGAATCAATAATCATTGTGCACTCAGCATGATTGTCAATAGCAGACAAACAGTCGCCAGTCCTGACGTGGTTGGTTAAGTACATCGGTACAATGAAAAATATTCAAAAATTGCTTAGGCAGTTTGTGTTTTGCATGTGGCTACCAAGACAAAATCCACCACAATTATGCAAAGTCAATCATGAGACGGATCTCTGAAGACTTTTTCCATAATCCCAACCTCGAATATATCATTCTGTCTGCTATCATTGGACGTCTCCCTTCATCTCTGTCCGGAGATTACACCAAACCTCAACATGATGTCTCCGTACTTCTTATCTATTTTAGTCTCTTCAGCCTTGGGACTCGGCTTGGCAATCCCTTCTAACACTTGTATTGTGATTGGTAACCTGGACATCATCAGAAAGAAAGGGAAGTTGAGTTCCACCGATGTGATCTTTCTGGCTAAGGGAATTGTGAATATTCTCCTCCAGTGTTTGCTGAGCCTACAGGGAATGTTCCTTGTCTTGTGTCTGGAAGTCTTTTATGGTAAAGAATTAATTGGATTTATGAACACATCAGTTTGCTTCCTAATCTATTACAACTTCTGGCTCTCGGCTCATTACTGTACCAACATCACCAATCTCAGCTATGGGTTCTTCATCTGGTTAAAGAGAATTGTGTCAAATTTCCTGAGTCAACTTCTCTTCCTGACAGCTCTTGGGATGTTCATTGGGAGTGTCCCGGGCTTCTTTCTTGCCTATGCAGAAAGTATCCCATCTTCTGAGAATACTACAGAATCCTCTGATAAGAGGCTCCATGAATATTTTTCCTACTTTGTGCCTGCAGACACCCTAGGTGCTAATCTACCATTCTGCCTTAGTCTTCTGTGCCTGGTCCTCACCTCCTCCTTTCTGCTCAGACACGTCTGGAGGGTGAAGAATAACGACTCTGGATCAACACGTCCAAATCTTCAGGCTCATGTCACCGCGCTGAGGACAATCTTCTTCTTACTTATCATGTTTGCATTCTCTTGTATGTCTCAAATAGTCGCTTATTTTCCAAATTCCTCACTGGTAATAATCAGTTGGGATTTACAATTATTATCTCCATCGGTTGAGGTCGCCATCATCTTCCAGGCCAGCAACAAGCTGGGAAGGATCATTCTGAGAAGATTCTGGACCAGAAGCTGGAGGAACACAGAGACTTAAATTGTAGAGGATCCTTAACTTGAATGTCTGAATACATTCTATGAACTTCTAGTTTGATAGTGTGGTAGTGATCAACTTAAAACGTTTCTTAAAGGGTTAGTTCTCTTTTTATTTAAGGACTGCCCATGCAGGCAAAGGGCATTTGTAGATAGAAACCAACGGTGCATCTCGGACTAACGCTGACTAATGTCCTTGTTAGAGGTGTAGGCCATTTACACCACTCCTAAAGCCTGATTGAGATACTCCCAGAACATTGCTAAGTGGCAAGGGCATTATTCAAACTCGGTCAGAGCTGCACAGTTTGTTTCTATAGAAATAGGACATGTGTTGGTAAAGGCGAACTAACACTTTAAGGCAAAGCTTTTTGTTTTGGATGGAATGTGGAGGGCTTATATCTTTTGTCAAGTTTTAATTGCTGATGGCGTTCCTCACTTGCATCATTCGCATTCTCGGTTTGTCCCGGTGATCATTGTCACTATCATTGAAAGTGATGAGAAAACCCTAATTTTGGGGACACCTGTTCTGATGACAACTCTCTAAGAGGGGGCTACCCATACCATGCCTAAGAAGGTTTTACATTGGTATTACTATAATCTCGTGTTGTGTGTACAGGGCTGGAAGAAATGAGGAGGCTCTCAAATGGACACAGAGGAAAGCAGCCTCCCTAGCCTCCTCAATGAATAGATTTGGGTTCCTCGTCCAGCAAGTCCATACTTCCCTCTCCCTCACTACCTGAAGACTAGACAAAAAAATAATACTGGGCTGCTCACATCTGCACACATACATGCTATAGAGTTGAATGGGATGTTTCTCCTGCTTTTTGGGTATTCCCCACCCAAGCCTATGGGAAGATAGTGATCATCACTGGACAGGATGCAGACAATGCAGGAGGCTACTGCCATGAAAGAAGGACCTGTTGAGAACCTGCTGGAGGTGGGCAATCAGATTTAGGTGTTAAGGGTGGGAAACTTTTGACATCCATAATTACACTGTTATTCAGGCTGAAAATGTTTCAACCAATAAAATTAAAACTCTTTATATATATGGCCCTACACCTATTGTCTGGACCTTGATCACCCTGTGGTGGCACTGTGCTTCCAAGAGCGTAAGGTTGTAGTTCTGGAGTCCTCCAGTGGGTGTCTCCCAGCAGCCAGCAGATTCCAATAATCTCTCCAGTCTCTACCCTTTGCTGGCTGCTGGAAGAGTATTTAGATCCTCCCCTACTAGTGCTTATCGCTTCAATATTTGGCTGTGTGCCATTTATCCTGTTCCTGACTAGAGTTGGGCAAACAGTTTGGCCTGAGCATCAGTTCGGACCGGACACTGGCTGTTCACCCCGTTCGGGGAACACCCAAATTTGAATATGCACGCCGCACAGTGCATTCTGTGCCCTTATTTGGCAAGGCTTTGTCCAACCAGGGCGCTGTAACAGCTGGTTGTTAAGAAGTGGGGTCGGGAAGCTGGCCGATGCGTCCTTAACAACCGATGAGTCATCAGCTGTCAATGGACTTCCCCTGCTGATAGCTGAATAAGGAAAAAAACATTTTTTAAAGAAGGTGGGGTCCCCCCAAAATCAATATTTGACCCTTATCTGAGCATGCAGCCTGGCAGGTCAGGAAAGGTAGGGGGACATGAGAGCGGCTCCACCCTCCTAAACCATACCAGGCCACATGCCTTCAACATGGGTGTGGGTGTTTTGGTACAGGGGGGCTCTGCCTCTCGCCTCAAAGCACCTTGTATCCATGTTGATGACGACAACGGCCTCATCCCCACAAGCCTGGCAGGGTTGTGGGGATGAGGCCCTTGTCCCTATCAACATGGGGACAAAGTGCTTTGGGGTGGGGGAGCAGAGCCTAGTTCAGGAGGGGGGCGCTCACTCTTCCCCCCTTTCCTGACCTGCCAGGCTGCCTGCTCAGATAAGGGTCTGGTATGAATTTTGGGGGGACCCATGCCGTTTTTTAAAACATTTTGGTGTGGGGTCCCCCTTAAAATCCATACCAGACCCCACACAGTTTTTTTTTTTAGTTTTTTTGCCGTTTTTTTTCCTTTAATTTAACTTTCAAATGGGAAACACATTGACAGCTGATAATTCATCGTTTGTTAAGGATGCCATAGCTGACTTCCCTGCCCCTCTCCCTAAGAACCAGCTGGGTGCAGAATGCACTGTGCGGCACGCAGTGCATTGCAGGGCATTCAGCGGGATGAGCCAATGAAGCTCGGGCCAAACTGTTTGCCCAACTGTATTTCTGACCCTGATCTTGCTCCATTCCTGCATCATGTGCCCTACTGCCTCTTATCTTCTCCTCCTGTTCCTGATGCCAGTCCTGGTTCCCCCTTCCCATCTGTTCCCTGCATCTCCACGGATCTCCAGTTTACCCGGTTGATTTGTGTTCCCAATTTTTTGTATATATTGTATATAGTCAAGAAGAGTCAAGAAGCTTTTTATTGTCATTTCAACCATATATAGCTGATGCAGTACATAATGTAAATGAAACAACGTTCCTCCAGAACCCCGGTTAATTAGGTTGTTAATTAGGCTTTCTATTACTCTGTTAGGTTGCTAGGCAGATAATTTGTCATTGGTGTTCACTGATATGTTTATGTTTGCTGTGTTTTATATTTGCTGCTGTTTGGATGGTTTTTGTTTCCCTGCAAATAAATCTCAGCATTCCCAGTCTGGTCTCAGTTTTCTAAGTGTAGCAGCTGATCTAGAGGAAATCAGAAAACCCTTAGGCCCCTTTCACACAAATGGCGCCCTTTTTGCCGGGCTCCGCTGCTCAGCGGAGATCCGTCCGTTTATTCCCTCTGAGCCGGCGAATGACAGGACCGTCTCTGCACTGCACAGCTCCATTCTCCTCTATGGAGGATTGGATGGACATGGACCACCTGTCCATGTTCATCCTATCCGCCAGACGGATGGAAAATAGGGTTTCCATCTGTCTGTTTTTGGCGGATCGGAGCGGATCAGGTGTCAGTGGACATACCACCGCTGACATCTGTCGCTCCATAGAGAACAATGGAGCGTTCATTTGGGTCTGCCTGAAAAACTGACAAGCGGACCCAAATCATCCGCTAGTGTGAACGAGCCCTTATAAAGCATGGTCCAATTTGCTCCAACTCAGAGAAAGTCCCTCCCAGTCAGGTTTGGATAGCATTATTTTGCCTGCACACTATCGCACTCACGCTATAGGGCACTGTCATTACTACTATAGTGTTTGTATGGATCAATATATTGATCATGAACATAACTATGAGGGTGCCCCCTTAATATAATGTTACCAGAAATGCAGTGTTAGCAAAACAGCCCCATTCACTGCCAGCACTTGCGTTTAGCCCCCCAACAAGTGCAGTGTCAGTAGATCACTGTCACTAGGGATGGGCCGAACACCCCCCCCTTCGGTTCCCACCAGAACACAGCGAGCAGACAAAAATTTGTGCGAACACGCGGACGCCATTAAAGTCTATGGGACTCTAACATGAAAAATCAAAGTTGCTCATTTTAAAGGCTTATTTGCAATGATATTGCCATAAAAAGTGTATGGGGACCTGGGTTCCTGCCCTAGGGGTATCAATGAAAAAAAAAGTTTTTAAATTGATTGTTTTTTCAGGAGCAGTGATTTTAATGATGCTTAAAGTGAGACAATATAAATGAAATATTCCTTTAAATATCATGCCTGGGGGTCCCCTTAGTCTGCCTGTAAAGTGGCGCATCTGTGTGATGTATAGAACAGGAAAAATTGTAATTTAAAATATTTTTCGGCAGACCCTTATCTGAGCATGCAACCTGGCCAGCCAGGATAAGGGGGATGGGCGAGCGAGCGCCCCCCCTCCTGAACCGTACCAGGCTACATGCCCTCAACATGGGGGGTGGGTGCTTTGGGGCTGGGGGGGCTCTGAGCCCCCCACCCCAAAGCACCTTGTCCCCATGTTGATGAGGACAAGAGCCTGGTCCCCACAACCCGGGTGGGGGGGCTTATCGGAATCTGGAAGTGCTCTTTAATAAGGGGGCCCCCAGATTCCACCCCTCATGTCAATTAGTATTGGGTACATCTTACCCCTACCCATTCACCCAAAAAGTGTCAGAAAAGAAAAAAAAACAAGAGACAATTATGGACAAGTCCTTTATTAAAAAAATAAGAAAAAAAAAATAAGTGTCCCTGTTGTAATCCATCATCAATCATGGCGCGCGATAAATGGAAAAAAACAACAACTCCTCCTCCATTGGAGGGATCCCACCAACTGCTCTCTCTTTGCTTTGACAGTTTATTTATAGTCAAGGGCGGGTCCATCTGATGACATAACAGAGTGACCCCACTCCCCCCTGATGTCACATGACATCAGAAGGGGGCAGGGTCACCCGCTACGCCACCGGGTGACCCTGCCCCCTGCATATAAATAAACTGTCAAAGCAAAGCGAGTGCAGATGGCGGCGGCCCTCCAATCAGGGAGGAGGAGCTGTGCATGCTGTCTTCTCTCCATGCATTATGGGGCACTCCGCGGTGGGCGAAACTCGCCATGAGCAGCTCATAATGTTCACAACTTGGCGAACGCCCGATATTCGTGTCGAAGTTACGTTCAACTCAAACATTAGGCTCATCCCTAACTGTCACCTGTGATACTTTGCATACAAAATCACAGCATTAGCAGAATCAGTCCTGATCTCTGCTAGGCACTGGCAGGTAAATGTTATTTTTAGTGGTTCAAGCTGTCTCTGACAGACAGGTGCTCCTTTTCCTGTGAGTCTCACTAGGGACTTGTAAATTAGTGGCCAAAACTGAAAATACATCACAGGAGATATAATTTGCTTCTCAGTGATTGCAGCATTCTAGTCTGCATCTCCCCAAGGTAATACTTAACCACTTGCTGACCAGCCGCCATCATTACACTGCAGCAGGTAGGCTCCCCTGCACAAATCGCTGTAGGTGTACGTCAGTCCCTTTAACAGCTATTGCAGGTGCCTGTGCATTGCTGGAGCCAATTTGCGATGTCCGCCGGCCACCTGCGATCGCTCCGCAGAGAGCCAGAACGGGGATATGTCAATATAAACAAACAGATCCCCGTTCTCTCAGGGGCGTAGAGAGAGATTGTCTGTTCCTAGTGATCAGGAACAGCGATCTCTCTCCTCCTCCAGTCACCCCAGCCCCCATACAGCTAGAAACACCTCCCAGGGGACACATTTAACCCTTTGATCACCCCCTAGTGTTAACCCCTTCCCTGCCATTGACGTTCATACAGTAATCAGTGTATTTTAATAGCACTAATTGCTAGACATGTGCAGAGTGAAAAAACAGAAAATTGTATCAATACTTACCGTAATTTTCCTTTCCTGATGCCAAACCATGGCAGCATACTAGTGATAGAGCTCTGCCTCTTGACCACTCCCTCAGGACCAGTGAATAGCGTAAAAAAGGCCTAGTTAGCCACCCCCCCATTCTTTGTACCAAGCTACATACCGAAATGCACAGGGTGGGCCCATATGCTACCATGGTTTGGCGTCAGGAAAGGAAAATTTTGGTTAGCATTGGATACAATTTTCCGTTTTCTGGAAGTCAACATGGCAGCATACTAGTGATAAATAAGTAGCTGACATGGTGGGTTATATTGCCAAACCAATATTCTAATTAGGATGGGACAGAGGACTGAATAGTCCTTCCTACAAAGTCCATTGATGACAAGGCACCTGAGTCTACTCCATAAAGTTTGAGTAGGTATGCTGGGATGACCATGATACTTCTACAGATGGATACTATAGATGCTCCCGAATGGGCTGCCTATGAAGCTGCAACCACTCTGGTAAAGTGCACCGCTGCTGACGGAGGCTCAACCCCTCGCCCTGTATGCACCACCAAGCCTGCTAGAGTCCAGGCAGTAACCTCTTTTCCTTGATGATTTCCAGCTGGAATGACAAAAGGCTTATTAGATTATCTGAAAGGAGCAATTGTGGACAGGTGTTTCTTTCTGAAAACGTCCGGTTCATGTGACTTTCCTGTGTGATGTTCTGGAAATTTAGGCAATTCCTAGATGTCTGTTAAATAGAGGGCTATTGCTACCTTTCATACAAGATGACCTACAAGACAGAACTCTACACTTATTGGAAATAAAACAATATATATATATTTTTTGAAGCTCCAAGAGCTTGAATCTCAGACAAACTTCTGCTTAAAGTTCTTGCAATAGATACTGTCTTGTAGGTAATGGCCCGAACCAAACACTGCTCTGTTGGAGCAAACGGTTGAACTGACAGGAGATCCAGCAACACCAATGGATCCCACTGGGAAAGACTCTATTCCTTGGTGACCGAATACCTACGGCTGCCTTCAAAAGTTGTGCAGGCTCCTGTCCAATCCGGACTAGAGGAAGTATAGAACAGCTGTCACCGGAGGGGCAGTAGGATCAATGTCTCGCCCTACCGAGAAAATGCAAACTTGTTCCAGATTTAGGCATAGATGTTGTCAATAGAGTGCCTTCTAGCACTCAACAAAGTAGAGATTGCTTTGGAGCGACTCTGGAGCAACCTGAGTTCCGCATGGCTCCCCTAGATCTGCAACTGGATGCTAGCCACCATCCCATGTGAACTACAAACAGGGTTGGGTAGAAAACCTGCAATCTTTCCTGTGAATGGGCCTGGGGTGATGACACCATGAATCTGAAGTGTCTGTAAGTATTGTAGCAGCCCACACGCTTTTGCGGTGGATTTGGCAGAGAAATGGTCTGGAGGAGAAGCAGTGAGGAATCCCCCGAAGTGACCATGAGTGCCTAATACCTTCCTTCAAGGATCTGTATAACATGCTCTCCAGAAACCCATGAAGCGCACCCTCTGGCTCTTATCTTGAGTCTGGGCATGCGCTTGTCAAAAGAGCTTAGTGGGTACCTGTGGTATACCCAAGGATTTTCACTTATGGGCCTTGTCAAAGGTTGCCTTAGTTCCCTTCCATCCTCTACCTGGGACACTGGCCTGACAGCTGGCCCTACGCTCCCTAGAAGAGCAGAACCTCCTTTTGCTTCTGGTCTTATGGAAGCAGATTGGACTTACCTCCTGTCCCTTATGATATGGCTGTCTTCAGTTTCCTACCAAACAGATATCTTCTGTCATAAAGTGACTCACACCAATCTTGTTTTTAGGAAGCAAGACACAGCCCAGGGTTTCAACCATAGGACCCCTCCTACCCGTGACCGAGAATAGCATTACTATGGCAAGGCACCTGGTTGAGCCTATTGCTGCTTCTGCAATAAAGTTCACAGACATATTCATTTTTGCTAGGGTTTGAATGATATCAGCTTTAAGGATTTCCTCTCCAATGCTGTCTCTATCTCCTGGAACCAAGAACCTAAAGCACTAGTCACCAAGGTAAGGGCAACTGCCAGACGGCAGACCCCTGTCGGTCACCTCGTTACTAAGCTACAGTTGCATTTACTGTGTTGCCATCCCTCTGATTACATTTCTTCCATAAATGGAGAAGGAATTACTGTTTTGAAGAAAGGGTAAATAGGACTTTGTCTTTTTACCCATGTAATGGCCTGCATGACCGCCTGGATACACTGTTCCACAAACCTTTATGGTTATACAATTTTTTACTTTTACAAATATATTTTGATGCATGTCTCATTGGCTCCTGACGAGTGACACAGGTCACGAAATGCGTAGAGCCCTCCATTTGATGTTTACACTGCATCTACCCTTTTACTGAACTCTATTGGTTAAACCATGTCGGGGATTTACTTTCAATTATCTCAATGTCTGTACAACTATTTTATGTGGATAATTCTGTACTATGTATTGCTTTTACTGCTGCACTGTTGATACAATTAAAATTATCCTTTTTACTCAATTAACTACCAGCCGTCTAGCCTCACTCAGTCCCAAATCCCTCCTTTTTCTATAATGTATGTTAGGGATGGAGGTACTGTTCCCTACTGGATCTAGACCTCACTCAAACTCCCACCCATGTGGTTCATGGTTTCCCATTATTTTTCGCTTTGCAACAGGGATGGAGGCTGACTATTATTTACCCCCCCGTGCTCATGTATACTCATGCACGAATGATCCTACTATGCTCATCGAGCCAGTTATGTTGGGGGCATGTCTACTTTAGCATTCTTGCACAAGCTACTATACAGCAACAATTCAGGGTCCCCCTTGGTGCCCATGGGTCCTGGTGCGGTGCCTCCCTGCCCTCCATGCATCGGGGGTTCCAGTGTCCTGGTGTCTCCATAACTTCCGGGAGCTGCATTGCGTGCTTGGGGCCCCCCTCCTCCCCTGGGACGCGTGGGGGTGGGGGAGGTGCCTTCCGACCACACAACAACATCACACCCCATGGCTGGATAGGTGGAGTCTGCTTGACGCCATGCTCCAGCACATGTGTTTCCTTCTGGCGGTTCTACTGAGGAGATTGACTACCACACTGTGGAGCAACGCATGGCCGCCCAGGTGTTAGTGCCACTCCTCTCACTTGGACACCCACGTGACGTTGGGGGTGTTCCCGCGGCTCCTCACCGGCACAAAAGGGCTCCTCCTCTCTCTCCTCTTGTCCTTCACTTCATGGTACAGGAACTTCTATTCCTGGCTTCCATGGACCTCCCATCCTCACGGTAGGTCCCCTTCTGGGGATGTGACCTGGTGGGCACCACCACCCGTTGTCACTTCCCCTATGATGTTCTGCACTGCTCACCTCCACTTAGCCTGCTCTCATCCCACTGTCACTCCATTCCTGGTGTAGGTTCACCAATCCCACTTTTTTACTATTCCCATCTCACTTTTCTAACTTTTGTTCAGCACCTGGGTTATCTCTCATTCATCTGCAGTGGTCACTTTCACCTTCCTGAAGCTCCTTTTGTGCTGATTTGCAGACAGTGGTTACCCGCCCCCTCAGCTCCCAAAGTGGCGTGTTGCTAGGCCCCGGGCCCCCTAGTGTTGCATCGGGGTGTACGCGTGGTTGCTCTGGGTACCGTGGATGTCAGGGTAGGTGCTCCTATTGTTTATTCCATTTTTAGCTTCTTCCCCTGCTCTATGGTTTTATGGTTATACAATGTTTTACTTTTACAGATATATTTCGATGCATGTCTCATTGGCTCCTGATGAGTGACACAGGTCACGAAACGCGTAGAGCCCTCCATTTGCTGTTTACACTGCATCTACCCTTTTACTGCACTCTATTGGTTAAACCATGTCGGGGATTTACTATCAATTATCTCAATGTCTGTACAACTATTTTATGTGGAATGTTCTGTACTATGTATTGCTTTTACTGCTGTACTGTTGATACAATTAAATGTTACCCTTTTACTCAATTAACTACCAGCCGCCTAGCCTCACTCAAAGTCCCAAACCCCTCCCTTTTCTATAATGTATGTTAGGGATGGAGGTACTGTTCCCTACTGGATCTAGACCTCACTCAAAGTCCCGCCCATGAGGTTCATGGTTTCCCATTATTTTGCACTGTTCCACAAAGGAAAAAAACTACAACCAAGCAGCTTCGGGTCTTCCTGTGATGAAAAGGAGCTATTATCTGCAGGCTGCCCACTCACCAGGGTTGTGGAACTGAGTGGTTGAGCGCCACATGCCAAGGTGCCAGGTTGCTTTTCTAGTGACTAGAGTAGCAACTAGGAGGGGGCTGCCTGGCTGGGATAACTGAAGTGAGTCCAAAATAGAATCACGCACCATAAATAATAGACATTTGGTGTTACCTGTTAACTGCAAACTCCTCCGGGCAGTCTTTACTCACCAGCCTATTGATTATAGGCGCTGTGCCACAGGCCCTGTAGGACTCTTTCTGGCGCATTGGCGTTGCTCTGGGGAAGAGGCAATAAGACGTCTTCCTTGGAACCTTTTCCATTGAGTGGGTTCGGCATTTTACACTTATGAAGACCGTCCGCCTTTCCCTGGCTCTTGATTTTTGAGAGCATGAACATGCAGGTCTGAATGAACTCAAAGCAATCCGTATAAGGAGGCACTCTTTTCCTGCAAACTTACCAACACGGTGGTCCCGTACCTTGGAGTCTGAAGGTCTTTTTGCATAAGCGATGACAGACTCATGGCTTGAGGACAAATAGGACGGCCAGCTGAAATGAGAATAGCCAGAAAGGTCCTTTGACATGAAAGAGAGAGGAGCGGATAAAATATATATATATATATATGCGTTCATAACAAATAGAAAATAAAAATGTTTTCATTTTATTTTTTTTGGCCAAAATAAATAAATAAATTAATGCAGTATATATACTTTTTTTTGGTGTACTACCTGTTAAAAATCAACAGAGGGTGCTCCCCCAGGACTGCATTCCTCATTGCTGGCAAAAGGGAACTTTTGCCCATAAGTAAGATGGTGGTCGGCACTCCTGATGGCCGGCGCAGGCCGATGATGTCATCAAGGGCACCGTGGAAATAGAAAAACAGCATTGGGCGGCCGTTCCTACCTATAGGGAGGCCTGGGATGTCCCCGGCAGCATGGTCTAGATCCCCACATGGGCAAACAAGAGGGGAATGGAAAGCTAACAAAAATGGAGACATGGGAGGCACTCAAAAGAGAGACAGACCAAGGTAAGGGAGAACACATAAGAGACAGAAAAGAATAAAAGAGATAGGCAGCCCTGTATGGTGCAAGGAACCAAAAAAGTAAACTTAATGAACTAGCTGGCCCCCCCAAGCCTCAGCCCACAGACACTTACATAATGGCAGATTTCGTTCCTAAAGAGGAAAAACTGCAGGGCCCCATCAAGACCCACAGAAGGGGCACCCAGGCTTTTTAGCACAATTTAGCAGCCCGAGCACTGGGACTTCACACTGGGAGAGGCTGAACCCAGACAGCTACTGCACTGAGGACATTAGAGGTGGGGTCATAGAACTGCTTAATCTTCACTGGGGCGTGGAGGTATGAGGCAAAAAATTGTGCGAACATTAAAACACTGTTAAAGTCTATGGAACCCAAACACGAAAAATCAAAAGTGATAATTTTAAAGGTTTATATGCATTGTTATTGCCCTAAAAAGTGTATGGGGACCCAAGTCCTGCCCTAGGGGACATGTATCAATGCAAAGAAATTTTTTTAAATCAATCGTTTTTTCAGGAGCAGTGATTTTAATAATGCTTAAAGTGAAACAATAAAAATATAATTTTTTTTAAATATTGTGCCTGGGGGTCCCCTTAGTCTGCCTGTAAAAGGGCGCATCTCTGTGATGTATAGAACATGCCACAGCAATAATGACATTTCCGAAGGAAAAATTGTCATTTATTATCGCGGCTGTAATGTATTGCCGGCCATATAGATAAAATCAGGGCTGTATGCTCAGGTAAGGGTCTGATTTGGATTTTGCGGGGGACCCCCACGCCATTTTTTAAAAAAATTGGCGCTAGGTTCCTCCTTAAAATCCATACCAGACCTGAAGGGCCTGGTTTGGATTTTTGGGGGGACCTCCACGTCATTTTTTTTTTAAATTTTGGCACGGGGTTCCCCTTAAAGTGCATACCAGACCTGAGGGGCCTGGTATGGACTGGGGGGTGGGGGGCAACGCAATGCTTTTACAGTGATTTTATCTATATTACCAGGAGCAGGCAATACATTACAGCCACAATAATAAATGACAATTTTACCTTTACAAATGTAATTTTGCTCTGTCTATGTTCTAAACATCACAGAGATGCGCCCTTTTACAGGCTGACTAAGGGGATCCCCCCCGGCACGATATTTAAAAAAATATTTCGTTTTTATTGTTTCGCTTTAAGCATTATTAACCACTTCAGCCCCGGAAGGATTTCCAGCTTTAGGACCAGAGCACTTTTTGCGATTCTGCACTGCGACTCTTTACCTGACAATTGCGCGGTCGTGCGACGTTGTACCCAAACAAAATGTATGTCCTTTTTTCCCCACAAATAGAGCTTTGTTTTGGAGGTATTTGATCCCCTCTGCGTCATTTCTGATCACCGCTATAAACAAAAAAATAGCGACAATTTTGCAAAAAATAAACAATTTTTCTTACTTTTTTCTAAAATACAAATCCAAAAAAAATATATAAAAAAACATTTTTTTCATCGGTTTTGGACGATTTATATTCTTCCTCATATTTTTGGTAACAAAAATCGGAATCTGCGTTCATTGATTGGTTTGCGCAAAAGTTGCCGCGTTTACAGATGATGAGAATTAATTTCTGGGGTTTTTATTTTTTTTACTAGTAATGGCGGCGATCTGCGATTTTTAGCGGTACTGTGATATTGGGGCGGACATGTCGGACATTTTTGACACTTTTTTGGACCAATGACATTTATACAGCAATCTGAAATTTGAATGTCCACTGATTACTGTATAAATGTCATTGGCAGTGAAGGGGATTAACCTGCAGGGGGGAGTGAAGGGGTTAACTGTGTTCCCTAGGCGTGTTCTAAGTGTTAGTGGGCTGGGCTGTTATGGGCATAAGAGATCTAACTGATCCCAGTGACAGGGATCAGTAGATCTCTCATGCCCCCACTAACAGAGCGGGGAACCGCCATGTTTACATCAGCGGTTCCCCGTTCTTTTGCTCTGGCTGCTCACCGGCGGAC
This sequence comes from Glandirana rugosa, assembly GCA_018402905.1. Lineage (NCBI taxonomy): Eukaryota > Metazoa > Chordata > Amphibia > Anura > Ranidae > Glandirana > Glandirana rugosa. The sequence continues at coordinate 57,140 of BLSH010264496.1, forward strand.
ATCGGGACCGCCCGAGCTGCGGGCATACTCCTCCGGAGTGCGGTGGAGCCACCATGGTTATTGACTTTACGGTGTTTTCCTTTCATTGCTGGTCATTTATAAGGCGACGTGCCTGGAGAAGGGGGTGCAATGTTGGTGTCAGGAGGAAGAAGAAATTAAGCGTACCAGTCTGGGAGCTCAGTATATTCAATGTGTAAATTCTCACAAAAGGAAGGGAGGTCTTCTGGTGTGCGGAGAAAATATTGTCTGCCTTGAAAGGAGGCTTGTAATGCGAAAGGAAATTTCCATCTGTAGGTGATGTCTTTCTCTTTCAGCTTTTTCAGCAATGGCTTTAGTGCTCTCTAGAGTTGAGCGGACACCTGGATGTTCGGGTTCGGCGGGTTCAGCCGAACTTCACGGAAATGTTCGGGTTCAGTACCGAACGTTATCCGAACTTTACCCTGGACCCCGAACCCCATTGAAGTCAATGGGGACCCGAACTTTTTGTCACAAAAATGGCTGTAAAAAAGTCCTGGAAAGTGCAAGAGGGCTGCAAAAGGAATACAAATGGGAGATGTTATTAGATCTGCAATCTGTCCCTCAAAGCAGTAGTAATCTCTACCTAGTCCAGTATCAGATCGTTCTGTAATGCAGGATGAGAGATCGTTCTGTAATGCAGGATGAGATGTTATAGATCTGCAATCTGTCCCTCACAGCAGCAGTAGTAATCTCTACCTAGTTATTATCACTGCAATCTGTCCCTCACAGCGCCGGCAGCATCCTCTCCCTACACTACCCAGAGAGCATGTGACATGCAGCACGGTGACTCCAGCCTCATATAGAGGCTGGGTCACATGATGCACTGACCAATCACAGCCATGCCATTAGTAGGCATGGCTGTGATGGCTTCTAGGGAAAACCAGTGAAACTCTTGTTCATTGGCTGCCCTGCAGCTATTCAACATGCGTGATCAAATACCAGAACCCTAACCTGGACTTTTTTCTCAAACGTTCGGGACACGGACACCCGAAAGTTCATTACGGACCCAAACTTTACAGTTCGGGTTCAATCAACTCTAGTGCTCTCCTGTTTTTTAGTGTGATAGGGGATTGGTAGAGCTGAATTGCTTTGTCATTAAATAAGATGGCGTCACTCTGCCTGGCTTTTTGTAGTATTTCTTCTTTGAGACTGAAGTTTGCAAGGCAGCAGATAATGCCTCTTGGTGGTGCATCATCCGGAGGTTTAAGTTTGAGAGCTCTGAGAGCTCTATAGGTGATTAGCTTAGTCTACCAGTTAGATTGTTAAAGATTGAACATAGTGCCTCTTTAATCTGATCTGGGGTGATCTCTTCTGGGACCCCTCTCACCCTTGTGTTCTTTCTGCTCCCTCAGTTATCCAAATCTTTGATTTGTCTATTCATGGTGATCATGTGTTGGGAGTGTGTAGTTGTCACGTTTTCCAGTCTGGATAATGCCCGGTCCCTTCTCTTTCCTGCCCGCTCGGTCGTTGCCATTTGCTCTGTGAGCCTTATCAGATCTGTCATAAGATTGGTAATGGCGGCTGAGACAGAGTTTTTCATGTCAGCTGCAATGTCAGTCATGTCAGCATAAGTCAGAGGTTGGTTATGATGAGGTAGGAGTCTTACCAGATCCTCTGAGGCAGGCAGGGAGATGTTGTCCTCATCTTCTTTGTCCTCCCTCACACAGGGCAGGTGTAAGGATTTTTGACACCCTAGACACCCCCTTTGGCTCCACCCCTGACTCCTCCCCCTTTGTCCTGTCCATGTATAAGATGGAGGTGGTGGAGATGGAAATTTTTGCAGCGTCTCTCCAAATATTTTTTTAGCTGTGGTCCACAGGCCCGCACCTGTGCCTCTGGGCCCGGCCTAAAGACAAATAATGGCTATGATCTGCAGGCATATGGACAGGCAATGTTAGGATATGGACAGGCTGGGGTAGTATATGGACAGGCAATGTTAGTATAGGGACAGGCTGGGGTAGTATATGGACAGGCAATGTTAGTATATGGACAGGCTGGGGTAGTATATGGACAGGCAATGTTAGTATAGGGACAGGCTGGGGTAGTATATGGACAGGCAATGTTAGTATATGGACAGGCTGGGGTAGTATATGGACAGACCATGGTAGTATAGGGACAGGCTAGGGTAGTATAGGGACAGGCTAGGGTAGTATAGGGACAGGCTGGGGTAGTATATGGACAGACCATGGTAGTATAGGGACAGGCTGGGCTAGTATATGGACAGGATAGGGCAGTATATAGACAGGCTAGGGTAGTATATGGACAGGCTAGGGTAGTATAGGGACAGGCTAGGGTAGCATATAGACAGGCTAGGGTAGTATATGGACAGGCTAGGGTAGTATAGGGACAGGCTAGGGTAGTATAGGGACAGGCTGGTGTAGTTTATGGAAGGAGGGGAAATCACATAAGCTCAGAACTACATGCAGGTCTTCCATCTCACCCACCCCATCCGGTTCCATCATTAATTGCAGCACTTCCGGGCTGGCTAGCTGCTCTTTGTCCCGGCTCTCTCCCCGCCTCTTCTCACTGCTGCCGCTAGGGCGGTGCCGGCACTGAAGGCTGCAGATAGAGTGGTCCCTGAGAAATCAGGCTGACAGAATGGGGGTGGAGAGGGCAAATTGCTTCTGCACAGAGCGCGGGGGCGGCGGGGATGTCTTCACTGTTCACAGCAGGTGTATTTTACCGCCCTGTTGTGCTGCCAGCCACAGCTCTCCAGTGACATGAATGATCGATGCAGAACAGATACGGATCAACAGCGGCTGGGCGCCCTCGGTGGCATTGTGCCCCAGTCGGCCGCCTACTCCGCCTAGTGGTAGAGCC
>BLSH010264502.1:15835-29648 GCA_018402905.1 Glandirana rugosa
ATATATATATATATATATATATATATATATATATATATATATATATATATATGTGTCACTCCCTTTTTTCATAAAAATAGGGGATGACTAAAACATTCAAACGGGTGACTGTTTCTTTACGAGTCAGATATTAAAATTACCACCCAAATAAAATTGTCACTCTTTGTCTTATTGTTGTTTTTATAGGTCTTTTTGTGTAAATTTTTTTATTATTTAAACTATTATTTTACTAAACGTAAAACTACTCACTTTATTCACAAACTGGGGAAGTGTTTTGTACTGAATCATGAACCACCGTTTTGGGAACAACCGTTTGTGTCTCCAGTCTACAAAGAACATCAACCGGTGGTCATATATATATATATATATATATATATATATATATATATATATATATATATATGTGTCACTCCCTTTTTTCATAAAAATAGGGGATGACTAAAACATTCAAACGGGTGACTGTTTCTTTACGAGTCAGATATTAAAATTACCACCCAAATAAAATTGTCACTCTTTGTCTTATTGTTGTATATATATATATATATATATATATATATATATATATATATACACACATACACTTCCTGACCACTTTATTAGGTACACCTTGCTAGTGCCGGGTTGGACCCCCTTTTGCCTTCAGAACTGCCTTCATTCTTCCTGGCATAGATTAGGTGTTGGAAACATTCCTCTGAGATTTTGGTCCATAGTGACATGATAGCATCACGCAGTTGCTCCAGATTTGTTGGCTGCACAGCCATGATGCAAATCTTCCGTTTCACCACATCCCAAAAGTGCTCTATTGGATGAGATCTGGTGACTGTACAGGCAATTGGAGTACAGTGACCTCATTGTCATGTTTAAGAAACCAGTGGTGAGATGATTTTAGCTTTGTGACATGGTGCATTCCCCTGCTGGAAGGAGCCATCAGAAGATGGGGACACTGTAGTCATAAAGAGATGGACATCAACAATACTCAGGTAGGCCGTGGCATTTAAACAATGCTCAATTGGTACTAAGGTAAGGTGACCAGATTTTTAAAATGAAATCCGGGGACATATTTTATTCTTACTAGTAATGGCGGCAATCAGCAGCTTATAGTGTGACTGTGATATTGCGGCAGACAAATCGGATACTAAGTGACACTTTGTGGGAACCAGTGACACTAATAAAGTGATCAGTGCTAACAATATGCACTGTCAATGTACTAATGACACTGGTTGGGAAGGGGTTAACATCTAGGGCAATCAAAGGGTTAAATGTGTGCCTAACAAGTGTTTACTCACTGTGAGGGAGGTTACTTTTACTAAGGGAAGGCACAGATCCCTGTCTCAGCAGCCATGTTATGTGACACACTGTGGCAGAGCAATGCCAGCCAGAGGCATGATAGAGTTCCTGCTGCCCGACAGCTATGATTCCATCCATTATGCCAGAGAGACAGACACATGGCAATGTAGTCTATTCACAGACACCTCCAAAGTACACCGGTGTTGAAGGCACTGGCAGCCCCATGATTGGATCCACTTCCCCTCTGTACCTGCTGCTGGACAATATTTGCTGAGCTCAGCTGCCTTTTTTTTTTAATTTTGGCCCGAGGTTCCCCTTAAAATCCATACCAGACCCCAAGGGCCTGGTTTGGATTTTGGGGAGACCCCCACGCCATATAAATACACTAGGAAGGTATATATATTATTGCACTGCCTGCACTAACTGACTGTATACAGATTGCCCTATCTATCTATATATCTAGTATATATTTCACTCTACACTAACTGACTGTATATAGATCGCCCTATCTATCTATCTATCTATCTATCTATCTATCTATCTATCTATCTATCTATCTATTACTACATAGAGCTGCTGACAGAAATAACATCACAACCAAACACATGGCTCACTTCAAATTAGGTCTTTCACCTGTGGTTCTGTCAGAAGGGGGTTATAGGCCTCCTGACAGAACACTGGGAGAGAAACACTTTGTTCAGCAAGCAAAAGTTCTTTTTTTGGAATTCCTGATAGGAGGGGGCCATCCTCAAACAAACAGGCTCCTTAAAGAATTGGTTTAGGAAACAGACCTCACCCTAGTGTCCTTGCAACAGGAAAGGGTCCATCCATTGGGCACAACAGGGTGGCAGGCTGGTCTGATCCTGCAAAGTCAGGAAAAAGAAAGGAACACACTCACTCTGCACTCTCCAGCAGTCCGTGTGTAGTCTTTTATGATGGCTGTACCTCCAACAGTCCCTTCAAGCATACAAGTGCGCTTCGGGCAATCTCTTCCGGCCGCCCCCTGCCTCCATGATGGAGACAGAGTGACTCTTAGTAGGCCGTCCCTCCTTAGCAACCATCACTCTGTCCCTGTGGATAGACCTTCCCAGCTGACATTCCTTCCAATGTCCTCAAAGCTGGCCCAGGTCTCCTCACACTCTGGCACCCACAGCGGCTTAGGGATGTGTAGGTACTCCCAAACTAAATCATCCTCCCACTCTCCCTTAGAGCTCTTTATGATGTCCATGGTTTTCGGGAGGGACATCGGGAAAGTCCAGACCCCACTCCAGAGCAACCCTATGCTGAACTTCCCACTGGAACCGAGAAAATCAGGGCAGCTCCCTTGTTTTTCCTTTCCCGGGCAGGACACAGGCATTGGCGATCTCTGCACCCACTGCCTGTATTCAGCTGCTCTGGTCTGGGTGGTGTAATGTCTATGGACAAAAATTTGTTTGTAACTGATTGGGGTTTTTGCTGTGTCTTCGGGCATCCCAGCAGACTCGGGCTCTTCTCCTCCCACGGATGGAACTTCCAGGACCTGGGAACTTCCTGTCTCCCATTCCTTCTCTGAGCTGCTCTCAGGAGTTATCCATTCTGCTAACCTCTCCAAGGACCCATGTCAGCTTGCAGTCTGGAAGAACCCCAATCTATCTCCCTGTCCTCGCCTTCTTCCTCTGGCTCACCCAAGGGCACCCTCCAACACTGATTCCTTCCAGAGGGAGGTGGCTACTGACACAGAGGCGGCCGGCATTTCAGGGACTTTATCTGGTTCCTGCTGGGCAATACTTACAGTTACCAGGTCCCTGACCAGGCTTCAGGCCACGCAGACTCCTCTTCCCTGATATCACTGATGTTCGTGGGGGAGTCACCAGGTTCAGACTCCACTGCACCTTTCAGCGATGATTCCAGGCCCGCTGCAGCCTTCCGGGATGTCCACAGCTGCACGTGACACAGTCCTTACTGCAGGCCCACATGGTAGTATTGTGGCTCCTGCTGGCTGGATGCAAGCCGGGTGATCGTTTCGGCGCAATGACCGCACTGGATCCAGGCACTGACCACCACGGTCGGTATCCGGCACACTGGACACAACAGGCACAGCCGCTTCAATCTCTCAATCATACCAAGGACGAATCCCCCGCAATGCTCCAACCAAACACCAGTGTCATTCAGTGTCCGTTCCTGCAGATCAGGCAACCAAGTCAGCGCTGGGAGTATGCAACCACCCTCTGCGATCTTGCTCCTCTGCCTTGTGGTGTCTGCTGCTAGCAGGGAACGCTGAGCCTCCTCCAGGGCGTGGCACCGCCCTCTTGCTTCTAGACAAATTGGCGTCTGTAGAACTGATAAGCAGGCTCTTCCCTGGACAGACTACTGTAACCCCTTGTTAGATTAACTGAAGTTTGCAGGCACACTGTAGCTAGCAGGACTTGTCCAGGCATGTCCCTTGGCACTGACTGTGCCCAAGCAACTAGAAGCAGAGGACCACTGACTTCCCTGATGGTTGCCGATAGCAACAATAAAGTTTGTAACCCATGCCTCACTGAAGGGAACACTTTTCGCAGAGTCCTGCCCACAGGCACCGGTAGGCTTACCCCGATCACCCCGGGCAACAGTAGACACTTCTAGACACACTTTACTGTTTAAAGCAGGATTTTGAAGCAAAAGTTCAGGATGCCCAGCATTTACAGATTTCTGGACATATTTGTAATCTAACCCAGGACATCCAGTACTAGCAGCTCGCCGAATGTGTTTGTAATCCATGGACACAGTTGCCCAGCAGTGGTTGCAGTGGGTAACAGCACACGGTGAAACAGTTTCTGAGTTGCAGGTTATTAGCATCCATCCCAGCCACGGTTGAGCAGGCAGCAATAAAGTTGAACTTGAAAGTGACTCCCGCTAATTGCTATGGACAACGGCACTTGTTACTGTAGCACTGAATAGCAGGCAGAGCACATAAGTCCTTCCCCAAAGTTTAATTCCTCATCTGGTGGTGGAACAAAGCACAGTTCCCCGGCTTGATCAACTTTGGTTGCTAGGGGCAATGGCTGCCAGGTTAACCATGAACAGGTGATCCCAGACGAGCCCCCAAATGTAGCCATGCCCGTAGGAACTGCTGAATATAGTGGTTCACTCGTCACCCTGTCCAGCCTGGCATCTATCTCTCAGACAGTCAGAGACATAGAACAGTCCATAAGCTTTGCTTTTTTTTATTGAGGGTATTGAACTTGGATGGTTAAGGGAAATTATGGGATGTCTTCTCTCCAGCACAACTCTTGCTTAAGACCTCTTTTCTTCCACTCCTCCAGCACTTCCCTTGCTGCAGACCGTTATTCCTCCAGCACTTCACTTGCTGCAGATTCCCGAACCAACTAGCACCACATGGCTAGGCCTGACACTAACTCAGACAGGCCTCAGTGAATTGGCTTTTGCGGGCAGGGGCCCCTGGCCCCTATGGTGTAGAAATATTTTTGGTGCTAACTGTCCTGTACTCGGTTACTGATCCTAGTAAGCCCTCTTCAGGCCCTGCCAGCCCTTATGGCTGCAGCTGCCTCTTTCCACTGTCCCATAGCAATGGCAAGAGGGCCGGGGAGAGATGACAGCCCTGCCGAGTACTGTAATTCAAATTAAATGAGGATGACAGGAGACCTCCTAAATGAATGGCAGTTGATGGAGAGCGATAAATTACTTTTAGCCACTAAATAAAAACTAGAAGGAACCCCATTCTCCGAAGAGTCTACCACAGGAAAGGCCACTCCACAATGTCAAACACCTTCTCGATGTCTAGAGAGACGATTACTTTTGAGCCCTGGTTGGCATGAATATTGGTGAACAATCAATGCAAATTGATATCTGTGCATTTGTGGGCCATAAACCTGGTTTGGTCCGAATCAATGATGGAGGGCAGGATTGGAGTCATACAGGCCTTGGTAGAAGTGGGGAAACTCAACGCCATCTCAACTTTAAAGTGAAGTATGGAAAAAACATTTATATTCACCTAGGTGGATGTTGCATCGATCCGCTGCTGTATCTGTCCCCCTCTGGCTCTGCAGTAAGAACTGAATGATCCAACACCGCTGATCTTTCAGTTCTCCCCTCCGCTGTGAGCTGAGAGTGGAGACTGTCAGTCTTTGTCTCTCTGCTCTTCCCTACTCACTGGAGCGTTGGGCTGTGTAGGGGGCGGGAGGGGCTCTCTCAGACTCTCTGCAGAACACCGAGAGGCTGAGCCAGGTGCTGATCCAGGGTTCTGGGTGGATCCCAACCATATGATTGGGATTTTCTCAGAACTTGGACCTGCCGAGTGAGGTCAGTCGGATGAAAACAGGTCACAGGAGTGCAGAACAAACTGCACTCCTGTGACGTACAAGGGACGTATAGCTAAAATAGCTTTGGCTATACTTCTCCTTTAAAACAGGTTTCAGGAGGAATAGAAGAAGGGCTTGATTCTCTGGCAAGCAGGTCTTTATTTCTGTCTGGAATAAGGGTTGGGAAGTGTACCATACAACTCCGACGCATTATTCCCTATTAATGTGCCCTATACCCTCTATTGGATTCATCATAGAGATATATATATAGAGAACTCAGTTAGTGTAACAATAACTCAGTGAACGTAACAAAGTTAAAGTTGAAAAGTTAAAGCAGTATTAAACCCAAAAACAAAAATTTTACAATTTCCAGCCTACCAATCCTTAGATGTGATGGGGTGCATTCGTTTTCTTGTTTTAGGATTTTTTTCCTTTGTTTCACCTGTTTATCCTGGCAGTAACACACTTCCTGCCTGTCTGCATGCTGGATGCAGTAGTACTGTCATTCTGGGGAGAGGGTAGTGTAAAGCCTCGTACATACGGGGCGACAATCGTACATACGATCGTCTCAAATCGTATGTTGTCTGTTGTATGTAGCATACTGACTGCACTACACGATCGTACGACCAAAGAAAGAACGTTCAGGTGCATGTAATTAGCATCCGGACATTCCTGACTTCGGAGCATGCGTGTTTTGCACAATATAACTTTGTTGTACCAACTGCTCTGTACACACGATACAACGGTCGTATGAGAGCTTGTTGGTACAACCACGTTTTCTAGTCTGCTCATACAACTCCTTTGTACGACCGTCGTATGTTCGACTGTTCAAATCACACATACGAATGATCGATTTCGCATACAACGGTCGTGAGTATGACCTGTTGTATACAACCGTCGAACCGTGTGTACGGGGCTTTAGACTAGCAAATTAAGATAAATTTGACTAACAAATTAAAGCTGAACTCCACTAACACTTTATAAGCAGTTACAACAAATGTTTTTTTTTTTCCTTTTGGGATAAAGGTTTTACATAAATGAATAAAGGCTGATCATTGTAAGTGCCCCTGCCAGTGTTAAATGGTTTGTTTCAACCCTCTAATTCAGGATTCGAGAAATTATGTGCTGGCGCCTGGGCTTTTGTCAGCCCATTCCGAGGTGAGCAATTCCTATTAGTGCACAACCTGTGAATGTTCTATATCAACCTCACTATTATCAAAAATCATTTCATATTAAATCCATAAAGAAAGAAAAATTGAATATGAATGAAAGTAAGTAGCGAAAAAAAGTTTCATTGAATGTGTTAGGACGAGTGACAAAAAGTGATTCTTAGTGCTTCAAAGTGCTCCTTCCCACATTCAATATGCACTTCTTACCAGAAGAACTGGATCTCAAATTATAGAGATCAAACTCGCTTGCACAGATAACCACCGCCAAGGATATTCCACTCCCGAGGATGTTCCACTCCCGAGGATATTCCACTCCCGAGGATGTTCCACTTCCGAGGATATTCCACTCCCGAGGATGTTCCACTCCCGAGGATATTCCACTCCCGAGGATGTTCCACTCCCGAGGATATTCCACTCCCGAGGATGTTCCACTCCCGAGGATATTCCACTCCCGAGGATATTCCACTCCCGAGGATATTCCACTCCCGAGGATATTCCACTCCCGAGGATATTCCACTCCTAGGACTCCTATGTGGGCGATCTCTCTTCATAAGAAAACTGCTCCACTTTGCAATGCTATACTTCATGTGTCCTCATTATTAGGACGAACATCCACAATGGGTTCTCCCAGGCATAAAGGATTAAGAGGCTTTATGGTGCAGTACAAAAGAGCAACATTTATTAAAAGTAACTATTGCACTTACATGTAACGAAAACGATAAGAAGCAAACAAACAAGCATTCTCAGCTGTGGTCCTTGCCTGCAAACTGATGCATGGTGATGTCACAGAATTCGGCTCCATCCCACCGTTGAAGGTCAATGGGACTCTTTTTTTTCACTACTTATATATTTTTCCTTTCCTTATGGACTTAATTATGGGTGTGCTCTCTGATCGCTGTGTCTTTCGGACAGATCGAGGTAAAGGGCCAATCACAGCAGTCCTTTACCATGTGATCAGCTGTGTCCAATCACATCTGATCACATTGTAAACAGACTTGCTGGTTATTGGCAGTACTTTTCTCACAGGCTGTCACAACATGAGGAAGGGAGAGCAAGTAACCGGCAATTCTGACAGGCACGTTTACACTGATAATCAGATCTCCCATTAGGAGGAGTGTATTGCTCCCATGGTTATGAGACAGAATCTCCCATTCTATGGTAGTGTAGGACCCACTGAGACGGGGGCCTATGAAGTAGGACTGGGCTAAGCACTCTATGGCCATATAGTGCGACGAACTCCCCGTATTTTGGTTGAAGATGTCCAGGTACTTTAAATAACCTTTTAAATAGCCTTGCAGGTTTTATTGTCATTATTGCATATGTGCGCTGTAATATGTCATTTTACACTGATGATCAGTCCCCTGCATCCTATCAGTGTCGCCCATCAGTGCCCATCAGTGTAGCCTCATCAGTGTCCATGAGTGCCACCTATCAATGCAGCCTCATCAGTGCTCATCAGTGAAGATGAAAGATTACTTATTAGCTAAATTTTCTAACAGAAATTAAGAAGAATGTTTTTTTTTCAACATTTTCAGATTTTTTTTTTGCTTTTTTGTCAAAAAATAAAAACCCCAGTGAAGATTAAATACCACCAGAGGAAAGCTCTATCTGTCTCAAAAAAATGATAAAAATTGCATATAGGTACAGTGTTGCATGCTGCGCAATTGTCATTTAACCGGTTCCACACCGCGCACAGTATATTTACTGCGGCAGTGTGGACACTTAGCTCAAATCGCCGTAAAAAGGCGGCGATTCACACAGGCTCAGCTAGGGGGTGAGCGTGCCCGACACACTCCAGAGGAGTGTGCCCGCGGCTCAGGTGGACCCGATGTCCGCCGGCAAGCCGCGATGAGCTGCTAGAGCCAAAGAGCGGGGAACCGCCCGAAGTAAACACGGCGGTTCCCCTCTCTTTCAATGGGGACATAAGAGATCTACTGATCCCTGTCACTGGGATCAGTTAAATCTCTTATGCCCATAACAGCCCAGCCCCCCACAGTTAGAACACTCCCGGGGAACACAGTTAACCCCTCGATTGCCCCCTGCAGGTGAACCCCTTCACTGCCAATGACATTTACACAGTAATCAGTGGACATTTAAAATTCTGATCGCTGTATAAATGTCATTGGTCCCAAAAAAGTGTAAAAAATGTCCGACATGTCCGCCCCAATATCGCAGTCCCGATAAAAATCGCAGATCGCCGCCATTACTAGTAAAAAATAAAAAAATAAAAACCCCAGAAATGAATTCTCATTATCCGTAAACGCGGCAACTTTTGCGCAAACCAATCAATAAACGCCGGTTGCGATTTTTTTTTTTACCAAAAATATGAGGAAGAATATAAATCGGCCAAAACCAATGAAAAAAATTTTTTTTTATATTTTTTTTTTGGATTTGAATTTTAGCAAAAAGTAAGAAATATTGTTTTTTTGCTAAGGTGTCATTCTTTCTTTGTTTATAGTGGCGTTCAGAAATGACACAGCGGTGATCAAATACCACCAAAAGAAAGCTATATTTGTGGGAAAAAAAGGACGCAAATTTTGTTTGGGTACAACGTTGCACAACCGCGCAATTGTCAGTTAAATCGACGCAGTGCAGAATCGCAAAAAGTGCTCTGGTCAGGAAGGGGGTAAAACTTTCCGGGGCTGAAGTGGTTAAAGTGCAACATCGCTGAGAGCTGAAAATTGGCCTGGGCAGGAAGGGGGTGAAAGTGCCCAGTAGTGGTTAACATCTAAAACCAAAATAAATAAATAAATAAAAACTCTAGCTCTGCTGCTTACCCTTTTCTTTTCTTCTTCAAATACTGGCACCTCCATGTATTCTCCATGTGTGTAAAGATACACAACAGAACAACATAAGAGAAGGGGTTTTGTTGTTGAAAATAAAACTTTGTTAGTTAAAATTTGTCAAGCCCTCCTCTAATTGCTACTTTGTCTGGACCGCTTGCCAACCAGCCGCCTTCAATATACTGCGGCAGGTCGGCTCTCCTGGCTGTATGTCGGTCCAGGCAAGAGAGATTTCTGCACATTGCAGGAGCGACCCGTGATCGCGGTATACAGAGTCGGAACGGGGATCTGCCTATGCAAAAAGGAGGATCCCCATTCTGCCAGATGACATGGCAGAGATCTTGTGTTCCCACTGATCGGGAACAGCAATCTCTGTCATGTCCCTGCCAGCCCATCCCCCCTACATTTAGAACACACCTAGGGAACGCTTGATTGCCCCCTAGTGTTAAACCCTTCCCTGCCAGTGTCATTTATAAATTGATCACTGCATTTTTATAGCACTGATCAATGTAATAATGTCACTGGCCCCCAAAAAGTGTATTTGTGGTCAGCTTTGTCTGACGCAATGTCGCAGTCCCGCTAAAAATCGCAGATCGCTGCCATCACCAGTAAAGAAAAAAAAATAAAACTCCCAAAATCTATACCATAGTTTGTAAATGTGATAACTTTTGTGAAAATCAATCAATATACACATATTGCATTTTTTTTACCAAAAATATGTAGAAGAATATATATTGGCCTAAACGGATGAATACATTTGTTTTTATACATATATATATATTTTGGGATATGTATTTATAAGTGAAAAAAAAATGTTTTTTCAAAATTGTCACTCTTCTTTTGTTTATAGTGCAAAAAATAGAAACCGCAGAGGTGATCAAATACCATAAAAAAAAAGCTCTATTTGTGGGGAAAAAAAGGACGTCAATTTTGTTTTGGGTACAACGCCGCACGACCACGCAATTGTCAGGTAAAGCAACTCAGTGCCTGGTCAGGAAGTGGGTAAATCCTTCCGGGGCTGAAGAGGTTAAAGGAAATTGCAACATTACAGATTTAGTGGCAGGATCACTTGGTGAAAATAAAGATTAAAATCCCCCCAAAAAAACAAAACGAATGCCGTCACCACATCTAAGAATTGGTGAGCTGAAATTTAATTTAGGCCTATTTTAGCTATTACCCCTTCGTGACCTGGCCATTTTTTACAATACGGCACTAGGTTATTTTGAATGACAATTGCGCATCCGGGCGACACTGTACCCAAATAAAAGGTTTTTTTTTTTCTTCCCACTAATAGAGCTTTCTTTTGGTGGTATTTGATCTCCTCTGTGGTTTTTATTTTTTGCGCTATATACAAAAAAAGATAGACAATTTTGAAAAAAAAACACAATATTTTTTAATTTCTGCTATAAAACACACAATAAAAAAATGTAAAAAGAATCGAATTCTATATCAGTTTAGGCCAATATGTATTCTGCTACATATTTATGGTAAAAAAAGTCCCAATAAGCGAATATTGATTGATACAGTGTCTACAAACTATGGTATATTTTTATTTATCTATTTATTATTTTAGATTTATTTTCACTAGTAATGGCGGCAATGAATGACTTATAGCGGGACTGCGATATTGCGACGGGCAAATCGGAGAACTGTATACTAATGACACTGGCAGGGAAGGGCGTTAACATCAGGGGCGATCAAAGGGTTTAAAGCGGAGTTCCATGCTTTTTTAGTTTATTAAAAGTCAGCAGCTACAAAAAGTGTAGCTGCTGACTTTTAATAAACAGTAGCTTACCTGTCTCCCGGTCCAGCGACGGCTGCTCCCGAAGCCTCGCTCGTCTCCCCCCTCCTCCCTGCGGCGCCGGCATTGCAGGTGTGGGCACCGGCCGTGGCTTCACGGCCGGGCACGCACTGCGCATGCGCGAGTCACGCTGCGCGTTGCCAGTGGCCAGGCAATCTTCTGGGACCTGTGACGTGTCCCAGAAGATTGCCAGGAGGGAGGGGCCACCTAGGAGGAGAGGAGGAGTCGCCTAGGCGGCCCCGAGGCGGAAGGTGGAAGAGGGACAGGAAGTCCCTCTGAAACCTGGGGACACACTCCCCCCCAAAAAAATTGCATGCCAAATGTGGCATGTAAGGGGGTGAGGAGTGCTTAAAGCGGAAGTTCCATTTTTTGGTGGAACTCCGCTTTAATGTGTTCCCTGGGAGTGATTACTAACCGTGTGGGGGAGGTGCTTTGACTGGGGGAATGTAAAGATCCGTGTTTCTGGATCAGCACATACCCCTCTTACAGAATGCTGATCTGCCTTGTTTACCGCCTTCTGCCTTTCTCCTGAAAGATTGGTTGGTCCTGGCGGTCACTGCGCCTGCCGGACTCGCTGATTGGCTCCCGCTGTGTCTAATCACAGTGGGAGCGGGTAGGCGGCAGCGCGCACATGCCCCAGACCCGGATGTGTCAGATCGTGTACTAGGTACGTGATCTGGTGCAGAGCGGCCGTCCTGCCACAGTATATGTACGTTGGGCAGTCGCTGAGCGGTTAAGCTTGACCTGTCACAGCTGTGTTGGTGGCAGAGGAGATGACAATAGTGGTCATGGTAATTCAGTACACACTCAATTGAGGGGTCAAACCAGGGGCGTACCGATAGGGGTCTCAAATGTGACCGGGCCCTATGCTCCAGGGGCCCATGCTACTCCCCTGTGCCAAAATACATAGTACCAAGCATGGTGCGAGGGAGCATTGGAGGGGGTGGTATGGGAGGTGTAGAGTGAGATATGAGGGTGCAGTAGTGCGGGAAAAGGAGCAGACAGCAGCCTTATGTCCCCCTGGACAGTGATAGCATGGTGGGAGCACGCATGAGCCAGACTGGTATGTTAATTGTAACCCTGTGCCATGTCCCTGATCGGTGGGAAGGGCCCCAGCTGAGGGTCAGGGGGCCCTTTGTGGTCTCTTGCACCAGGGCCCTGAAGGTTCTAGTTACACCTCTGGGTCAAACTCAGTGGCATTTCAGTTTAACGTCAAAGCTAACAGAAGACCGGGTTTATGCTCTGCTGCCTACATGATATGCAACTCTTACTAAGCAACTTTTACACTACAGTTAGTGGTTGCAAAATGATGATGTTGAAATAAAAATCTTTAAAAATATTCTTCTTTTAAAATATTTTTCCGGCTTTCAAAATCGCCTTCTGCAATGTTTCTCATTTACTAAACCTCCAGCTAGTAGTTTGTAGCATGTGGGGATAAAGGAAAAAGTTCTAGACAAAACCTTGCGGCATAATAGGATGAACAAAAGCTTCTTCAGGAATCTAAATTAGTTGAAATAATTCATAATTTTATGCAGCTTGAAGAAGAAATTGGAACTTTCATAGAATTCCATCCACTTTGAAATAATAGAAATAAATGCGTGCTTTGAAAACATTGTTTCTCCTGTGACTTTGAAGAGGCAGCAGTTACAGAGAAGGCTCCGTCTGCTGGAAACTCACATACCAAGTTTTAATTGTTAATTATCAGGATTTACTATGGAATGTTCAGTTTTATTCTTGTCTTTCATACCGATTCTTCGCCAGGCAAGAAGCGATATCCTTTTTGTTCAAGGAGGATAAAGCTTTTATTTTGGAATTTAGAAAACTGAATGTCATGTTACATCAACATTGGCATAATACATAATTTACTTTATATGGAGACATGGGGGAGATTTATTAAAACTGCTGCACACAAAATCTTGTGCAGCTGCGCATAGTAACCAATAAGCTTCTAACTTCAGCTTGTTCAATTAACCACTTCAGCCCCGGAAGGATTTCACACTTTAGGACCAGAGCACTTTTTGCGATTCGGCGCTGCGTCGCTTTAACTGACAATTGTGCGCTCGTGCGACGTTGTACCCAAACAAAATTTGTGTCCTTTTTTCCCACAAATAGAGCTTTCTTTTGGTGGTATTTGATCGCCTCTGCGTCATTTCTGATCGCCGCTATAAACAAAAGAAGAGCGTCAATTTTACAAAAAGACCCAAATTTATTACTTTTTGATAAAAATACAAATCCAAAAAAAAATATATAAAAAAACATTTTTTTTCATCGGTTTTGGCCGATTTATATTCATCCTCATATTTTTGGTAAAAAAAAAATCGCAATCGGCATTTATTGATTGGTTTGCGCAAAAGTTGCAGTGTTTACAAATCATTTTTTTTCTTTTAGTAATGGCGGCGATCTGCGATTTTTATCGGGACTGCGATATTGGGGCGGACATGTCGGACATTTTTGACACTTTTTTGGGACCAATGACATTTATACAGCGATCAG
>BLSH010264502.1:31969-46652 GCA_018402905.1 Glandirana rugosa
CCCCCCCCCCCCCCCCCCCCCCCCCCCCCCCCCCCCCCCCCCCCCCCCCCCCCCCCCCCCCCCCCCCCCCCCCCCCCCCCCCCCCCCCCCCCCCCCCCCCCGGGGGTCTATACCAGAGGGTTCTGAAGAGAGCAAAAAGAAGGGGAGGAACAAAGAAAAAGGGAGAGAAAGAATAAGAGAGCAAAAAAGATGGATAGAGAGAGAGAGAGAAAGATGGGGAAAAAACCCCCCAAGAAATTAAGATAGAGAGAGTTAAAAAGGAAAGAAAGGATAACAAAGAGAAAGAGTGGTACATCCTAAAATGTACTATAAGGGGTTTTAATACTGTGGAAGGGACTCGGGGAGGCATAAATGTCCGCGGGTTAGGGGCGCAAATTACTTACAACCCACACTACGAAAATAATTTTACTGCTAGGGGTCCCCGCAACTTGGGAAATTTTATTAAGGGGTCACGGCACTTGTAAGGTTGAGAACCACTGCTCTAGAGCATAGATTCCCAAAGGGGTCAATTTTGACTTGCAGGGGGCTCCATGTCAGGGAGAAAAAAAAATTGGGGGTGCACGAAACGTAAATGGGGGTCCACGTGAGCGGACCCCATTTAGACAGGTCATCATCACCATTTAGGCGTTTCGGAAATGTCTTATTACACCTAACACAGATTGTGAGTACATAATACTTACAATAGACATGCAGTTCAGAAAGGGGTATCAGCAGTTCTGGCTTCAGAAAGATATACTTGTTTCTTATCCTGTATTATGGACTATCGCAAGAACGTTTTTGGTAGCTTTTCCATCTTCATATCTCGTGGAAAGGGGTTTTAGCATGGTTGCCAATCTTCTTACGAAAAAAAAGAAATTGATTGCAAATCACTGAACGTGGAGATTTAAGACTATACCTCATTCATTTAAAGCCAAATAATATACAAATTGCTATCAGAGCATCAGGCTCATTCCTCCCATTAATAGCATTATTTGTGTATTCATTTTATGTAAGAATTTTACTAGGTTCTGATTTGTTTCGTTTCGTTCCAAATCCAAATATTTACTTGCATTTTGTGTCTTTTTAATAAAGGTATGAATAAAAATTGTACATGTTTTTATTTTTTGTACAATTGTCCACGCTACAAAAAAATCCTATCAAAGTCAGCAGCACTGTGTCAGCTGTCAAAAACACATTTGAAGTTAATAAGTTTAGGAAAATCCAAAATTAGGCAGGCAGGGGGTCTACGGAAAACAAAAAAATCGGCAAGTGGTTTGGGAACCTCTGCTCTAGAGGTTGTCAGGGGGTTGTCTTGAGCAGTGAACAATGGAGGTTTGATCTCCTGCCTACACTGGCCACAATGTAAGGAGACAATTTTTTTCTGGACATCCACTGTAAAAGGTCACTTCTACACTGACTAGCAGAATAAACCAATTTGCCCCAAGGTAAGGGGCACTGCTCCAATGATTACCAAGGTACAGGTAATCTACACGGATTGCAAATGTAACGGGGCAATTCTGTATTGGCCAATAAAAGTATGCAACAATTTTCATTTTCAGTTTTTTTGACCATTATTATAATTATATTATTACTAATATTTATTTCATTTCAGGATTGTTACTGAAAATAGTATTTTAGTATATAGAAGGCACCCCCACACAAATCAGCCCGCAGCTGATCACAGGTTCGGGAACCGCATGGTCTGTTCGCGATTTTAAAAAGGCGCACGCACCTTTTTTTGTGCGGTTCCCGTGGCAGAATGGGCTGCCGTGCCTGAGCAAATATGGGACACACGACCCCCACTAGTGTGAACCTAGCCTAAATTTGGCAAGCAGGCTGGATTTATAATGCAAATGAGACAATATTTGCCTCTTCTGCATTAAAGCTACTTTCCTGCCTAACTGCCCTTGTACAGTGAGGCGTGCACGCGCACACTGTGCAAATTTGGGGATGCCGAATCCGATTGAACTCCTAAAGCATGCAGGAGTGACATCATCTTCGCCCGGCCAATGACAGCGACAATCGATCTAGACCTGGAAACTGGACACCGGAAGATGTCAGCGTCTGGGCAGGGAGCTCGGGCACACTGCATTGCTGGAGCTGAAATTATTATTGTTCTGCTTTAATGTACATGAGCTGTAAAAACATTCATTTTTAGCAGGAGTTTCTGAGTTCTGACAGTTATTTCAAGGTTAGAAGGTTGAAAAAGTCTGTTATAGTTGCTTGTGATCTACAGTGATTACACAAGTGCAGTGCAACATAAAAATGATTATCAAATAGGTGCAAATGATTAGTTAGGTACCTTCCTTGTTCTAAGACATAAGACTAAGGCTGAGTTCACACCTATGTGAATTGTATGCAGGTTTCCCCATATCCAATTCACATAGCAGGAGCTATGCAGTGACCGGCTCTATGGAGCTTATTCACACATCTCTGCTGCGGCTCTAGTGCAAATTTGCACAGGGGTCCTGTGCGTCTTTTGGTCTGAATTCAGCCTAAAATTTGGGCTGAAATCGGACCTGAAATGGTGAATGGAGATGCACTGGACCCAAGCTGGGAGCCTCATGCGGTTATAGTGTGAACCAAGCCTTAAAGTACAACTAAAGGCAACATACATATTTAAGTAAATCCTCATATAAATACCTGAAAGTTACACATGGTAATAAACATAATAACTGAAATGATTATTTCCCTACCATGTAGCTGTGATTGGGGTCTATAACCTCCTCCATCAGTTCTCCTTAGCTGTATAGTGTAGTGATGATGGGAGGAGTTCTGCAGAGGTCAGATGTAATTTCCTGTCAGTGAAATAGCTGCTCTATCCCACAGACATCCAGCTTTCTATGGTGCTCAGTCTATTTTACATAACACACACCCATCTGCCAATCAATAGCTGCTATGTAAAACAGCCACAAGATAGTACAGGTTACTTTGCACACAGATCAGTCTATTAATCTGCGTGCTTCTCTCTGTCTGTACTCCTCTGGTAATTTGTAATCTGGCAGAACAGAAGGAGCTAGCAGCTAGAGCAGTGGGCGGGCAAAGGCAGGACATAGGTGGGAGTGGGCGGGGCTTCATGGGCCGGTCATGGGCGGGGCCTAACCATGATTCTCTACAGAATAAAATCCCTCAGCTTCCCATGTGATACAGAGCCCCTCCCCCAGTGATGTCAAAACGTTATTTGCAGAGAGAATAGACGCAAACTGAGACAACATGTGTGCTGTTCAACACAGGCAATTCAAAACACCAGGAAGTAAAGTTGTCACCTCACTAAAGGAAGTGCACATGACAGCTGGAGACAAGGTAGAAATCTCACCATCCTTACTGCTTTTTGCAAAACAATCAATGCCATGTTTAACAAACTGCATAGGTACATAACATATTGATTTCTTCATTTTGACCATAGTTCTACTTCAATGTAAACAAGGAAAACGCAGATGCAAGAGGTTATATTTGCATAGTTGCTCAATACATATGTACAGACATTTAAATATTTACATCAGGGGTGTCCAAATTTTTGACCTTCCTGGGCCACATTGGAAGAAGAGGAATTGTCTTGGGCCGCACATAAAATACATTAACAATAAGGAGAGCCGATGAGCAGAAAAATCGGGCAGATCACAAGTTAACGATCACTGATATAGATGTACCTATCTGAATAATAAAACTTCATTTTTTTGTATTTTTTTTTTATTACAAAAGTAAAATAGGGTAACATAAAACTAGAGCATTTTTGATAAACTAAAGCATCAATATCTGGTTAGATGGATGTAGTAGCAATTCTCAATGAATTCTGAAGGTGCTCATCGGATATTTTGGTTCTAATTTTGCCCTTTGTGTGCTTCATCCTTGAAAATAGTTGCTGACAAATATAGATGAATAAGGCGTGATTGTGAAGAGTGGCGGATTTTTCTTTGGGAAGATAAAACAAGTCCAGTAAAGAGACCCTGTCAATTTTTTCTTGCCACAGGTGTTCACTAAGTGTAAAAGCATTTTTACAAAAAAATCCCCCCAAAAAAATCAACATTTTTAAGTTTATGATTTTGTGTTGGGCCATAATTATAGTTGTCTGGGGCCGCAGGTTGGACACCCCTAAATTCTACATTCATAACAAGCACTTATTAAAAGCAAACCATCAAAGAGCTACAGGCACTGTGAATCAATTCATCCTCAATGTTAACAGCAGAAGCACTGAAAATTTCTAAGTTGTTCTCTCAGCTGTTCTACTAGACCTGATATACTCTCTTAGCAGTAACTTAGGCCCCTTTCATATTTGTGCAACTTGTCCTGCGACTTGGTAACACAAAGTCGCATGACAAGTCATACCCCATGATTTCCAATGAGTACCGTTCATATCTATGCAACTTCAAGTTGCAGCGACTTCAAAGAAGTCCCTGCACTACTTTGGTCCGACTTTGATGCAACTTGAGGTCCATAGACCTCAAGATTACACAGGCATTGGTTCAAGTTGTGTCAAAATTGCACACTTTTTAGGTTGTTTAAGTGTGAAAGAGGCCTTGCCAGCTTTCCAGTCTTCTAATTTCTTATTCAAAAACACAAATCAGAGGTTCTGGAAGAGGAAGCAAGATAAATAGTTCAGCTGGAAAGACTTCAGCGCTTCTGCTGTGAACTTTGAGGATGAATTGCTCAAGAGTGTCTGTAGCTACAGAGATCAGTGAGGACATATTTTTAAAGATAATTTCCTGCTTGTTAATAAAATGTAAATATTTGAGTAGCCATACTTTTTCTTTAAGTTTCATTCCTGTTACAGCAGTTTTCAGGCACTGAGCCCTGCTAAGCACCCTGTATCAGTAATTCTCAACCAAAGGGCTGTGGCCTACTGCCAGGCTGCCACCTCCCTTCTCTTGGACCTTCAGCCAGCTGCAGATCTCTTAACCATCCATGGTGACTCCCATCTCCTGTAGTGTCCAAAAATCTCCCATAGTGTCCCACAGTGCCCACAGGCCCCATGAGAGCCCTCAGACTCCATAGAGTGTCCCCCCCCCCCCCACAGTGCCCTCCAGCTGCTTCCAGAAACCTCACTCCCTACAGGGCCACAAAGTCCTCTAAAGCCACTCCCCAACCCCTCAGTGACACCCTGACCCATTCAGAGCTTTCCAGCATTTCAAGACATATTTCCCATTCTTTTATTGGGTAAGTATAAAACCTATATTTTTTATGTTGGGAATGGAAGGTTTAGAAGGATTTACAGCTGGTCTTAAAACATTTCTTTGAGAAAGTGCTGTGTTTAGCACAAAACGTGTTGGAATAGCACTTGTTCCTGCTAGCTATCTTAATACAAAAAAAAAATAACAATTTGCACCTTGGTGTGCAGCATTTCCGTTGCCGGTACAATTGGTCAAAAACATGTACTGAGCCAAATGTCTCAGTACATGGGTCATGCTTGTCCATGATCAGTGTTTTATATACAGGAGGAACAAAAATGACCTCTATAGAGGATACAAAGACATCTTTGCTGTGACGGTTAAGGCTTCTTCACACTACAGTACACATAAAATTGCACAGAAAGTGAATGTGCGGTGACACATTTCACTGTTATGTTTTACTAGGACTTGAAGTTTGATTTTAAACGTGTTTTTTTTTCTGCATAGGCCACATCATCATGTCAAAATTCTAACATCTTTTTGTATTACGCCGGATGTGTTGCAGTCATGGGCTTTGACATGGGTTAATGTGTGTTTGTGTAGAAATGCATATACCGTATTTGCCGGTGTATAAGACGACTCTTTATACTTAAAAACATCCCCCAAAAATCGAGGGTAGTCTTATACGCGGGTATAAAATGTGAACCTTTAGTTCATTTGGGCCAAGCTGGCCCAAAACGAATGTCCCTAATCTGTCAGCCCGCTGGATGTGCGGTAATACGGTGTGTAGCTTTGGTTAAATACAGTATACCGTGCTGAGCCAATCACGGCGAGCAATGCATTCTATTAATGAATACAAATCCTGCTCTGATTGAGTCAGAGAGGCGGGCTGATTATGTTACAGCCTCTGCCAATCCGAGCAGGCTTTGCATTCATTATAGAATACATCGCTCGCCGTGATTTGCTCAGCGCATTATACTGTATGTATACTGTGAGTAGCCGAAGTTACAGGACATACAGTATTACCGCACATCCTGTGGGCTGACAGATTACCCCTGCATGGCTCCAGCAAGAAGAAGCAAGATATGAAGCCCGGAAGGGGGGTAGTCTTATATGGCGAGTATAGCCCAAAATCTATGTTTTAACTGGAAAATTAGGGGGTCATCTTATACGCCCAGCCTCCTTATACGCCGACAAATATGGTACTGTATACTGCATTTTTATGCCATGCACCACAAAACACCTGTATGGTATAGCAGAGCACATAGAAAACAATTGCTTCTATGTAATCTATTTATTAAAAAAATGCCACAGCATTCACACAGCAGTTGCAAATATGTCAAATATGTTTATTTTCTATGATCATCAGCTCCATCGAGTGGCCATAATCCAATATTGATGATGATTCATATTAACCACTTGCTGACTGCCAACCGCAGGTTGACGGTGACAAAGTGGTTCGATATCGCAAATCGCCGTCATACGACGGCGGCTGCGAGATCGCTCACTGTGTTCGGGGAGGGCCAGGGAGCGGGTAGGAAGGACTCAATCGCCGCCGGCTACCCGCGATGCCCCCCCCGGAGTGAAAGAACGAGGTCCGTGTAAGTAAACACGGACCTCCGTTCTGTGAGAGGGGGAAGGGCTGTGATCACTTCCCTTCCCCTGCTAGGGCAGTCCCCCATACAGTTAGAACACGCCCAGGGAACACTGTTAACCCTTAGAGCGCCCCCTGCAGGTTAACCCCTTCACTGCCAATGGCATTTACACAGTAATCAGTGCATTTTTATAGCACTGATCGCTGTATAAATGCCAATGGTCCCAAAAAAGTGTCAAAATGGTCCGACATGTCCGCCCCAATATCGCAGTACCGCTAAAAATTGCAGATCGCCGCCATTACTAGTAAAAAATTAAAAAAAAATAAAAACCCCAAAAATGAATTCTCATCATCCGTAAACGTGGCCACTTTTGCGCAAACCAATCAATAAACGCTGATTGCGATTTTTTTTAATCACAAATATGAGGAAGAATGTAAATCGGCCAAAACTGATGAAAAAAAATGTTTTTTTGTATTTTTTTTTGGATTTGTATTTTAGCAAAAAGTAAGAAATTTGTTTTTTTTTTGCAAAATTGTCGCTCTTCTTTTGTTTATAGCGGCGATCAGAAATGACGCAGCGATGATCAAATACCAGCAAAAGAAAGCTCTGTTTGTGGGAAAAAAAGGATGCAAATTTAGTTTGGGTACAACGTCGCACGACTGCGCAATTTTCAGTTAAAGCGACGCAGCGCCGAATCGCAAAAAGGGCTCTGGTCCTAAAGTGTGAAATCCTTCCGGGGCTGAAGTGGTTAAGGAAAGTACCACATTATGGCCACTAGATGGAGCTGACAATTACAGGAAATACAAATATTAGACAAATTAAGGGTTTAATCTGTGACAGCTGTGTGAATTCTGTGACATTTCTATAGCAACTTGATTTTATATATAGACCCCTATGCATCCTTGCATTTAGCTTGAGTTGATCAATGCAAATCAAAGCATCTTAGCGGACATGGCGTGAACGAACCCTGGTGAGGAAATGCAGAAAGAAGTTGTCACAGGGAAATCTCACCTTTAGAATAGGAGAGATATAAGCTTGCAGCAGTTTTTCATCTCAATGCTGCCCACCTGAAAACCTGAAATATCAATTTTGGGTGATGTTGCGCTTTAGCCAGAGTACTTCTCAACAACATCAATTACTTTAACTGATGGTATTATCTACGGTATAATGTTGCATCTACTAAATGATTTTTGCGTGTGTGATGTCCTCTTCAACATCTGTGCCTTCTGAAGTCCCACCACCCTGTAGAAGATGAGCTCTCCGTGTGTCGTTAATTTGCTGCCTAGTAAAGGATGTCCCAGTTTAGCTATAAAGAAACTGTCTGATCTCCAGCTCTCGTCAGTCAGCGCTCAGGAAATAAGCGAGTTTCTCTTGAAGTACCAGAGCATTAAATTACGGTTTAGTCTTCCTGCAGAAAACATGCAATATTTATAGGTAATGCGCTTTAAAAAGGCTCTGTGTTCCGTCGACGTGCGGAGGGAAGAAAAGGAAATTCAGTTAACTTCCATTCTTTTATAGCTAAAGTCTGAATGGAATACCATCTATACAGTAAATACACCGCTCTGTGCCCTTACACTTCTTAAATGGAATTTTTGGAATCCCATGTTTATATCAGTGGCAGAGAGATTCCTTGTGTGGGAAATAAAGATGGTCCATAAAAGTAATACACAGCTTAATCCATCACAGCATTCCAAGAAGGTGCTAATGAGATCTGGAATCCGGAACTGCAGAGGTGGATCTTGCAGCCAGACTGGGAACACACTGGGGCTCGTTAATCAGGGGCGCGGGGGAAAACATGATTCCTTTAAAGGGAAACAATGGCTGATATTAAAAAAAATGACTTATTCAGTAAAAGGGTACAAAGAGTAAAGTACACTTCTCATAACAACCAATCAGAATCCATCTGGTACCCATTAGTTTCAATAAAGTGCCAATAAAAAATATGCCCATATGTAATTTAAAGACTTGAAGTGTCATTCTGATTTTTTGGAAAATAATCACATAATGCAAAGATGTAGGCTGGCTTCACAGCTATGTGGTGTGTTCAGTAACAATGGCACCCTAAGGCAGAGTACATAAGATGCTATTAGACCTGTGTATATATATATATATATATATATATATATATATATATATATAACCTTACAGATACATCTTGATGCAAGTTCCAATGGCCCCTGACGAAACGCGTAGGGCCCCTCATTGATGCAAACAATGCATCTACTGTCTTCTCAACCCCACTGCAATCCTTCATTGGTCAAACCATGCCTTTGTTGGGGGTGGTTACACCATTGGTTAACCTGTTTTATTATAATTTTGTATATCTAACATGTGTGGAACATTGATGTACCTTGCATTGTCTTTACTGTTGTACTTTTTCACATTAAAACTTTGCTCCTTTGTACCAACACATTGTATGCCCCGAAGCCTCATTCAAAGTCCCAAACCTTGTTCGTTATGATGCACTTATATATAATACAGCATCTACAGTTCATAAAGTGCATAAAACAACGCACTAACACAATCATTAGCACTCGTACCATCATACCACCCTTTGCCAGGCTAGTCTCCAGGGAGAAACAACAGGTCGCAGCCTGGAGGGCTGGTGAGTGATGCACAGTCAAGCCTGGGGAGGCACACCTGAGAGGACTGGGAGAGTGCAGTCTGGGATGGGTGCAGAATCAGAAGAGTGGCCTGTGGAATCATGGGCAGTAGAGAGAGGCAGCTGCAGCCAGGAGGGCTGACAGGGCCTGAAGAGGTGGTACTAGGAGCAGTAGACACATTAGACGGCTAGCACTGGGACTTCACCTTCGCCAGGCCTGTAAATCAGTGCTAGTTGGTCTGAGAAGTACAAGCAGGTGATGTGCTGGAGGTGTTGAGGAGAGATAGTTTACAAGCAAGTGAAATGCTGGAGAGAAGAGAGGAGGTGTATATACGAGTCCTGTGTAAATTACGTTTCAATCAAGTGGGCATCTCATACTCCCTTACCCTACCCAAGTTTAATACCCCTCAATAAAAATACAATAAACAAGTGCAAGGACTGTTTCATGTCTCTGGATGCTTGAAATCGTGTGCCTGGCTGGCCAGGGTGACAGACGGACCAAAACACTTAGCAGCCCCTACGGGGGTACCGCTATATATATATATATACTGTATGTATATGTATATATGTATATAAAATAAAGTGCATAAAAAGTAAAAATATCTTTAGTGAAAGTTTCTTATTTATTTGTGATACTCTTTTAACTCCAGACTAAGTGCTCAACTTTCTCCCAGATCAGTGCTCTTGTGTAACAAATTAGAAACACACTCACCAGTTTTATTACCTTCCCGTCACAGCAAGGTAAAAAAAAAAACCTCAACCAATAATCCCTTTAGTTCTCCAAAATTCCTCCTTTAACTTTTAACCAGATAATGACTTTTCACACCTTCTCCTGATCTTCTCACCAGGTGAATAATATCTCATAAAACAATTCCGACAGATGACACAAAATAAACTTTATATAGCAGAAATCCTTCTAATAAAAGGACATAAAAATAATATAAAATCTGTTCCACTCATGTGCACACTTTAGCAAATAGGTCAATCAGTTATGGCACAACCTGGTTCCTTTAGCCAAATTAGTGTTAATTTAGGTACACCAGAAAATTACTTTTGAAATGAACATTAACATGTTAAATCCTATGTGGCATTCTAGTGATCGTTTCTATATACATTAAATATTGAGGGCCAATTCATTCCAATTTATTTAGACCTATTAAAAAGCCTTAGCTTACAAAGTAATGCATCTGCAATACTTTTGGGCAACACAATGGATGGAGCATTTAAATCTAGATTTTGTGGTGAATTGTGGTGCAGGTGCTTAGCTCCCAAATGTCCCTGATTTCGAGGGACTGTCCCTGATTTAGAACAAAGTTCATCTTATTTGACCCTGCTCTATATATAAAATGCACTATTTTTCTATCAAAAAGTGTTTCCTAGTGCTAAATCTTTCATCCAATTTCTAAATTGTTGCATTTGTAAATTTCAAATGCCAGGATAAAGGAATAGTAAGGAGTAACAAAAAGCACCTTTAAGGGGGTGTGGCAGGGGGTGTGCCCTATACCTACAAACTTTTGCTAATAGGTTTTCCTTGTTCACATCTCAAAAAGTTGGGAGGTATGCAGGTACATGTGTTTGTACTATATATATGCACTGGGGGCTATTTTGAATCAATGGCTGTGCACAGGTAATGCACATTAACATACATCGCATTAATGCATACATGTGAATTCAGCATTTGTGCTGTGTTCTTAGGCAAATGTAAAAACAAAATGTTTCTTTTTAGTTGCGGATAGAATAGGGTATGTTTAAAGTTTTGCTGCCAGATCTGTTTTTGCATTTTCTGTACACATTTAAAAAATAATTTTAGCCCTGATGATTGCATACCCCCCCCCAAAAAAAAAAATCATATATTTTCTGAAAGCACACACCCTAGAGAATAAAATGGTGGTAGTTCCAATTTTTATGTTACATAATATTAGCACAAGTTAATTTTAGGGCACCTGCCTAATTTTTTGGTAAAATATATAAGATGAGGTTGTGCTGAGCAAATAGAGATTCAATATTTGAAACCTTAAAATTGCATGCATCCCTGAAATGGCGATAAATTTCAACATCCTATATTTTCTATAGGCTGCACTTTAAAAGCCCCATACAGGTCATCAGTTTAGAGATACACAGAAGCTCTGGTGCTAAAATGATTGCTCTCTGTCTGCATGCGTGACGATATGTAGCATGTGTATTGCAATCAACGTTTTTGTGTGTAGGTGCCCCAGATGCGTGTGTTTATGTTGATATGTGGGGGTGAGGGAGCACAAAAATTGTTTGGGGGGGGGGGGTTATGTGCTTGGGTGCAACTTTTTAATTTATTCAATTTCTACAATTTTTTTTACCAACACTTTTTTACCATCACATAGGGCAGTGGTTCTCAACCTCAGTCCTCAAGTACCCCCATGTTTTCAGGGAAAAAGTTCTGTGATGATTTTTGGTCTTTAACGAGACATCCGAGGTCTAAAAGACTCCTGATGTCTCACCTGTGCTCCAATTAATATAATGCAGTGCAGATCACACTGGATTATAGTCTTTCCCACCCACGGAAATTGAAAGGGGGACCTGGAAGTGACGTTTTACACATTGCTTCTGGGTCAGCAAGAAGAAGGGAAGGAGAGCAGAAGCACACACACTTCCGATAGTTGCAGCCACTGGGAGAATCGACCCCCCCACTGTACGATGTACAGACCTGGCAGTGAAAGGATTAAATCTTGAATAAAAAAAAAAAATGTTGACGGGTAGCATTTTATATGATGGGAGAGACCCTCTGTGTAATAATGATGTGACTCCCATGCGCATACGAGAAAGTGCCATCATTGTGGCCTGATCAACCAATTGGCCAAAGACTTAGAACCAAGAAAATGGCAGCACCCGTGACCGATGGGAACACAAAAAACTCTTGAGTTTTACTCTTGCTAGGTAAGTCTGCTATAATGTGAAAATATGCTGTGCATATTAGCACATTATGGTTAAAAATCTCTGGGGCACAATTAAAACAAATGTCAGAGCTAACCAATTTGACACTTTTGTGTTAAGATTGCTGGTGGTTTTTCTTTTTTGCCATCTGTGTGGAAGGTTTCCCTTCATTTCCTGTCCCCAAAACACAGCAGAAAGATTTCTTCTCACTTCCTGTGACAACTCAAAAATGTTGGATTTCCCAACAGTACTTTCTGTACTGAGACCATTGGTCACCAGGACCAATAGTGATGATGAACCTCACTGGTTGGGATGCAGACATTATTGAAAACCTGACAGCGGATATAACCCTTCCACACTCTGTCCAAAGCTTCCTCCCATACATACACTTATAATGGCACTGTCACCTCACTCATTCTCCGTCAAAATACCTGGTGCTGGCTGTCGTTGGGGCCCAAAAGTGCTGGGCCCACTAGACACTAAAGGAGGTCACATGTTTTTGGTGCAGGCTCACTCGAGAGGTGAATAAAAGGTGGTTGTGAGCCTTCACCAGACACTTTGGGGTTGATTTACTAAAGCTTGAAAGTGCAAAATTTGGTGCAGCTCCACACAGAAACCAATCAGCTTCAAGGTTTTATTGTCAAAGCTTGATTGAACAAGCTGAGGTTAGGAGCTGATTGGCTGCACCGGTTTTTGCACTCTCCAGCTTTAGTAAATCAACTCCTTTCACTCTGCTCTGAAGATAACAAGGGAGAAGATTTACGAAAACTGGAGCACTAAGAATCTGGTAGCCAATCAGCTTCTAACTTATTCAATTAAGCTTTGACAATAAAACCTGGAACCTGAATGATTTTTATGCAGAGCTGCACCAAATTTTGCGCTTTCCAGTTTTAGTAAATCCCCCCCCCCCCCATTGTCTCTTTAAAATGAACCTACCACCAGGATCAATCCAAAAACTGGAGGAAAAGGGGTAACGGTTCATGTATGCATATGCTTTAGTAGTGTACATTAAATTCTGGCTTTTCTCCACCCCTGCGAAGCCCAAGTGCTGCATATAGCCGCCCATAGACATGAATAGCTGTGTGTGGCTATGTGTAAGTATAACTTACAGGCGTATAGGATGTAAGCACATTCACCTAATGTGGACTTTCTGTATTTGGGGATTGGGTCAGTATGCAATAAGTGCAGATTTATGCGAGTACTGGCTTGCACATCTATGTATGTCTACAGACAGCTGTATGCAACACTTGGGCTTCTTGGGCATGCAAAAGACAATTTTACATTGCATGCCATTAATGTGTCGGTTTGCGTGAGGAAAAAATATGTTTTCAATTGTGTATTTCTCTGCTTGTCTGGAGTTCCTCTTTAAACTTTCATAACTGAAATACCCAAGGTCATTGAATGCCTTTCCTCCCTTTCTCCTTTACAGTATATTATCATTCAAATACAGTAAATGTATGCACTCATATTTACGTCACAGTTGCTTTTCCATAGCTGTTTTAATAAAAATCTATTTCCACTGCATTATTTATCATGAATAACACAACTTGAATTATCTAGATTTCCAACAACATTTACTAAATATTCCCAGAAAAACTAGGAGGAGATGTATCTGCAACAGGAAAAATAGTGATGTGCTTTTACACTCCTCACTGTCTACAGTTTTCTTAAAGTGGTTGTAAACGCTCAAGGTTTTTTATCTTTGTGCATTCTATATATACTACCCCTTAATACTTACCTGAGCCCCATCTCAATTCAGTGATGTGCATGAGAGCAGAGGCTCTCTTCCTCCTCATTGGCCAAGACAGCAGGGGGAGCCATTGGGCATCCCCGGAAGAAGTCCTTTTGCGTTGAAACTTGGTCGGGTAAGGAGTTTTTTCTGTGTCACCACGACCAGTATTGGATTTGACTTGACTTATACCGGTATTTGTACAACTTTTTAAACTTACTGGCTACTGGACCTTTCATAAGTGCCTTAGCCTGGAATAAATATGTAATTTTGATATATTACACTATCAGCGCCCCCCTTTTCATTTATTTTCCAGTGTGCTATATGAACGCATGAACCGAGGTACAAGGAGGAGAAGCTATGGTGAGGTCATCTATGCTGGAGGTGGCATACACCCACGTCTGTTTGACCTTCCATAACTAGAGAGTCCATCTGCTCTGGTAGGCATTCAGTCTGCTTGTGTGTTGGTGCATCACCGGGTGGAGGAAGTTTCAATTCGGATCTAGTCTGCACAGTCTGACGGAAGTTGGATTTTTTGGAATTTGGACACTTTATTCACAGTTTTTTGTTTTTATACGAGTATTTTTTTAAATAAACTTTATTGCTGATATACACATGGTTATGTAGTGCAACTTGTTGTCTCTCTCTCTATATATATATATATATATATATATTATTATTGTGTCAATATCTCACATTTTAAGTTGCAGCTGTTTTTCACTTAATAGTTTTGATTTCTTGGTTATATTAGCGCGGTACTGTGGGG